>JABMCL010000605.1:102500-150000 GCA_018857735.1 Alviniconcha marisindica | reverse complement strand
GAGATCGAGATTTCTAAAAGGAACTGGGAGTAGAACTTTTAGAGATCGAGATTTCTGAAAGGAATTGGGAGTAGAACTTTTAGAGATCGAGATTTCTGATCTGCGTCTGAGATATCCCAGGTACATTGTGCAGACTGCTCATTACTGATACTGTGAATTTGCCTCCCAACTGGCCTGGAACGATTTTCCTCCTCTGGAATCATTGTTTGAACCGTGGAAAAGCTTTGCCCAGCTGCAGGTGTCAAATCAGGTTCTCGTTTTCGTTCGCTCCAGCACAGTTACAAACGGGCTGTTTCAGTGGCTCCACAACACTGGTCGCTAGGTGAACAAGCCTCCTCACGAGTGCCTACACTACTGATGTAACTGTTGTACAAATAATTCACTATGTACATCAACAGCGCATTGATTATATAGACGTGCCTGGGAAAGAGGGACCGCCTTTCGGCTGGCGAAGCAAAGCAGCTGGTTACGATTTGTTGGTAGCATGAAGACTCGCAATCGGCATGTTAATGTTCCGCTTTGTTGGCGCTAAAGGCGCTGGGTGGAAACTATGAGAACCATAGGAACTGTTCTTGGTGTTGGGCTCTTTCACACACACACACACACACACACACACACACACACACACACACACCACACACACACACACACCACCACCACCACCACCACACACCACACCACACACACACAACACACACACAACACACACACACACACCACACCACACACACACACACACACACACACACAACACACACACACACACACACACACACACACACACACACACACACACACACACACACACACACACACACCACACACACACCACAACACCACACCACACACACCACACACACACACCACACACACACACCACACACACACACACACCACCCACACCACACCACACCACACCACACCACACACACACACACACACACACACACCACACACACACACCACACCACACCACACACACACCACGCCACACCACACCACACACACACACCACACCACACCACACCACACCACACCACACCACACCACACCACACACACACACACACACACACACACACACACACACACACACACACACACACACACACCTTTTATTGACCTTTCTTTTAGCATGGACGATGGTGTTCGATCATCAGCCAAGTGTGTTTGTGCGTATGTATACCGCGAAATCGCTCAATTAGGTGTGGATTGGATTAGTCCTCTTGGCTTCGGTGAACTGAGCGTGACGCGGACGCCATTTGGCTGGAGGTTTTAATCGTTACTTTGCCGGGTTATTTCTATCGGCAGTGGCTTTGCAAAGGTGAAGTTTAGAAACACGGTGTTGTGAGTTCGGACAACCGGGGCTGAGGGCTGTGTGGACGCAAGGTTTTGAGCGGAATATAATGTTATAAACAACGGTGAGAGGTCTTGTTTACCGTGTGGCTGTTAATGCTGCTTCTTTGTTCGTGTGTTCTGTGTGGCGGTAGCGATGATGTTTCCTCTTCTTTTTGGTTTAAACATCGTTTGGTTCTGCAGAAACATATTGCGCTGAAGCATGTCAGTAAATATACAGGAACACAATTGCACTGGGCGTCAGATATAGCGTAACACTGATCACTATATAGTTGCAAATAAGTTTGTTTCTGTTGTTTGATTTTTAATACATTTCTTATTATTGTTTTTGTTGTAGTTGTTGTTTTTAATAAATTTCGTATTATTGTTGGTGCGACTTGCTGGTACATGTTGTTAGCATGGTAATTGTAATATCAGTCTAATATCACTTATGTGAAAAGACTTCAACAACAACAACAACAAAAAGGAAGAATCATTAAGAATCATTATATAGAGATACGAATGGTTGAAGAATTTTAGCAAAATATTCATCTCGTATAGACTTCACGAAGAGTTCGTATCCCATATTGATAACTGCCACTCTGAGGTTATGCCCCGCCTGCCATGGTTACTGCCCCACAAGCTTTCCGTCGGTCCGCCATGCTGAACTGTGTTGGCTTGTGGAATGGTCAGTGGTAAAGTGTATGAACTGTGCTGGCTGGTGGACTGGTCGATGGTAAAGTGTGTTGGCTGGTGGAATGGTCGATGATAAAGTGTGTTGGCTGGTGGAATGGTCGATGATAAAGTGTGTTGGCTGGTGGAGTGGTCGATGATAAAGTGTGTTGGCTGGTGGAATGGTCGATGGTGAACTGTGTTGGCTGGTGGAATGGTTGATGATATGCGGCTGGCACCAGCGTTCAGTTCGCTCTGTTACCATCCAAACATGGCGGCCGCTCTCAGATCTTTTCCGTATTTGTGACGTTCTGATTGTCTGAGGATGGTCTACAGCCCAGTCTCACTCACATGCTGGATCTGATTGTCTGAGGCTGGTCTACAGCCCAGTCTCACTCACATGCTGGATCTGATTGTCTAAGGCTGGTCTACAGCCCAGTCTCACTCACATGCTGGATCTTATTGTCTGAGGCTGGTCTACAGCCCAGTCTCACTCACATGCTGGATCTTATTGTCTGAGGCTGGTCTACAGCCCAGTCTCACTCACATGCTGGATCTGATTGTCTAAGGCTGGTCTACAGCCCAGTCTCACTCACATGCTGGATCTTATTGTCTGAGGCTGGTCTACAGCCCAGTCTCACTCACATGCTGGATCTTATTGTCTGAGGCTGGTCTACAGCCCAGTCTCACTCACATGCTGGATCTGATTGTCTAAGGCTGGTCTACAGCCCAGTCTCACTCACATGCTGGATCTGATTGTCTGAGGCTGGTCTACAGCCCAGTCTTACTCACATGCTGGATCTGATTGTCTAAGGCTGGTCTACAGCCCAGTCTCACTCACATGCTGGATCTGATTGTCTAAGGCTGGTCTACAGCCCAGTCTCACTCGCATGCTGGATCTGATTGTAACGTACGCCCCAGATGACACTGCACTGCATGGTCCTGTGCTGCTAGTTTCTGACACAGACTTTGTATCCGCTGAATTAAGTCATACACCACAGTGTTGAAGTCGTTACTGTGACTGCCAAACTATTTGATTTTAATGCGACTCTTGGTTCCAGGGGATGAATCGCTTTTGCTTACGCGACGTCGGTCACGATAAATGCCAATAACCTGTGCCGTCAGCATGTCACCGGACTCCTGTCACAGACGGAAGTACCCGGTCCAAAAAGCGCCAGTTGTTGGCTTTGTCCTCGAACACTATTGGTGGTTCCGTTGACTTGTAATTTGGTGGCATTGGTGAGGTTTTCGGACTCGGCGGTGATTCGTGTTGAATAAATACATCAGTGTCAAATACTATCGGCGAGAATGTATAGTATTACCCTTCTGTTTGACTGTTACGTTTGCCGTATTATCGAACACTGACATTCACACGCGTTGCAGGCGAAACTCGAACAGTTCAATTGATCACGACAGTCTTGACGCTTTCCACGTTGTATCGCTAGCTCCGCTGGCCTGGCGATGAACGGTCAGTTGATGCTGCAGGCACACAAACTGTTCGCTGCCTCCAGTTGGCCACGTTCATAAACCGAATGCAGTGTTTTTTCTGGTTCGTGAACAGTTAGACTAGAGTACATAGCGTTCGTCTGGCTCCAGCAGGCAGCGTCGTTAGCAGGTTCCAGTGGTGAGGTGCGCTGCGTAAGCGTTCGTTGTTTTTGCCCGTTTTCTCTCCCGTTTGAATTGAAAGTCCCGTGGGACTCCATTGTAACCCAGTTCTTCGCAAGTTGGGTCTTACAACGTAGCGAACGTCGGTAGTCTGTGTCAGTGCCCTGCCACGGTGTCATGAAGTGAATGGACTTGTGGTGCTGACGTTTGCACCACGGTGTAATGAGGTGAATGGACTTGTGGTGCTGACGTTTGCACCACAGTGTCATGAGGTGAATGGACGTGTGGTGCTGACGTTTGCACCACCGTGTCATGAGGTGCGTGTTGCTGACGTTTGCACCACGGTGTCATGATGTGAATGGACGTGTGGTACTGACGTTTGCACCAGGGTGTCATGAGGTGAATGAACGTGTGGTGCTGACGTTTGCACCACGGTGTCATGAGGTAAATGGACGTGTGGTACTGACGTTTGCACTGCGGTGTCATGAGGTGAATGGACGTGTGGTGCTGACGTTTGCACTACGGTTTCATGAGGAGAATGGACGTGTGGTGATGACGTTTGCACCACCGTGTCATGAGGTGTGTGGTGCTGACGTTTGCGCCTCCGTGTCATGAGGAGAATGGACGTGTAGTGCTGACGTTTGCGCCTCCGTGTCATGAGGTGAATGGACGTGTGGTGCTGACATTTGCACCACCGTATCATGAAGTGAATGGACGTGTGGTGCTGACGTTAGCACCACGGTGTCGTGAGTGTGTGGTGCTGACGTTTGCACCACGGTGTCATGAGGTGAATGGACGTGTGGTACTGACGTTTGCACCGCGGTGTCATGAGGTAAATGGACGTGTGGTACTGACGTTTGCACCACGGTGTCATGAGGTAAATGGACGTGTGGTACTGACGTTTGCACCGCGGTGTCATGAGGTGAATGGACGTGTGGTACTGACGTTTGCACCGCGGTGTCATGAGGTGAATGGACGTGTGGTACTGACGTTTGCACCACGGTGTCATGAGAGTGAATGGGTGTGTGATACTGACATTTGCACCACGGTGTCATGAGGTGAATAGGCGTGTGGTGCTGGGGGAAATTCGTCTACTCACTATGTTGGGGGAACTTCGCCCACCAAAACACCCTCTAAACTGTACTCAACACCATGTATCAACCCCTGCAAGTGAACTTTTCCAAACTGTGACATCAGCTGCATAATGGATCAGTCAAAAAGCAAAAAGCCGTGGAGAGCGATTTTACAAGTAGTGTATGGGAAAAACTGTGCTATTCTGGGGGCCATGCTGTTCGCTTGGCAACAAACCACAGCGTGGGTTATACGCAAGACGGGCACACTGTTAGCTGATGTTGATTGTTTTGAAGTTGAGTGCTTGAAAAGTCTATCGAATTAAGTTTTCATACATTTATCAAAAGTTGATGAATCGATATACGTCATTTATTTTCAGCAAAAAGACATTCACACAAAGTAAAAACTAAGTTTTCAAGGTGGACGAATTTTGCTCAACGTAAATTATGCTTGGGGAAGTTCGCCCAGAGCACCTGGGGGAAATTCGCCCTTTTCGTTTACCCGTCGCTTTTAATACATCGCTAACAGTAACACGAAGGAGTGGGACTTGCTGACAATTGAAAGGAATGGGGAAATGGTGATCTCAGCCGAAAGGGGGGCGGGGAGTAACATTGAAATGAAAGAAATTTGTCAACTTTGTAGGACCAGTTTATTCGGAAATAAAGCACTTTGGTCGGGTTCACACTATTTGTACTGAGATGACTCTAATTCCACGTTTGTGCTGAAAAAGTTCATATTTAGTGTTTCTGAAAATAACTAAACAGTTACTGGTTTGGGGTGTCATTCTTTAGCCTTTCCTTTCGTTGAGTGTGTTCTCTTTACATTTGGACGAAGTTCCCCTGAGATGTAGGACGAAATTCCCCCACCCTGGTCGAAATTGCCCTGAATCATATCTTAAAAACAAAATTCTATTACATATTCATCAGATCACACGGATAGTCATGCTGTAAACTAGTCTGCGATTGGTCGAAGGTGTCTACAAACCAAAACCAGTTTGTGTTGGTCGAGTCAAGATGACAGAATCGTGTCTCGAAGCGTGCATGTACATCATACGTGCCTATTTGGACGAATTTCCCCCATGCCACCCTAAATAACTTTCTTCCTTTCGAACCTTCTATGATGATAAAATCATTTTGACGTCACTGCAATAATCTGACGTCAAGATTATAGAAAGAAGAAGGAAAAGACGAAGGAAACAATGGCTCTAGAAGTAGTTACTGATCCCACAAAACTTAAAAGAATGACTAGGAATATGTACACAACAAGAGAACACGGGACGGGACATGTGTTTTGTTTTGTGTGCTGCCTTCATTTGTGTCAACAGATAATAAATGCATTCTTTCATGTGCTATTATATGGAGCAAATAGCCCATTGAACGAGAGCAACGAAGAACTGAGAATGAAAGAGTACGTGGTATTTATATTTCACGGTTCTTGTTTCGTTTCTTTCAAGATTATGCAATCAAAGCAGAGATAGTTTTGGAGTTGCTACCATTTATCTTGGGAGGTCCAAAATAAAAAGAATGCTTAGCTCGACTGGCAAGAGACCGACGACGTAGATACAGGTTGCGTCTGGTAAACCTGGGTGACCAGGTGGAGAGAGCTGTGCACAAGTTTAGAGGTCTGCGATAGAAAACTGGCAAGGCTGTTACTGGACAAGTAATAGGAAACGTTTCTGATACTTCTTTTTTTATTTATAGTAACCTACCGGGACCTTATGTTTAAATATTCTGCTACTACCTGTTTGCGTAACGTGTGTGTTTCTGGCGTGCCACCGGCCGGTAGGTTTTTTTAAATTTTATTTTATTATTATTATTATTATTATTATTATTATTATTATTATTATTATTATAAAATGGTGTCTGAAATCTTTCCTGTAATAGCATCGGATCAATACAGTGAGAGAAAACTTCGTCAGCCAACATCGCGTACCTCAGTCCTCCGAGCGTAATTAGTAAACGGTAGCTGGCCTCATCCACTACAGTCGGGTACACAGTGCACGACGGGGAGATTTATTCAAAGAAAGACATAAAATTATGCACACAACCTTCCGTTAAGTCGCCCGACGAATTATTAGGCCTGAGCAGATTAGGTGCCTGAGAGGAGGCCACTGTCAATTGTTTGCAGGCCGAGTCTACAAAAACGTGTGTAAAACAACAAAAATGTAATGACGTAATAGGCATTCCGTAACAAAATAGCTGCACGCCTTTGGGAGATCCCAATCTATTTTCAGACCACTAAAGTTTGTCTTAAATTGGCGTATTTTAAAAGGGCCAAAATTGAAATTGAAATTAATGCTATAGAAAAAGCGTACCTAAAGCCCGTTTTTAACTGGGCAAATGTTTGTTCGCCGAACATAGTACGGACAGTTTGACGAACTATGATTCGTTTCTTAATTGAACTTTTAGTTCTCAGAACATGGTTCGGGCAGTTCGACGAACTTTCCTTCGATCTTAATTGGCTTGTAATCAGATGCAAGCTTCGGCCCGAACTTGCGGCAGACGCGCAGCAGACAGCATGATCAAAAATGTAGGCTAAAGTCAAGTCATTAATTATACTTGAATCATCCCTCGCAGGGTAATTCAACTAATTACTATCTCATTCTGGTTCCCAGAGACAAGGCTGCGTTTCCCACATGTCAATAAATAAAAAATAAATCCCTCCGAAGTGAGTGAAGAACCTAGCGACAACGTCATCCATTTTTATTTTTATTTCTTCCTCATCCACAGGAGAGCTCTGCTCTCAGCCAGTCAGAGGCAATGTTCATCGAATAGGGCGAATGTTCCCAGAACATGTTGAGCGAAGCCTTTTGAACCCTGAATATAGCTTCGTCGCAGCTGGACGAATACTCCGAACTATATTCGCGAAGCAAAAGTTCGCCCAGTTAAGAACCAACTATATTCGCCGAATATTCCCAACTATGTTCGCGAACAAATGTTCGCCCAATTAAGAACGGGCGTAAAACAAGATCAACACACAAGGGATTTAATTAGCACTCGAAATACGTAACACAAGTACAACTACGAAGACCTGAGTCGCCCACGGTAACTCTCACCTGGTGTGCGTGTAAACACAAGGTACATAACTCCACCAGAGGTACATCCTCAAAGTCGCCTACGGTGACTCAGCCAGGTGAGAGTTACCGTAGGCAACTCGGGTCTTTGTCGCCGTACTTGTGTTACGTATTTCGAGCGCTAATTAACTCCCTTGTGTGTTGATTCTGCGCGTTCTGTTTCAGTTTTGTACCTAAAACTATAAAAATTCATGCCAGAAATAATTTTTAGCCAAACCTGCATGGGCTCGTTCCTTTAAATTACACAGACAATCATATCCGGAGTAAAAGGAAAAAGAAAACTGTCAAAAGCTGTCGCGATGACCCTGTCATGAGCAGCTCTAAAATTCAACTAAGCCCTTTGCGCTGAATGATGAATGAATAGTTGGACAATTCAAATAGACTCTTTATACTGAATGAACAGTTGAACAATTCAAACAGACTCTTTATACTGGTAAATGATCACAATGTACCCACACATTAGTTTGTTTGTTTGACCCTAAACGGGATAGAACATCAGCTACGCAGAACAGATCTAGAGAAAATTAATGTACTCACCTATACGACGAAACACAAGGAACAATGAAACACAAGCGCTTTCGACAAAAAAATGTCTCCGTCAGGTGTAAGAAGATAGATAATAATAAAAGAAGAAGGAAGCAAAAAAGACAGACAAGTTGTTGATGTGTGTCGTCGTATAAACTATAGGTGAGTCCACTTCTCTAGATCTGTTCTATTTTGTCAACCTCACCATCAGTTGTCACTCATTTCTTATCAGCTACGTAATTAAATGTGATGTACTGTGTGACCTTATTACGTACCCTAGAACTTATGTGTCGGTCCAATGAAGCAGACGCCAGAAAGAAAAGGGAGTCGACAGTTCGCCAATCGACAGTCATTGACGGTCCATTTCAACCAATCAGAGCCACAGACAGGTTGGGCTGTATGACGCTGTAAGCAGCCCCTGATATGCTGTGATTGGGAAAGTGTGGCCAAGTTGCCCCATCCGACCGTACATAGCCTTGCTCCCGGGCTGAGCCGAGCAGGGCGGCTACAGCCTCTTACATCCCAACCTGCCTGCGGCTCTACTTGGTCAAAAGGGATCGTCCATTCAGGCACTGGCTTCTTCCGAAGAATCGTCCACACTAATTTCTAGCCGTATTCGGCGTCACATGTAATTACGCGGTTAGTATTTTATCATTTTTATGGTCAACGGGTCAGGTATTGAAGCCTCAAATGTGTGGATAATTAGAGGATGTACCTCTGGTGGAGTTTGTGTACGCATGCCAGGTGAGAATTACCGTAGGCGACTCATGTCTTTGTTGTTGTGCTTATGTGACATCTTTCAAGCGCTAATTAACTCCCTGCGTGTTGATTCTGCAAGGGCGCTGTGGGCCTCGTTCTGTGACAATTTACTCTAACATGTAAATGTGTATTTGCGTGTTGGTATGTTGAGCCAGTTTCGAGATCAAAGGACTATGTCCGGTCTTGAATAAAAAAATTGGTTCTGTCGTATCGCCTGTGCACACCTGTGTCGCCTAGTGTGACTGAAATGCAGGGTATATATGCCACTGGGGGGCATCCTTTCCTGCCGAGAGCCGGTTTGGCCTAGCGGTAAGGCGGTAGGCTGCTAAGCGGAAGGACCTCGGTTCGATACCGCTTCGGCTCTCCTTTCTCTTCAAACGTTGTGGTTTGTGGACACGGTCTTGTGACGTTGTCCCTCACAATTAATGAAACATTAAAACGGCTCTCATCGCTGCCCATCTTAATGCAGAAGTCATTCTGGTGGTGACAGTGTAGCGATAGGTATATATAATCTCCCTCCCCCGCACCTCCATACCCCCCCCCCCCCCCCTTTCTCCCCGTCCCTAATAAGCCTTGTGGTTTCTGTGGACGTTAAGCACCATGTTTACTTATTTACTTACCTTTCCTGCAGAGTTCAGGAGCTGTGTGAAAGTCGAGGTGGCCGTCCTGGGCTCCCGTCCCTAATAAGCCTACGGTTTCTGTGGACGTAAAGCAACACTCAACCAACCTTTCCTGCATGTTGCTTTGTCTTAATAAACAGCCTTCTTTTGAACCATTTAATTGTTTGGATCGGGTGGATAATTATCAAACATCAAATCGGGTCTGTTTAATTCTCGATTCAACGGCTAGTGAGAGGTTCATCATGACAGTTTTTTTGTGTTTTTTCTTTACTTTTTTCCTGCTGTTGTTGTTGTTTGTTTGTTGTTGTTGTTTTGTTTGTTTGTTGTTCTTACTGTGTTTTTTGCTGTTGTTGTTGTTTTTGTTTTTATTTGCTTGTTTGTTTTACCCTGGTAATGTTTAGTCTGTGGGATTTTAACCTAAATTTATTTTGTATTGCAAACGCTAAACATTGATTTTTATTTCTTAAAAAGTAAGCACAGATCCATGAAATGTAGGGGCAATACTATACCTCCGACATTAATGGCGGAACAAAATGACGACGATTTACTGGCCCTATACCTACGTTCATCAGGTACAGGCTACTGACCGTAACCCTGTCACCGAGATCCAGTCATGACGTATCTCGCGAAACAACGATGACGTCAAAACGCAAAGTGACGAGAAAATATTTATGAAGAAAAAATGCATCTCCCGTCTGAAAAGTATGTAACCTGCAGTTGATGTCACAGATAATGAAGATCATTTTTCATTCCCCATTGCAGATGAGGGGAGGACTGGTGACAACATACAGGAAAAAGCGGACTTCACACTGCGCCCGTCCCGTCCACAGGACTAGCCAGCAAAGGAGTACGTGCAGTTTCTTCGTCATCAAGATGAAGGAAGGCTAGGTTACAGACAACATACGCTTTTTGGATAATCGTCTTGTCAGAACTACGATCTAAGATAATAAGAATACGAACCCATGCAATATTAACTTGCCTGGGCACATAGTGGTGAGCGTGTTTTGTCGTCGGAATGAAAACAGTGGTGGAAAATCCATAGAGAGCTGAAAGAGTGGCAGAGGCTTTCTTTTCAAAATGAGTGTCGCACATCGGACCAACTATACCCGCGGGTATGTGGTGGAATACACCAAAGATAACGAAGAGCCGTGCTCTTCCTGGTTGTTGCTGCCGGCAGAAAATCTGTGGCACGAGGCAATCCGAGGCATACTCTACATCTCGGCCCTGGCCTACCTATTCGTTGGCATCGCCATTGCCTCGGATGTGTTCATGTGCAGCATCGAGGTGATCACCAGCAAGAAGCGCAAGGTGGTGCGGTGGGACGAGGAGCGGCAGGAGAAGGTGGAGCGGGAGGTGCTGCTGTGGAACGAGACGGTGGCCAACCTGACCCTCATGGCGCTGGGCAGCTCGGCCCCGGAGATCCTTCTGGCCACGGGGGAAATGATAGGCGACATCAACATGAGGGAACCCAAAGACGCCCTCGGCACGTTCACCATCATCGGCAGCGCGGCCTTCAACCTTCTGATCATCACAGCAGTCTGCGTGATGAGCGTCCCCACGGGGGAGGTCAAAACCATCAAGGAGCTCGGGGTGTTCGTCGTCACCAGCATCTGGTCCATCTGGGCCTACATCTGGATGTTACTGGTGGTCAAGTACATTACTCCGGGACAGATCGACCCCTGGGAAGCCTGGCTCACCCTGGCCTTTCTGCCGCTCTTCGTCATCATCTCCTACTTCACCGACAGGGGCTGGTGCTGCCCCAACAAGAAGAAGGTGGAGGGCGTGGAGATGCCGCCGGAAAGCGAGGTAAGTTTTGTTCGGGGTTTTTACCCCTTTACATGTGCATCAGCTAATACTACAAATAATTATTAGATTAAATAAAAACACGGAATTTATAGAGCGCTTTCAGCAACTCAAGCGCTTTACAACTTTGTTAAAGGAAAACATACAGTGCCTTAATACTCGCACAGAAATTAATGGCCTAAATAAACATTATTAGACTTGCTTATTCAGACAAAGCATAGTAACACACACACACACACACACACACACACACACACACACACACACACACACACACACACACACACACACACACACACACACGGCCGAGAAGGACACCGAAAAAGAGGCTATACTGGTTTAAATAGTAAAGTTTTCAAGCAGGAGAGAAGGGCTGTGATGTTGAGCGAAAGGGATAGAATTCAAGACTTGCGGAGCAGAGAATTAAGCTTTTACTGGTCAGAATGCTGTCTGAAATAATTAAACAGGTACGTTTTAAGACAATTTTGAAGGCAGGGAGAGAAGAGCAGCGGAGAGCGAAATGGAGAAAAGTCAAAACTTGTACAGTAGAGAAGCTATTGCTGGTCAAGATGCTGTTTGAACTAACTGCAGGGAAGATCGAAAGGGAGAAAAGTCTAGATTCCGGAATCTGGTCATACCATAATTATGCCCTGCACCTAAAGTGTTGTCCGCCTTGCCTGTTGTGTCAAATATTTCTAACGACAGGCCAGCGTTCATTTGTTGACTGTACACTGTCCGTGAAATTTGCTTGACCCGTAACCCGTATTGTCGGTAGTTCGATTTTCATCAGTCCATTTCGTATTTCCAAACAGTTTTTTGTTTGTTTGTGTGTTTGTTTGTTTGCTTACCTAGTATTCAGAAAGTGATACATGTATTTTGAATTGTGTCTCTGGGCGAAGCAAAATCTTCACCGTTAAAGAGCAGTTTTTAGGAGACATTCATTTTGAAGAATTTGCAGTCTTCGTACCACCATATGAGAGAGTTGGATTGGACCAGATTTAAACGTCAGTCAGCCTTTATCTAAACACGAGTAGGTCTATTAGTGGTCTTGGTTTTTGTGACCTGCCATGGCACCATGACGCATGCGAACTGCGAGAACTTGCATTGAAGTCATTCTTTGAAGAAGAAGGGGGAAAAAAGAGGGTAAGTCGGGCAAAATTCCACGCTGTGTACTAGCCGGCATTGAAAAGTGCAGGCCTTCTGTCTGAGGCCTGTAGTTTCAACGCGCAGCATGCGAAGAAGGGAATAGTGGTTAGTACCCTGACGGTTCAATGCATTTTGAGGGATCGCCTTGGCAATCCCGTTTGTGAAAGTGATTGACACCCAACACTGAATAACATCGCCAGTGGGGAATTGTCAGAGTAAATCGAAGAGGGGGCCGTGGAAGTTTAGTTAGCCTTGTGGCAGAAATCTTGCAGCTATGGCGTTGAAAGCAGTGGATGTGAATGGCGCTTCAGGCAGCTCGGTGCACTGGCATTGAGGTGTGCCAAATAAGCCCCTGTGCATATATATGACGGCATTGTCAGAACGTGGGCGCTTCTTCACTTCGCCTTTTCAGGCATTTCATGCTTAGAACGTTTGCTCTTTGGCGGGTCTTCGGGCTGGTACGAATAGTTCAAGCTTATTCTTTCCCGAGAATGCTGTACGTAGGACAGTTTTACTTTCATCGGCCTAATCACAGAGGTTCCCAACCGTACTGCGTGACTGCAGTCTTCGGCCTGCTTGCTTAATGTTTGCTTCCTTTTTATAAAAGTATCTATGATCTCCCCCCCCCCCCTCTCTCTCTCTCTCTCTCTCTCTCTCTCTTGGGGCGGGGGGGGGGGGGCGGGGGGGGGGGGGGGGGGGGGGGGGGACGCAACATCTGGCTTCACGGACACTGATGAAGAACGAGATTAGTACACCCGACATTATTTCAGTATTTGCATTATCCTATTATGCTCATAAACATATTCCCTGTGCGAAATTTCTCACCTGCTGTTCTTTCTGCGAGTTTCATTTTCCAGTGATCGTAACTGATCGTTTTCCATAAGTATGCAGATCGAGATTCCTTCACTTTGGTTTTTGAGCTCACTCAATAAAATTTGAGTATGTAAATTGTATTATATCAGTGATCATGATAAGAACGACCGGGAATCGTAATTACCAAGTGACTATAGGCAACATACTTGGAAGCACGGCGCAGCGTCCACGACGTTACGATCCGGTCATTGTTATGATCAGCTCTGTAGAAATTGGCTTCAGACTTTATAAGATTGTTATGTGCGGGTACAGAATCACGTGTACAGCATTTTTACCGTATATCACATTTTCTGACGACGAAAGCGTCGGTCGTAAACATTTTGCAATTTCTTAAACACGGCTTTAAGCGGGAGTTTTCGGACTCTATAGTGTACTCTATAACCTCAAAATTAATATGGTTTTACATGTTCTTACAAGTGACTTTAAGCTTCCAGGAGAGTAAGAAATCAACTACTTGAGCAAGTGACAGAATGGGCAATTCCCAGATTGAGTGTGAACTGGCTGGAGATTTTGTTCTTATTTTTCGCCTGGTGCAGCCGCCTCCCCCCCCCCCCGCCCCCCCCCCCTCCTCCCTCCCCCCCCCCCCCCCCCCCAACCCTCTCTCCCTCTCTTATTCTTAGTCTTGTCTCGATCCTCCCATGGCTTCAAAACTGCGTTAGAAACTCACGTCTAAAAACAATACCACGAACAAGTGATTTCAAATCCTGTCTTCTTACTTAGGCAAGTACCCCCAATCCCTTTACCCTCCCTCACTCCTCCTTACTTTCTGTCTGTGCTCGTGTGTGTGTGTGTGTGTGTGTGTGTGTGTGTGTGTGTGTGTGTGTGTGTGTGTGTGTGTGTGTGTGTGTGTGTGTGGGCGCGCGCGTGTGTGTGTGTGTGTGTGTGTGTGTGTGTGTGTGTGTGTGTGTGTGTGTGTGTGTGTGCATGCGTGCGGGTGTTGTTTGCAAGGAATACAATATGACTATATAATTATTATTTTTGTAGTTTTAATATCTACCTTTTTGTTGGTCTCGTAAAGCGCGGTGTGCTCACCCTTGTCTGTGAGATACGGTGCTATAATAATGACCGTTATTATTATTATTATTATTATTATTATTATTATTATTATTATTATTATTTATTCAGTATATACAGGACGCCTCCTTCTAGTTCTATACCCCGTACTTGATGACAGTGTCAACAAATTTTAAAAAATCCCTCCGAAGCGAGTGAAGAACCTAGCGACAACGTCATCCATTTTTATTTTTATTTCTTCCTCATCCACAGGAGAGCTCTGCTCTCAGCCAATCAGAGGCAATGTTCGTCGAATAGGGCGAATGTTCCCAGAACATGTTGAGCGAAGCTTTTTGGACCCCGAATATAGCTTCATCGCAGTTCAACGAATACTCCCAACTAGGTTCGCGAAGCAAAAGTTCGCCCGATTAAGAACCAACTAGGTTCGCCGAATACTCCCAGCTAGGTTCGCGAACAAACACTGGCCCAAATAAGAACGGGCTTGTGACAAATACTTAATAATGCCGTATCGTTCACACTAATGCTATCATACGCTTAACTTAATTAAAAAACAAAACTAAAAAACTCCCCCTACACACAAGCGCACGTGCACACGCACGCACACATACACACGGCACAAACACACACACACGCGCGCGCGCACGGACACACTCACGCATACACACTCCTTCCTCACAAACGCGCACGTCGTAATATTTATGAGGAAAAAGTGAGGAAAAAATAAACAGTGCTTAAAATCATATTAGTGTCATACTAATCGTACGCATCATCATGTTTATGGGGGAAAGTGAATATTTAAAGGACTTCAAAACATAGTACACTAGCACAACATGAGCATGTATCCCGCATCATATCCATAAAATCAGTATCGCAAAATTAACATGCGTGGACCGCATAACCTTCCTTTACTCAAGATAGCACACACACACACACACACACACACACACACACACACACACACACACACACACACACACACACACACACACACACACACACACACACACACGCACGCACACACACACACAGAGGGAGACACTTGTATGCACGTGCATATTGTCACCAGAAAGCATGGGAGAGTGCGAATCTGCTGGTGGTTAGTACAGAGCAGTATCTGTCAATTGCCGGATTCAATGCCTGTACGGCTCCTAGATTGAACTGCTGCTTGAAGCGTGTTGCTTTTTCTGATTGGAGGCAGGAACACCGAGACCGAGGTCACCACGAGAGTATGCCATGAACTGAATCCGCAGCAGCCGAAACAATTTGTTAGAATCATAAATCATTATAAGAGGAGGAGGAGGAGGCTGGCAGCTGATGCTATGGAGGTCAGTTTCGGCTTGATATTACTTGGCATTGTCGCATGCCACGCTTGCTAATTTTTACTGGGATGCTAATTACTGCTATCCCGGTATTAACGAGGCCTGGGAACTGCGGCACCTGCGATGTTGATCAAGCAATTAGAGCGACACCATCAAAGACGGCTCTGGAAAGTAGATGGACCTCGGCTATGTGGTCCCAGCCTCCCCAGTGGGCCCATAGCACTCACACGACTCTGGTGGGGTTCGAACCCACGACCTTCCGACCCACAGTCCGAAGCGCTAACCGCTAAGCTACGGGGGCCAGTTTAGACTAAATATATTTCACCTTTTTCTCAGGCGAGCTTTTCAGCACTGGCCTTGAGCATTCATGACTGATACAGAATGTTCTGCGCTGAAGTGGTTGAGGAATGCTGACAGCGTTTGCTAATTAATGCTAATTAATGCTTGATGGTCGTTTTTCAGGATGTGGCGGTTCGCGTGGTGGGTCATCAGCACCAACACTTTGCGCGCTCTGTGCCCAAAGAGCTGCGCGTTCTGGAGGCGGAAAAGGCGCACAGAATGAGGTAAGACAGAGGGGGATTTCAAGCATAAAGAAAACGTCTGTGGACAGTAACGGATTTCTAGAGAAGAGGCGCGATCACAGCATTGCAAAGGAATCGGGGACCATCACTTTACAAGTTGAGTCCAAGTCGCGGGTCAGAAGTTTTACAGTCGTCATTTAAACTAAAAGAGCAATCGCTGTTACAAGTTTTAAAGAAGTAATACATGTATTTATAAATATCAGAACTGAGCATTTCAATGGTGAACTTGTGTTGGTATGTTAGCAGAGACATAGTTTAAGTGAACAGTAACATATATATATATCATTGTCATTTTGGTCCTTATCCATCATTGCCGTTGTAAGTGACTGCCTTTTAGTTGTCGCTTGCAAACCTTCCAGATGTCCTCTACTTTCATTGGATGAGTCATCGGAATCAGTATGAAACCGAGCTGCGAAGTTGTACTTGTCATAAATTAGTTCTTTATATAAAATTTCAGAGGGGATCACACTCACTGTTTGTTTTATCACTGTAAAAGCACAAATTAATCATGTGTTATGCGTTTTTGTTATGCATAATACATTGATGAGTTATTTCCAGATATATTGTTGTTGTTCCATATCTCTGGCTGACCATGAAGTAATATGTGTGTGGCACTGAGAAAAGAGAACATTCAATGAATCAGTGACTTGGGGAACGACAAATATCTCATTTAGAGCAAAGAAAGAAAAAATATGAAATAAAACAAGCGTATTTTAATCCCTAGACGGCATTTCTTTGAACTCTTTGGATTGATTAGCTGATATTGCTTTGTTGTATAGTGTTTTGGTGTCAGTAGGGAAAGACCGATTACTTTTGAGAACTTGAGCCACATTAATATTTCAGAGGAATATTTCTCATGTTACACACTCCCAGATTAAACCCAGATGGTACAAAGTTGTTGTTGATTTTCTTCTTCTTTTTTTCCTTCTTCTTCTTTATTCTTAAGAGGCTTGTTTACATAGGAAACTGAAGAATATCATGTAAAACTACGTGTGATGACAACAATTCATGGTATAACTATAAATCTGCAGAGGTGACGGGGGAAAAAGCAAGTTAGAACAACGCTTCATGTTTCACTGGCGTATGACTGTTCGGTGCAACTATAATCTCTCCGAGTTGTTTTGAACACTGTGTGAAGGAAATGTTATAGTTGAGTTAGTATGAGGGTGATTGTCTATGCCCAAAACCCTACTGCTCTTGGAGAACCCACAAACATAGACTACCCTGCCCGATCGGGTAACCCCTGCTGTGTAATTTGAACTTGTTTCGGTAAAAAGTCGTTTTCCGCCAGCTTTTCTATATATCGTGTCATGGGGAATGTCTTCACTTTGTGGCGTGAAACCGTAATATCACCTTGCTGTGAACACATAAAATTTATTTTTATTTTTAAAAAAAAAAGGAAAAAAAAAAAAAGACTGACGTGGAACCACACGCCCACGAGACAGTAAACTCCGCACTGTGCTATCACCAGGGTAGAGTATTCATTAAACTAAGTGAAGCATATTTGCTCTACTTATATTATATAGATAAACTAATGAAAAGCTTTTATTTATACGTATGGGCCCAGACATTTGTTATGTGTCCATATGCAAGTTACATTTAATATTTCAGCTGGATATTCATAATTAATTTGTGCTTTTACAGTAATCTCGATTTAATTTGGTGAGTACTGCCTGCACCTATGGTGTTCAGAACTAAATGCTGATTAAACACCGTCGTGAGATTTGCAGTCCACTTGCCTTGAATTATAACAGCATGTTTTCGTTTCCTTCTTATAACAGACTCCCACTAATGAACCCACAATACCTAATTTGATATTGTGAAAGCATTAACTGCTTGAAGAAAGCATGCATACTATTACACAAGCACAGCGGCAGTGGAGAATTCCGGTTTTGACGGCTGCTGCTGGCGGCTGTGGGGACGTCCCTACCGACCGTTCAGCAGGCGTGGTGAGGGTCTGCAATGGAAGAAGGCCTTCAACAAAGCTGACAGCACGACCGATCTGCCGTGGATTCTTTCGTCGTCTGTGCCAGCACCCGCTGTTTTTACGCCGCTGCTTCCAACACCCCACACGCCCTGCAACCCCGGTCGTCCAGTCCACACAACACCCCACACGCCCTACCCCCCTACCCCTCCCCTACCCCTCCCCTCCCCCCCCCCCCCCCCCTCCGGCCCCCCGATCGCCCAGTCCGTACAGCACCCCTGTCGTCACAGGTCCAGTGGGAGAGTCAGATCGTTGCTAGACTACCTTCTCAAAGACGTCAGATCGTTGCTAGACTACCTTCTCAAAGACGACAGATCGTTGCTAGACTACCTTCTCAAAGACGTCAGATCGTTGTTAGACTACCTTCTCAAAGACGACAGATCGTTGCTAGACTACCTTCTCAAAGACGACAGATCGTTGCTAGACTACCTTCTCAAAGACGTCAGATCGTTGTTAGACTACCTTCTCAAAGACGACAGATCGTTGCTAGACTACCTTCTCAAAGACGTCAGATCGTTGCTAGACTACCTTCTCAAAGACGTCAGATCGTTGCTAGACTACCTTCTCAAAGACGCCCAGTGCTCCTGTAAAGTCCTTTCGGCGACGGAGTGTCACCGCCGGAGGACAGATCACCACCGTGTTTTGGGGTCGGTAGTTTCACCTGGGAGCTCTGTGGCGATGAGGGTTTAGATCAGAACTGGCCTGGACGAGGAAGGGAACAGAGCATCGGGACCGAGGTCACCACGGAAGGGCCACATAAACTCACAGCGTTTTTACCATGCAGTTATGGATGGCGATGGCGCTGGCAGTTGATGATACTGTGCATGTCTGTTTCGGTGTCATACTACCTGACAGGGCCACTGACCACGCTTACTGTCGGAACATAAATATCTCCGTGTCACCCAGACCCGGCGACAACGGCACTTTCAGCGTTGGTCAGGTCATTTCAGCAGCACCACCAACGACGTGAAGCGGATGAAGCTCAGCTGTGTCATTCTAGACGTCCCCTTGGTCCATAGCTCTTGCATCTGTTGGTAGGAGCCAGCAAGGGCCGAACATTCACACATCACTGATGGAACTCAAACCGACAAGCTTCTGATCCGCATTCTCAACCTCTGAACCTCGGCTACCAAAAGTACTCATATGTTGTTTAGTTTCGTAGTAATCGTGCTGCGAAAAGCCAACAGAACCAACGATGTACAGATTCTCCCAAGAGGTTACATAACGCGCGAAGCAAAACTGGCCGCTTAGGCGTACACACCATTTAGACTGGACAGAAAAAGGAATATACAGTTGCATCTATTTGGAGCTGATGTCTTCCGCTGAACTTCCGTATGGACGGAATAGTGCAGCACTCACCACAAACTCCACAGCCAGACGTTCGGCAGAATGTTGCTTCCGGAACACAATGTCACAGAACAAAATACAAAACAAAACAGTGCTAAAATGTCAATTTTTGTTTTATACCGGTAGGACAAAACAGAGTGCTTTTTTCTTTTTTCTTCTTCTTTTTCCCTCTAGAACTAGATGTAGGTAAGAGAGCTAAAAAATAAAATAAAATAAAAAATAAAAAAGGGGGGGGGGGGCAAATGAAGCCACCTTTTTGTAGGGTCGATTGGAGACAGCCTGGCTGTTTGCTGGGAACGACATGCTGCTTGTCGGACCTGTTTCGCAACACATCCCAAGGCAGCTGACACTTTTCTCTTTTTTTCTTGGACCCGCCCCCTCCCTCCTCCCCCTTTTTCAAATTTACTTGTATGGGTAAGGTGGGGCATATGTTGCCCATATCAACAGATATCTCCCGTTACATTAAGGAAAACATACAAACACCGCATCAGCATGAACACTTGTTTCGTGATGCGCTTCGGCTGCTGAACTTTACTCCTGGAGGCAGAGCAACCCACTTTTCCCGAAGGCCAAAATAAAAGCAAGCAAAAAGTAAGTAAGTAAGTAAGTAAGTTGGGTTTTTTACCCCTTGTTAAAAAGGACGGTTATATCAGGGCGATGCAAACAAACAAACAAAAAACTAACAAAAAACAAAACAAAAAGGATAACGACGGAAAAGATGACTAAATCTGCACACATTTAAAGTGAAAATGTATGTTTTTACTGATACGGAATGTAAACCTTTTCAGCATTATAAGTTTGGGTACAGAAGGGTGAGTAAATTTGATAGCGATTTTGCGCATGTAGTACATTGTGCTTTACCCATTAACCCACTCGGGATAGCCAATGTAGACCTACCGCATGGGCTTTTCTTACATACACAATCATTTACGCATGTCTGTCATTGGTGTGCACCCCAACGGGTTTAGTGTGTGTATAGTGTGATTTGGTTTCCTGGTACACTTCGGGCTTCGTAGCTTTTGTGTTAATATGAAGAATCGATGTACTAAAACACACGACACAAACTGAAAGCATTCACTGGCTTCAAGTGCGGATCCAGGAACGTGTTTCACTCTTCTCAAATACTGCAGAGTTTGGCCAAAACAGGAAGTGATCTGTTGTATTGGACTAGTTTGATAACGTTGGCTTTAGTCCACGTTAACCACCAAGCGCTTTGGAACTAATTTTTTTGTTTGTTTGTTTCGTGTGTGTGTGTGTGTGTGTGTGTGTGTGTGTGTGTGTGTGTGTGTGTGTGTGTGTGTGTGTGTGTGTTTGATTTCGTGTGTGTGTGTGTGTGTGTGTGTGTGTGTGTGTGTGTGTGTGTGTGTGTGTGTGTGTGTTTGTTGGTGTGTGTGTGTGTGTGTGTGTGTGTGTGTGTGTGTGTGTGTGTGTGTGTGTGTGTGTGTGTGTTGTCTTGCTTTGCTTTTGGTGGATTTTAGCTTCGTTTCTACGTGCGTGCTTTAAATAGCTTTAGAATTTCTGTATAGCGGAATAGCTCGGTTGGTGAAGCGTCGGACCGAAAAGCCAAGCGCAGTGCTAACGCGGGTTCGATTACTTGCTATGACTAGGGCTTTTCACATCAAACAAGGCAACTAACTTTGATCGAGGAACTGCTTTCCGATGTGTCGTGTGTTCTTATACCATTGACGTATTACCAGAAGAATATGATGCCACTAACACAATAAATGGTACACAGACTAATTCGTTTAAATTTCTCACGAGTGTGTATGAAATGCCTTGGACGAAGAAGCCTATACGTTAAAAACATGAGCGGATATTCAAATGGGCTCATTAAAGGAAAAATGTAAAACAGGTTATCTGTCAATTACACGTAGGCATACGTTCACACACCCACGCACACACGAACGCACGCACGCACGCACGCACGCCCGCGCGCGCGCACACACACACACACACACACACACACACACACACACACACACACACACACACACACACACACACACACACACACACACACCGCAGCCGAGACATCGAAAAGAGGCTATACTGGTTTGAAAAGATACGCAGCAGTTGAGTTGGGTTGGTCTTCTGAATGACTGTACCATCATCTTTCGGGGATGGGGTAAGGCACGCAAGCCAGTGAACATATGTGTTGACAAGAAACTGTCCTGTTTTACCTTCGTATGTTCTGTTTTCTTTCACTCCGTCCTTGAAAAGTATACCAAGCTTCGGTTTGGGGAAACCTGGTCTCAGCTGTCTGTAACTAGTCAGTAAAAATCCTAATAATTATAGTATTGTATGATGAAAACTACTCCAAAATTGTGTTGAATACGTTGAAGCTCGGAGCGTGGCTAAAACAGATAGAAGGTGGACTGAGACGGGAGGGGGGCGGGGGGCGGACAGAAACAGAGAGAAGGGAGAGAGGCAGGGTAAATAGGAGGCAGTTACCACGGGGGAGGGGGGGGGGGGGGGTCATTGGAAGAAAGACTTACAAGAATGAACAGGCTTCAGTGGGAACTGTCAGTAGATAGATTATTGGCACTGTCTGGTATGTAAGTGCTGAGACTGGGGGAAGTGGCCCGAACTGGGACAATATAGCCCCAGCCCCTGTCACACATTTGACCACAGTCTCCCTGTCGCACTACCATTTGACCACAGTCTCCCTGTCGCACTACCATTTGACCACAGTCTCCCTGTCAGACAACCATTTGACCACCATAGTCTCCCTGTCATACAACCATTTGACCACAGTCTCCCTGTCACACAACCATTTGACCACAGTCTCCCTGTCACTCAACCATTTGACCGCAGTTTCCCTGTCACACAACCATTTGACCACAGTCTCCCTGTCACTCAACCATTTGACCAGTCTCCTTGTCGCACAACCATTTGACCACAGTCTCCTTGTCACACAACCATTTGACCACAGTCTCCCTGTCATTCAACCATTTGACCACAGTCTCCCTGTCGCACAACCATTTGACTACAGTCTCCCTGTCCCACAACCATTTGACCACAATCTCCCTGTCACACAATCATTTCACCACAGTCTCCCTGTCACACAACCATTTGACCACAGTCTCTCTGTCACTCAACCATTTGACCACAGTCTCCTTGTCACACAACCATTTGACCACAGTCTCCTTGTCAAACAACCATTTGACCACAGTCTCCCTGTCATTCAACCATTTGACCACTGTCTCCCTGTCGCACAATCATTTGACCACAGTCTCCCTGTCACACAACCATTTGACCACAATCTCCCTGTCACACAACCATTTGACCACAATCTCCCTATCAAACAACCATTTGACCACAGTCTCCCTGTCACACAACCATTTGACCGCAGTCTCCCTGTCACTCAACCATTTGACCAGTCTCCCTGTCCCACAATCATTTGACCACAGTCTCCCTGTCATACAACTATTTGACCACAATCTCCCTGTCATACAACTATTTGACACAGTCTCCCTGTCCCACAGCTATTTGACCACAGTCTCCCTGTCACACAACCATTTGACACAGTCTTTCTGTCACACAACCATTTGACCAGTCTCCCTGTCCCACAACCATTTGACTACAGTCTCCCTGTCATACAACCATTTGACCACAATCTCCCTGATACACAACCATCTGACACAGTCTCCCTGCCCGACAACTATTTGACCACAGTCTCCCTGTCATACAACTATTTGACCACAGTCTCCCTGTCACACAACCATTTGACACAGTTTCTTTGTCACACAACCACTTGACCACAGTCTCAGGGTTTAGTTGACATTCCGTGGCCACGTCGGTTTTAAACTGCGTGAGGATAATGGAGAAGTCCCTTCTCAAGAAGGGAGCGGGAGTCATGGGGAAACCTCAGTGTAGCCATGGCCAGTCGTGACATCAAGTGCCATTCCGACGAAAAAACGCCGCTAGAAACAGGACTGGATTCACGACAGACGTCTGCACCCTCAGTTCAACAGCTAGACATGAATAACGTAGGACTATGTGCATCTATTGCCCGACATGAATAGCACTCCTGGTGTGCTGCCTTGATTTCATCCGAATCAGCGAGGCGAGTTCTAATATGTGTTGCTTGAATTCGGTGTTTGTTGTTTTTTGTCGTTGTTTTTCTTAGCACTTTAGGCTTGTAGCTGTTGAAAATTGGTTCAATTATTGTCAGCAAGATCAGATATAATTACTATTTAAACCACATCAACAGAAAGGTCTCCTGCTCGGTCTCTGCTTCAATGTTTCCTCAGTGTGTTTTTGGTGTTTGTTTGTTTTACATTCGCGTATGTATAAAGACATTAATGACGCCTTTCCAGGCTTGACATGAACCTTTACGTTGGAGTTTTCTCAAACATCGTGGAAGGTTTTTTAACAGTTCATCTGAATCTCTGTCTGTTTGTACGTGGTTTATTGGTTGACCTGTTTGACTGACCTTTGTAATATCTTCTCCCATTAACTTGTCGACTGCTACAGTTCGCACGTATTCAAGGAAAACTACTGACTCATTTTCTCACTGACATCAGTCTTAATGTGGAGGATTCCTGGACACTATTGCATGTGCACTTATTCACGGAACCTTACCGACTCGTTTCCCGACTGACATCAGTTTTAATGTGGAGCTTCATCGGACATTGTTTGAACATGGTATTCTCAGCAACATGATTATTTTAGAACCGGCATCAGGCTTTACCTGTTCATACAAATCCATTTGACTATGCCTAGAATCTGGAGAGTTTAAACTTACGAGAGAAAGAGTTATTTTTTTCATAATTATCTCTCTGGCAGTCGGCCTTTTTGTTTCAGGTGTGGGCTTTTTATATAAAGCTTTTGTTTGTTGCATGCACAAACAGTCGCAGATGAGTAGCGTATTGGTTATTGAGTGCAATTCTTTTCTCAGCATTTTGCAAGTAGCCTAATTGTTTATTTATTGTTGTTGTTTTTCTATTTTTATGTTTCAGATTTGTAACTTTATCCTTTTGTCAGTTGTCGCTTAGCAGTGTATTGTGTATATGAAATTCCCAACAAATTCCCAGCTTCACTAAGCGAGATTTTATTGTCTTAAAAAATGTAATCATGCAACGATCAATATACGGCCTTCCTGTTGGTCGTGACGGTCTACATCGACATGCGCGCTCACAGCTTTCCGATCCTCGCGTTTTCTGTGGGGCCTGTATGCAGCGTGGGCTTGGCTGGCTTTGTGTGCTGTGACTGACTCTGACCAGCAACACTGTTTGCAACTCACACGCTTGCTTCCACATTTAATTGGCTTGCTTTGCTAAATAATAGCAATAGATAAATATGAATTAAAAGATGTTAACCGGCTGAAGTAATCTGTTTGTGTACTGAAGAAAATTAAATCTAGTGTTGACTGTTTAATGTAACCTCACATAATATGCATGGGTTTTTTGCTGAGCCCGACTCTGTGTGCACGACACTCCTTTAAGGGCAAGCACTCTTTGTTGCAGAATTGGTTCCTATAGGGAGTTGTGTGAGAATAACGTATTAGCTGTAACGGGCGATTAGACTGACTGATATGAAGACGGAAAATGGTTCGGTGCTTGTAGGCTTGTACCGTTTATTGGTACGGCGTACACAGAGACACAGAAAAGTATCAAAATGCCTTGGTAGTAACAATAAGGAATGGTAAGTAATTTACAAAAGAAACAGAAGGACATTTCTTACTGGTCTGAGGAAACGGGAGTTAAAAGGTACACTTAGACAGAACAGTTGTTTTGTTTTTACTCCGAAGATTGGTCATATAAAACACACCCTGGAGTGAATGTGTTTAACGCTCGTTCCAGCAAATAACGAACACTTTTATTCTTGCAGCGTCCGTGACTGAATCGATTTCTTGATCAGAGCAGCGAGGTTCTGCAGTGCATCTTTAACCAAATTTGAAATAGTATGGAGTATCTTATGCTTGGCGGGAGCTGCCACAAGTATAATTTTTGTCGCGACAAACATGTGTTTGTCACGACAAAGCGCAATAAAAGTATGCTTGTCGCGACAAAATTATGTTTGTCGCGACAAAGGTTTGTCGCGACAAAAACGTGTTTTTTCGCGACAAAACCTTTGTCTCGACAAGCATACTTTTGTCGCGACAAAAGGCGTGTTTTGTCGCTACAAACGCGTGTTAGTCGAGACAAAAGTATGCTTGTTGCGACAAAAGTTTTGGCGCGACAAAATTATGTTTGGTGCGACAAATACTTATCGTGATAAAAGTTTTGTCGCGACAAGCATACTTTTGTCGCGTCAAAAGACGTGGTTTGTCGCGACAAATACGTGTCTGTCGCGACAAAACATTTGTTGCGACAAAAATTATCTTATGTCAACTCCCGCCAGTGATAGTATCTTACCTGTCATTGTTTGCAGTCATGCCCTCTGCAAGACCAAGTGCTGGAAGGTTACCGGCAAGAATGTGTCTGCTGTAGTATGTTGTGTTACGTAGGTGGGGTTGGATTTTTTTTTTTAATTTAATTTTAACTCGCATGGAAAAAATCAGTCTATGTAATGATCAGTGTGAGGCCGGCAAGCTGGTCGTCTGTGACCAGTTCCTGAATGTGCGTTGCGGAGTTCTGGGACACAGAGATCAGCGTCATCCTTGGTACTTACAGAGCTTTACTCACTGCTAGTTGAACATGAAAGTGGTATCTCTCGGGAAGTTTTCATCCGATCGAAATGAAATGGGTGCATGCTCGCACGGGCGTGTCTGCGTACTTTAGTTTATCTGCGACTAAAACTGCCATGCCAAGTTCCTTCACTTGACAGACCTTTACGTTGGCAATTTCGCGGACGCTGTTCAGGCAAGACCTTTCAAACTGAAGGAATTCAAGGGTGTGTGCTCTGGTCACATCTCCGGGAGACTGTTCCGCTCCATATTACGGTGCTGTGGAAATTGAACTTGCTGCAGTCTGTTGGGCAGGATGGTAGGTGAGCTTCCTGCAGTCGTTTGGGCAGTAGAACACAAGATAGGAGAACATGCTGCAGTCTGTTGGACAGTAGAACACAGGGTAGGAGAACATGCTGCAGTCTGTTGGACAGTAGAACACAGGGTAGGAGAACATGCTGCAGTCTGTTGGACAGTAGAACACAGGGTAGGAGAACATGCTGCAGTCTGTTGGACAGTAGAACACAGGGTAGGAGAACATGCTGCAGTCTGTTGGACAGTAGAACACAAGATAGGAGAACATGCTGCAGTCTGTTGGACAGTAGAACACAAGATAGGAGAACATGCTGCAGTCTGTTGGACAGTAGAACACAGGGTAGGAGAGCATGCTGCAGTCTGTTGGGCAGTAGAACACAAGAAAGGAGAACATGCTGCAGTCTATTGGGCAGTAGAACACAAGATAGGAGAACATGCTGCAGTCTGTTGGGCAGTATGTAGGACACAGGGTAGGAGAACATGCTGCAGTCTGTTGGGCAGTAGAACACCGGGTATGAGAACATGCTGCATTCTGTTGTACAGGATGATAGGAGAACTTTCTGCAGTCTGTTTGGGCAGTATGGTAGGAGAAGTTGCTGCAGTCTGTTGGGCAGTATGGTAGGAGAACTTGCTGCAGTCTGTTGGGCAGGACGGTAGGAGAACTTGCTGCAGTCTGTTGGGCAGGACGGTAGGAGAACTTTCTGCAGTCTGTCGGGCAGTATGGTAGGAGAACTTGCTGCAATGTATTGGGCAGCAGAACACAGGGTAGGAGAGTGGGTGGGTATGGCGTGTTCAGCTGACCTTGCATGGTGCAATATATGCATATATGTTAAATTCACCGCCACTTCTGTGTCAAACTGTATGATTAACTTTGTACAGTTGACTGTTTGTGTTTGTGTTTACCGTCCTTTCAAGGCCGGTTTGAGACTGCGCGAGAACACTCTAAACACATACCTGGAGTTTGAAATTCCATGGGGATGCATCAAATTGTTTTCCAAACTGGACAACAATAACGCATTTTTTATTTTTTTATTTTTTGTCTTGTTGTTGTTGTTGTTGTTTCGTATCTTTTTATTTACCGTGGGGCGATGTTACGAAGAGTGTGAATGTCCGAGATTCTACACACGGACCGCATTTGCGTGATCCTGCACAGAAAATCCTTTCGCGTCAGACATTTCTTCGTATAAAATAGTCGACGAAGAATACTGTGCGCACTATGTTGTCTCGCGCATTCAGAGTGAAACAGTAATAGTCTCTGTCAGCCACATGGCGCTAAGAAAGTCTTTACAGTGAGGCGTAGAAATACGTAAAACGTAGTACAGCGGCTGTTCCGCTGCGTTTGTGTCGTAACTGAGAAACGTCGATTGTTATCCGTGTAACACGCGTAAGACCGGTTGACCGGGGCTTTGCCTTGGCGCCGGTGAGAGACGGAACCTCTTGGTATTTCTGCACTTGGTTTCAGCACCGATCTAGACGAAGAAGAAGAACGAGAACGAGAACGAGAAAGAGGAGCAGCAGGTTCACAACGCGTGCTGGCTGTGCAGGCGATCTCGAACATAGTTGAAGAACACCACATGCATCCGCCTACAACCATCACACCGGTGATAGCCGCGGGTCTCGGCGGCTTTGCTGCTTTGCGGAAAAGGAAAACACAATGTGCTTATGAGCTGCGATATCAGCTTCAAGACCACCTAAAAACTCTACGGTTTAGACACATTTGTTTCAGTTTCGTTTGAGAACGTTGCATTTCGTAATATGTTCAGTTGTTATTGCCGTTCCTTCTGATTCCGAAAAAAGTCTCCGTAATGATCAGAGTTACACCTGAGGGAGAAAATGTAGCGTAAATGTTTTTTCCCGATAACTGTGAAAGCTTGCAAGATGGTAGAATACTTACTGACCTTTACCAGTCTGGGGCTTCCAGCTGTCCAGCGCCCCAGCAGCTCCAGCTAGTCAGAACGTCACAAATAATGTATGGCGCGAAAAGCCCGAAATATGGTCATTATGTCAAGCCCACCAGCAAGAGGGCCTTGATACAATGTCAGTGTTACCGCAGCCAGAGAAAGGGGAAAATGCAAGCTGGCTATTCTTGGCAACTTCTTGTCCATTCCAGTCCAAACTCCGAATTATTGTTACATAGGTGTATACTGACACTGTCATAAGCATAATACTTTAGTAACTTGCGTTCATTCAAAATGGACAACTAACGCTTTCTCTTATCTTTTATTTTTACTCTCTCTCTCTCTCTCTCTCTCTCTCTCTCTCTCTCCTCTCTCTCTCTCTCTCTCTCTCTCTCTCTCTCGCCCACGCGCGTGTGGCACACGTCGCTTCGTCGCCTTGGCAATGCAGCCATGCTTCTGTAAGCATGAGGACTTCAATTGCGTATTTTTTTAAATTATTTTTCTTACTCCCCTTTCGGCGAAAACTGTTATAATAGTGTTGTTCTCTTTAATACTGTTTATCAGATCGTTCATCAAGCTGGATAATGAAAACTTTTATCAAGCTTTACACGGTCATCCTGGTTTGGCAACCTGAACCAATTTCAAAATAATGATAATACTAGTGGGGTGTTAGAGAGCTTTTCTCAAATGAGACTTCTCAATACTGCATAGATTCCTGGTGGTCTGGAACGCGGGACAGCACGGAGGCTTGGCGATGTCCAGGTAGCACACCACTGGCAGGTGGTCTGAGGACATGGTGTGACGTGGAGAGACAGATCGAAAAATCTGGTCATTCTCCCTATAGATAAGCGGGTCAAGACTGTGAGTGGGAAACTCTGCTGCCTGTGACAAGCCAAACAACCGGATAAGATCATGGACTTCAGAGGTAGTCGGATCAGCTGTGCAACTGGCCGATCAAAGCGAACGTTGAGATCTCCGCCAACAACAACCCCACCACCAAAAAAGTTACAATGTTCAAGTAAATCAGCGAATTTGGATAGGAACAGCGCATCTATCAGTTTGTTTTGTGACTAGGAAGGGGGGGGGGGGGGGACGATACAAACAAAATAAATAAGTGTTCACCGGAGCACTGAGAGTAAGCTGGGCAGCTCAAAGGAGACGTTTGAAAAAGGATACGTTGTGGTCACAGTTGCGTTGCCGACAATTGTGTCACGCAGAAGGAAAGACCCCATTACCCCCCACTCCCCCACCCCTCTCCTGTGTGGAACAGAGGAACGATGGCATGGTGTAGGCAGCAGGGGCCAAGTCCACACACTTGGCTTCGTCGCCTAGGCAACGCAGCCGTGTTTCTGTAAGCATGAGGACATCAGTCGACTCGTCACACACGAAAAGTTCGATTTCGCTGCGGCCAACAGACTGAGCATTGTAAAAACACACTGTCATGTACTTGTGACTTGGGCTGGTACTGATGTGGGTCAAGTTGCACGGATCTCTCGCACGGTGGGTGTCCGACACACGCTTACAGTATAAGGAGCTAGCATGGGGTGGGCAAAAGTAATGCACTGAGTCAGGTGACACATTTTGATTGCTTTCTCCTTTCTTCTGCCCCTAGTTTTAGGGATAGTTTACAACTCCAGTTGTTTACACACTACGTTGGCATCCAACTGACTGCAAAGGTCTGTCGATTGTAAACAGCAGCTAGGGCGTACTTTTTTTCTTTTCTTTTTTAGTCACTGTACGACCGAGCGCCCAAGGGACATAATTTACACTTGACTTGCCAAAAGTTTCAATAATGATGCTTCTTCCGCTACAATAACCTTAAACCGGCGTTACCTGTTGATAAAAATGCGCCTGTGACCCAATTTCAGTGCCACAGGACAGTCCCATTTTACAACAGAATGTTATGTTTCATTTTGAACTCGAGTTCTCTGATAATTTGCTCTGTCTGATAGCATTTTGTTGAGCTTCTGCTCGTTATTACCTTTTTCTTTTTATTGTTATTATCATTATAATTATAAAAAAATATTATTATTACACTCAGAATGTACCCTGAAATGTTTTTTTCGAATTGATTAATCTGCGATAGCTTAGTGATCAGAAAGCGGTGGAAAAGAGCAAGTGATAATCCCATATGTTGTTTGTGACAAGTGATTGGTTGAATCATGGTTAGTTACAACTTCGTTGATAAGTGACTGGCTGAAGCTTGGGGCAAGTTGAAACCACAGCACACAAGTATGACTGTTCATGCGAGCAGTGTAAGAATAGAATGATCACTGCATGGTCAGTGAAAGGCCTCGATGCCCGATATAGAACGCTTGGCTTGTTTCAGAATTAGTAGGAGCCAAGACGCACAACGCCAAGAAAAAACTGTTTGCCGTTTTGAATAGGTATTATACCGACGGCGAGGAAATGTTTGAAAGAGGAAGAGAACTAAAACAGACAGTAAGGCTGCTATGAAATATTATTGATGACATGGCAAGAACGACTCACACAAATCCGTATACAAAAGATCCTGTGTCTGCTACGCTATACCAGCACACATGCTTATTTCTAGAGACGTCGCAACGTTCATTCTTTCAGTATCCAAGTCATGCTGTTTGATAGTTATCATCAATACGCAGACACAGCTTCGACTGCCACGCAGTCCTGTTGTTCAGTCACGTGCGTCATGTCGTCTGCTCGCATTGTCACGTGACAGGCTTTGCCAGCACACATGTCGTCTGTCCAATTTCACACTCCATTCTGTTATTATGTCGTAAAAGTACGGAGCGCTTAACTGAGATCAGTTCAATTCTGTAAGCAAGACTGAACAGATACAAAAATCAATGAATGTGAGCATATTAATGAATGTGAGCACAGCGTTTGTCACAAGACTGCCATTTCAGATGTTTTCGCTGTTCATTTGCATGTGTTGCTGGGCTTCTTTCTGCTTGTCAGTAGGCCTGTGAATAGTCTACACCGCATAACAGAACAATGATATGAAATTCTTTCTTCTTCGCTTTCTGCAAACGCTGTTAGCTAAGTCTTCTTTATGAGTGTATTAATAAATAAAAAATATAAAAAGGGGAAAAAAAGGAGAAAGATTTGACGGTGAATACACTAAATATGGGTCTAATTGCTTGTAGTGCGCCTTCAGCTGCATGGCGTAAAAAAGCGCTGACCATAGACTGAAGGTTTTCATTTCTCACTCAGGGCGGGATTCATACCTGCAGGATGTAATATATGTCCGCGTAATAAAGAGCTCACACAACAGATTTTCTTCTTTGTTTACTGCGAAAATAAGAACCAATCGTTGTGTAAATTTTGGCGTAGCTAGCTCGTCAAGACTCGGGCTACGATAAAACGTACACAATTTGTGTTTCGTATTTCGCGGTAAACCGCTCAGATCCATTGTGTAAGCTGTGTATAACAGCGGTTATACATATTTTCCAGTTTTGAATGCGAATCGGGTGAGCGTTCGCCCCTTATTCAGTTTGTGTTCCTCTTTTTGTTGAAAGTCTTTGCAGATTGAAAGGCAATTTTGCGTTCCTGTTTTAATTTAAATATGTTCCGTTCTTTGAATGTTCTATGCTGATTTGTTATATTGACCACATGCTGTTGTTTGTCATTGAGTGCATTAATCATGTATGGGTAATCCCAAAGCTCAGTAGTCCCCATTGATTTTATCTGATCGTAATGAACGGGTATAGGAGCTGGCTGTCTGCACTATGGATTACGCTCATATACTAATACATCAATTATATCATGTATGACTAACATATTTTGTCGTTTGCTCTCAGACTGCCACTGCTCATTAAGTTTATAATTGTTGAAAGCTCACACACACACACACACACACACACACACACACACACACACACACACACACACAACACACACACACACACACACACACACACACACACTCTTATGTGTGTTAAATATGGCCACGTCAGTTCTACCACTAGAAGGGATGTTAGGACAGACTGTTAAATATGGCCACGTCAGTTCTACCACTAGAAGGGATGTTGCGAAGTGTCCATCAGCACGGTTGCAGAATCGTTTCTTCACATGATTATTTTTAGCACGATTTCGTTTTTGTTGTTGAAGTGATTCTAATTGTTGGATGCTTTGTTTCGTTTTGATCTTGCTACTAACAGTTGTCTCAAACCAGATTCTACAAGTCTTCTGCGAACCTGAGTCTGTTCGAAAGTGTATTGAAGGAACTTTGTATTGATGACGTGGACAACAATAATAGCTTTTGAGAGAAACTACCATGCTACGCTACCACGGTCACATGAAAAACGCATGTGATCAGTGGGTATGAATAGCTGGCTGTTTGGGACAGAGGTTTGAGTATCATGTGCCGTCTTGTTGCTGTTATGATTATGATGTCAAAGACCAGGTGAAACTGGGTGCTGACAGTGTGTGATGTTTTATACTTGCCAGTGACAAAGCCAGTCGCCAAGAGGAGGCAAGTGAGCGCTTGGGCGTTGCCAGAGACAAGATAATACTCGGGCGGAAGACCGCCTCGGGGGCCGAGCCCCAGGTGTTCGCCAGAGCCAGGTAAGATCTCGTCCCCCTCACCCTCTTCCTCCTTTCTGTGTCTCTCTCTCTGTCTCTCTCTGTGTCTTTCTGTCTGTCTGTCTGTCTGTCTGTCTGTCTGTCTGTCTGTCTGTCTGTCTGTCTGTCTCTCTCTCTCTCTCTCTCTCTCTCTCTCTCTCTCTCTCTTCTCTCTCTCTCTCTCTCTCTCTCTCTCTCTCTCTCTCTCTCTCTCTCTCTCTCTCTCTCTTTCTCGTTATTTTACGTGTTTTGTGCTCTACTTTATGACAAAGAATATTTATTTTGTTGTGTGATCGATCATACTGTTAATGTCTGTGTATTCGTCTCGAGCCGAAAAGTTGAGCAACTTGAAGGAATAAAGGAGGTGAGGCAGAGGCCTGTTTAATGTGTCAAAATCACATCAACTTCTGTAGAGGTTCCTTTTGCCTGCTGCTCGCCTTCATTTTGAGGTGACCGTATGCGACTGACAGGACGTTCAAATCCAGTTACTAACGAACTAACTATTCTCCGCCTGCATTTAGCAAACGCTGTTGAATTTTTTAAGTTGCTTAACTTTTTAGCTTGAGCTACATGATTACTCGCTTTGCCTATATATCCTTTCGTATGATTTTTGACATATAAAAGTGTTTTACGTTTGAAATTCTGGTACACACTCGCAAAGGAACGGAGTTTCTGGTAGACGCCCCTTTTAAATATGAAAGTCTATATACTGACCTGCAACCTTTTGTAATGACTGTTATACACACTTCCGTATTAAAAATTCCTGAGTATTCTGTACGTTGAATACATTTTCTACATCGGGCTTAAGATGACACTCTTGTCATATTATTTATCGGGCGGACAGTTCCATAGCGATCTCCAGTGAACTATAAGCTGCGTGTTTTCGGGTCTCGACCAATCGCATGTATGTAACATTCGAGTTTCCCAACGGAACCTTACCCTGATTTCAGTGCAAAACGTTAAGCTGTTTAACAAAAAAGAAAATGAATAAGTTTTTTTTTTTTTAAGTTGATTTTTTCGCTGTTGAGTAGAGTGATCGCAAGAAAATCAGCGTCATGAAATCAGTGTAACAGTATGGTATTTTGAATCAGCTTCATGAAATCAGTGTAACAGTGTGGTTGATGATTTTGAATCAGTTTCATGAAATCAGTGTAACAGTGTAGTGATTTTGAATCAGCTTCATGAAATCGGTGTAATGGTGTGGTGATTTTGAATCAGCTCCATGAAATCGGTGTAATAATGTGGTGATTTTGAATCAGCTTCATGAAATCAGTGTAATGGTGCGGTGATTTTGAATCAGCTTTATGAAATCAGTATAACGGTGTGGTAATTTTGAACAGTTTAACAGCGTGGAGATGGCAAGCGAATCAGCTTCATAAAATCAGTTTAACAGAGTTGCGATTGCATAAAATCAGTGAAACAATCTAATGTCCTTCTGTTTGCTCAGTATTTATGAACCTTCGCTGCCATAGGGTTTTTAATAACTTTGTCCCACATAAGAGTGCACGAAAAGGTCGATTTTAAGCAGGACACCATATGGCAGCACTTTGCCGAAGATGTCCGTCCAAGTTATCCGAGGAAACAGCCCAAACCTTCACACAGGCAATTTCACGCTTCAGTGTATCCAGGGAAGCTGTCCATACCATTAGTGTGGCAATTTCACACTTCATTATATCCTGGGAAACAGCCCATAATACCATTAGTGTGGAAATTTCACACTTCAATGTATCCGGGGAAGCAGCCTAAACCATTAATGTGGCAATTTCACACTTCATTATATCCTGGGAAACAGCCCATAATACCATTAGTGTGGCAATTTCACACTTCAATGTATCCGGGGAAACAGCCTAAACCATTAATGTGGCAATTTCACACTTCATTATATGCTGGGAAACAGCCCATAATACCATTAGTGTGGCAATTTCACACTTCAGTGTATCCGGGGAAACAGCCTAAACCATTAATGTGGCAATTTCGCACTTCAGTGTATCCGGGGAAAGGGCCCCTACCATTAGTGTGTAAATTTCGCACTTCAGTGTATCCGGGGAAAGGGCCCCTACCATTAGTGTGTCAATTTCGCACTTCAGTGTATCCGGGGAAAGGGCCCATACCATTAGTGTGTCAATTTCGCACTTCATTGTATCCGGGGAAAGGGCCCAAACCTTCCGTGTGGTAATTTAACGCGTGAGTGTGCCTGCCAGGTACCTAGAAAGGAGCCACTGATCGTGTTAAACTGCAGCAGTGAAAGGTTGGATGGGTTTCTGGGTAAGATGAGGTAAACGCCCCAAAGAGTCGCATTTTCTTTTGGTAATGACGGTGTACTGGACAGGACTGACGTGACTTGTTAGGTATGGAATGATGTTCTGCTGATGTACGTGCCACTAACCTTTTTGTGTTTCTACTCGTACACAGGCCGTTCCGCTCTATGTCACTGTCGCCTCTCGACCCACAAATTCTCTCCGTCAGGTCGACTGCCTTACTTTTCATTGATTTCTTGATCCTTGGAGGCTTTGGTCTGTTTTGTTATTGTCTGCATCTTTTGTCATGTCATCTGTTGTTTTGCCTCGTTTTGTCCGGTCTTGTCATCTTGTTCACCGTCTGCCGGCTCGCATTAGACTTAGCTCTTGCTCTGCCATTTTTATCCTCAACGAAGCAAGCAGATGCTGAATCATTTAACATCTCGAGTAGGTGCTGTAAAGTAAGCGTAGCGATTGGCGATTTTTTGTTTTCTTTGATCGAAACTATGTAAACAAAACCTTTCGTAAAATTCTTCTAAAGCTTATAATCTATTTGCAAAAGAACGCAAAATCACCATTCAAGTCATTTTTGCATTCTTTGCTTTTCTGTTTTATCTCCATTGACGGTCTGTTGCTAACTACTTTTCCATGTCGTTCTATTAGACGTTTGTTAGTTCAGTGTCGCCTAAGATTCGACACACAGCTTCGCTTTTGTGCAAGTTAACTGCTAGCTTTAATTTGCGAGAGTAATGTGACCGTTGATGAAAACACCTGTCAGTGTTATTCAAAAACGGCTTCCTTGCATTTTCCCGGAGCTAAATATTAAAAATCATCATGGTCATGCAGAAACTAAATTTCGCGTTCAAGACTTAGCTTTAGCGCAAAGTGGAAGATTTTGTTTTTATATACATTGTCAGCTGATAACAAGGTTTTGTTGCTGTTGCTGTTTGGTTGGTGTTGGTTTAGAGAGAGGGAGGGGGGAGAGAGAGAGAGAGAAACACGCGTAAAAGCAGAAGAAAAAAGTCACAACGACAAATATCAGAAGGCTTTGGGGATCCAAATGAGAGAATGACAGACCTGTATGAGTCTCTAAAAAGGTCAAAGAACACACAGACAGCAGCACGCTTGGAGGATGAGAATGACAGAGACTAGTGTACGTGTGGTGATGCCATGCCTGGTGCTGGTCGTGCTGGATCAGTTAGCTGTTGGTGACAGACATGCATGGTCCCGGGCGAGAAACCCCTTTAGATGCTTTAACTGTGTATGTGACTGTGTTTCGGTGGCAGATCAGTGGCGGTACAGCGTCTTGCTTGCGCTAACGGGATGCGGCTTGTCTTTATTTCCTATAGGCCAGCGGATGTGTGGCTGCTGTGATGTGCCCTGCACTGGTGTGGTTGTGCTATGTCTGTGAAGTAACAAACTGATCTGTACTAAGAATGTAGTGTGGATATGCTTGTCGGTGTTTTGTTTATTCGTTGGTGTGTGTGTGTGTGTGTGTGTGTGTGTGTGTGTGTGTGTGTGTGTGTGTGTGTGTGTGTGTGTGTGTGTTAAGGGGGGTGTTTCTTTTTAACGGTTTGATTTGTGGGAGAAAAGGTGAAGCGTGTGTGGATGTGGTGTGTGTGTGGAGTTTGTAGGAGAAATAGTGATGTGCCCAAAGAGTGCCACATTGTTGCTATGCTTTGTTTGATTCTCTCTCTCTCTCTCTCTCTCTCTCTCTCTCTCTCTCTCTCTCTCTCTCTCTCTCTCTCTCTCTCTCTCTCTCTCAAGAATTTTTAACCTCTACTTCGTGTGCAGTATTATGCTATTGATCCACAGAAAAAAGGCTGCATCTTGTCTATTTCTTGCTCGTCGCTGCGTCTTTCGTGTGCGTTGTGTTTGTGAAGGTGTGTGTGTGTGTGTGTGTGTGTGCGTGCGTCCGTGCGTGTGTGTGTGTGTGTGTGTGAGCATATTTCGGAAAGCCGTGAGTCAATAAAAACAAGACTTTTACCACACGGCTTTCTTGTTGAAGACTATTGTCAACATGTGACAGATTTAATTCTATGCAATAGCCTTCATCTGTCCGCAATCTGCCACCAAATAGTCACTCATCTCTGCAACGCTGTCGGGTTTTGTCATCACCGCTTTCCACTACACAACACTGATCATCCCGTTTGGCAGCCAGGTCCGCGGTGGTGAAGTGGGGAAACCAAGAATAATAATACGTAATCCTTATACAGCACCAATCTGAAGCAGAACGAGGCCCAGAACGCCCGGGCAGTATCAACACACAAGGGAGTTAACTATTGCTCAACATACGTCACACAAGTACAACAACAAAGACCTGAGTCGCCTTCGGTAATTCTCACCTGGAATGCGTGTAAATACAAGGTACATAAACTCCACCAGAGGTACATCCCCCACAGGTAAACGTACGTTGTATTTACACACATGCCAGGTGAGAGTTGCCGTAGGCGACTCAGGTCTTGGTTGTTGTACTTGTGTTACGTATTTCGAGCGCTAATTAACTCCCTTGTGTGTTGATACTTATAAAGCATCATTCTCTAACGCGAGTTAAACTCACTGCTCTGCACAGACGTACTGGCAACAAAAGAAAACATTTACATACATTTTAGCAAACGGAACCTAAGTATAGTATTCTACCGTAAATGTGGTCACCTAGCAAGCTATAACTATTTATACGTAGACATACACCCTCTCGCTCCCCCCCCCCCCCCCCCCCACACACCACACACACCCACCACCCACACACACACACACACACACACACACACACACACACACACACACACACACGCACACACACACAAGGAAACGCATGCGCGCGCACTAATCAGTCTCCAATCGCCTACTCGAATACGCATCACAGTTATACAATTAGTGAATCTGAGTCTCTCTTCTTCCTCCTTGCCTAGCTCTCTCCTGCCCCACCACGCTGTTTGAATTTGTGTGTCGGTCTGTGCCTGATGTTGAAATGTCAGTATTGTTAGTCTCTTTAGTTAGTTCTTCATTATTGTTTCTATGAGTGTATATTATGCTTAAATGGAAAGTTTAATGATTGTATTACTGTTTCTTCTTCGAAGTCGAATTAGCAGTTTGCCGATTTGGCAAACATTTAAATGGCTGTGCCATTTTGTTTTGTTTCTCTTTTTTGGTGTCAGTGTTTCATCTAATATGAGCATGGCAGGTCACGCAATTGGAGATCATGATCATAATCGTCGACTCTAATATATCCGTGTTTGATTATAACTTATAACTATTACAACAAATTTATTAATCATGCTTTTGATTCGATGCTTGGTACATTATGTGCATAACTAGGTAAATTTAATTGACTAACATTTGACTTTTGTTGTGCCTGTTTCATCCTCATTCATCCCACATCTGTGTCTGCTCTTCAATGGTGTACCAGGTTCAGGTACAGTGGGTGTTGGAGTGTCCAGAGTGCAGTTTTCAAAGCCCCTTTTGCCCCTTGCGGAGAGCGCTCAAGTTTGAATCCCCCATGATGAAAGCTAGTTTTTCTTTCCTTTCTGTCTTCCTTTTTTTTTTTTTTTAAACCCCAACCCTAGATTCCCTGTCTTTGTAGATGGAATATCGCTGGCAGTTTGTACTGAAATAGAAACAGCAGCAAACTGCTATACTTTCCTGCACTACCCTTTGTTGTTGTGACATCTTGTCCTGAACTCAGTACCCAGCGCGGTGTGCAAACCACCAGCACGTAGTCTTAGCAATTGTAATATTCAGTTCCAACGCGAGCTTCCGGTCTCTTTACGTCTTCTGTTGTCAGAGTGCCTTTTGTAGTGATTACAGAGTGATGGTCTGCTTGTTCCCATCTTTGTGCGGTTTCTGTTTCTATTTTCGTAACCCACTGGTCCAGTACCGCTTTCTCCTTTAAGTCTTCTCATAATTACAGAGCATGGGTGTAGACAAGTCACGGGATTAGTGTTTTGGAGGGTTACACTGGAAAGTCTTCTCTAATACGGGTGAATGTGGTTCAATATCTGCACTCGTGTAGGTATTGCGGGACCACCGAAGGCTGAATTTCAGTAGTCTGCAGTTTTGTAATGACTTGACATGAAAATAAAAACGTCTTCATAATTAAAGATCTGTTTTGCAAGCTGCAGGAGTGTTTAACTGCTTTGTGTTTTGCAACAGGGGCAGGAACGTAAACTGTGTGATGCACTGCGACCACCTGAAAACTCTCTCTTTGGGTCCTTCCTTGGTCAGACCAGGATTAGCTACCTGCTGAGCCTGGTCAGCTTTCAGTAGCTTACAGATTTGTCACCGTCAGCTTTCAGTAGTTTACAAACTTGCCATCGTCAGCTTTCAGTGGTTTGCAAACTAGCCACCGTCAGCTTTCAGTGGTTTACAAACTAGCCACCTCAGCTTTCAGTGGTTTACAAACTAGCCCTTCAGCTTTTGACTTGTAGTTTGGTCTCTTGTGTTTTGAACTGATCTAAAGGAATTTTCAGTGTGTGATTCGTCCTGAGGCGATCCTATTCGGTTGACGGGACGTTAAAAGTCCGAGATCTAGCTAACCTTCAACCACGCTACGCTTGGCCTGATTGGGTGGTGCACCGACAGGCAATGGACGTTGTGGGTAGCCCTTGAAACAGTTCGACCCCACAGCCGTTAGGAGCTAGCTGCTGTCCAGACTCTTCTCCGCCACCTCCGCTACTCTAACTCCTCTGGCCTCTTTGTCATCCAACCTTTTTAAGAATCGTGTGGGGTGGATTTATCTTGTGTGTAGTGTTGACTGTGATCGCATTGTCGTGAGTGAGTGGGAATCGTATCGCTGTACCACCAGGCAGTTAGTTGGCCAGGTGAAACAGCGTACGAATGACTTGCCAGTCCGCCATAGCTTCTTTTCACAGTTGCAATCCGTATATGGAAGAAAATAAACGAACAACTAACAAACAATTGCAAATCCAATGACATTTTTCATAAGAAGTAATGTCTGAAATCTTCCAAAGTTTGGCACGAAGTTAAACTGCCTAGAGGTCAACCTTTGTCTGCATAATTTTGTCTGGTACTAATTGCCAACTTTACCCACGTTGTGGTGAACACACTTTAAAAGCAGGCTTGTTTCATGCCGCTGTTTAATGATGATGATGATGATAAGTCTTTATACAGCACAAAATCTTGTCCGGATAGACAAGTGGTCATAAAGGTCGAGTTTCACTGTGGCCAAGGGGTTGTTATCAGTTTTCCCAGTGTGATCTGCATTTCTGTAGACTGTTTTCGGGTCTTGTTGTATGTAGTGGTTTGCAGTAGTCTTACACATGTGCATGTCGTAAAGTTACTGTATGTTGACGTTGTGGTCCCGCACTGTGTGTGTGTGTGTGTGTGTGTGTGTGTGTGTGTGTGTGTGTGTGTGTGTGTGTGTGTGTGTGTGTGTGTGTGTGTGTGTGTGTGAGCGCGAGTGCGTATGCACGCGAATGCTTGTGTGTGGATGCGTGCTTGATGCATGCGTGCGAACTGAATAAGCACAGTAAGTAAGTAAGCTGGTGTTTTACGCCCAGTCAACCGGTACGGTTATATCAGGGCGGTGAATAAGCACAGAAATCTATAATTATAGAGAGATCAAAGGAAAGGACGGTGAAAGTAAAGAAGACGGCAAGGAGGGAAGGAAAGTGTGTGCCTTAAGACTCAAATGCTTTACGGACTAGAGAAGCTGACAATATATTGACTGCATGACAATAGATTGTCAGTTTGTCATGTTTTGTGGAAACACAGTCTGTTCAGCCTGTGATTTGTTCGGCACATACGGCTATGCAGTAGACAGCGAGCTTAGGCGCCTTTGTTTGACTCGTAAATGTTAGAGGTTTGTAGACACGCATCTGTGTTGACACGACTGATCACTGATCATGCCATTTAGTAGGTAATGACTGAGCAGTATTCATCCCATTTAGTAGGAAATGGTTGAGCAGTGATCATCCCATTTCGTACGTAATGCGATATCAGTAATGACAATTATATTTACTCATATAACTTTTGCGCCATCTATAGATTTACTTTGTGTTACATTTCTGCAACAGTTACTTTATATGTTGTAACTTCACACACTAATTGTTAGCAAGCAAGTTTTTCCCTTGCAGGCGAACGGATTTTTATCTAACGATACAGCCATAAATGTATTTTGTTTGGCCAGGTTCCTTGACCGTTTTTTGGTATTAGATCGTTATGGTTGGCCACATTCTGATCTTTTCTGAATGGGGCCCTGAATGGCATAATATTTGTAGAGTACGCTTAACGTGCTGTTTGTGAATGAATTGTCTGTGCTTTGTGTAAACATGGAGTGCGGGTGTCAGAGCTGGATCACTTACCACGAGTACACCGCGCATGTCTGTGTGCGTTGGACAGTTTCTGTGTAAGATGTTATAGATGAAATGGCAAGGTTTCGGTTGGTGGCATAAATCCCAACTGACTCCTACGACGCCTTTCGCTTTGGGTTCCCAGCTTTGGAGCTGGTCGTGGGCAGGGAGACTGTATGCTTAGTTTCCAAAGTCGGCAACACGGTGCAGACCTGTCACTCTGGCTACCAGTCTCATCAATAGGTCACAGCTAGCGCTGACCAACTCGCTCGATGTTAACAGGGCACACTGCAGTTCCTTCCTGCCTGTAACCAGTGCAAAGTCGCCTGGTTTTTACAGTTACTGACTTTAGGGTTTGCTGACGCCGGCTCACCACAGCTGAAGGTGTTCAGAAAGGTTTCTCCGTACCAGCATCTGGCTTGCGTCATCCACTGATGGCAGAGCCCAGTTTCACTTGGCATTCACAATGTTCAGGGCATTCAGGGTATACACTTGTTTTTGTTCAGCCATTCCTTTACTGGAACTCCAAATCGGTTTTGTTGCATTCTTCTTTGTACACGTTTATATATACATATGCTCCTGATCCTAGTGGTCCATCGATGGACAGATGGATGAATGAAGGAATGGGTGAGTGAATGGACAGGTGAGTGGTATGGGTTGGGAGGCAAGATCAGGATGTATGGAGTTTTGACGCTTCTTCTAACACTGCCACGGTGTATTCGATTAACGGGAAGTTGAAATCCAGCAACTAACTAACTAACTTGTTTTGCGTTCAGATTCCGTCACGCCGCCGTCAGTGCCTTGATGGGCAGCAGCAACTTTAACCGCCTTCCGGAAAGAAGCCACAGGATGGCCGATGTGGTGGCCAAGGTCAAGAGAATCAACGACGCCATCAAGCAGGGAAAGCCCCCAGAAGGTAGGTGCAAGCACGAGGCTGGCGATGGGCGCGGCTCTTACGAGCCGGGAAGTCCATGTGTTGGCTGTGTTAAAGAGGGCCCTGGCAAAGAAGCAACGGTCCTGCTCAGCAGAAATGGAAGAAAATACGGGATCAATTTTACAGTCTATGTAGGGTCTAGTGTGTTAAAACATCCACGTTTGTGAGTCGCGAAAACGCGGCTGTGATCGCTGTCAGTTTGCGCTGGCAGTGTGTGTTTGTGACGCCACAAATTTAATTCTTCTGATGAGATAACAAAGTAATCTTGAATATCATGTTTTATTGCGTAATATTACGCATGATTTATATCCCGTTTTTATCATTCTTCTAGAGAGGTACTTTAGGCTGGATCAAATCCACGATTAAATAATTATGCTAGCTATTCATGTCTGTACCACTGTTCGTTTTTTGTTTTTGTTGCTTGTGTTCTCCACGACGAGTCACCGAATGGTGGCTGACAGATCGGTGTTTTGGTATTGGTCTTCCTAGTGCTTCATTAGGGAGTGTCGCCTGGCTGGCTTGTTTGTGGGATTTCCCCTGCTATATTTTTTCATTTGGACTGAGTTTGTAGATCTGACTTGGGTACTTTATACATATTAGGAGAGGTTTAAAATGTGTGTTGACACAAAGCGATGTTTCTTCCTGCTGAACGGACTGTGTGCGGTCAACAAGACCTTCAAATCCACTACGTAACTAACTTGCTCTTTTGTTCGAATTGTCAGTCAAGTCGTTCAAGATTCAAATGTGAAAGGTCCAAGGCGGACCACAGGATGCCATCAATCTCACGGATTCAGTGGGCCAGTGGTAAAATGAACGTTCAATGGGGAAGCCCGGACTGGCATGTGACAATGCTCGATCTGCGGTTGATACCTGTGACTCATCTTCAGAGACCTCTGGGCATGCTGCTGCCGAGAGAAACGATCGAGTGGCCTTGGCAGAAAGAGCTGCTTTTAAGCAGCATGAGATGCTTGTTTTCGGGGAGATCTGTAAGGTTCATCGTGAGACTACCTACGGGTACAGAGACACGAGGCAGAGACAGTACACCCTTGGTCGCCTAGACTAGCGGAGAGAGGCAGAGAACGTGGCGGCCGTCGACAGGACCATCTGCAGTCAGATACTGGAACTTTTTAACTTTTAAAGCAACACTAGGGGGAACACCCGAGAGATGAGTTGGACAGAGGGCATATGGGTTTTCCCGAGCGCCCAAGTGGGCTCCTGAACTAAGGATACTTAGCGTTGTGTTTATTTGTTAAATGTTCCTTTTCGTTTTTGTTTTAATAACTGCTCCAATTGTCCTGTCTGGATACAGTGATCAAAACAATGCTGAAGCGGCCCAGTATGGAAAAGTCGAAGAACTTTGAAGTTACGAAATCGGGCATTTACTACACAGGTTTTTGTGGACATTTTGTTTTTTCTGCGTGATTGACGTCAAGAGTTCCAAGTTGAATTGATCATTTGCATGCATGCTGGGTTTGGGCTTCTTGATTATGATTATTGTTCCAGTTTGGCTCTGGAACAAAGCCCAAGACATAAGATGCTGGGGAAAGAAACTGACAGGATACGTTTTGTCTCCATTAGAACAATATGTTCCTTTCATAGAAAAAGAAAAGAAAAGAAAAAAGACAATTACAAGTGACAGATCGAACGTTCATACAGTCTTCACAAATGGCATTTCGGTTGTGTATGTGTGTGTGTGTGTGCGTGTGCGTGTGTGTGTGTGTGTGTGTGTGTGAGAGAGAGAGAGAGAGAGAGAGAGAGAGAGAGAGAGAGAGAGAGAGAGAGAGAGAGAGAGAGAGAGAATTTTGGCCATTTGTTTTGCTATTGTTTTAGTTCTTTTCTTTTTCGATTTTTCCAGTTTCGTTTCAAAAATTGAGGAGGGTTTATTGCGGCAGGTTTTGTCACCACGTGTTTTCGTCAGAATGTTTCATTATACAATGCCTAGTGAAGGGTATCGTGTAATATGCGCCAAACACGCATTTGTTCATTATTCAATGGATTCATCGAAATTTCGAAAGAAATGCGAGCATTCTGCGGAGAAAAGTATACAATTGCAGTTCAATGACTTGCACACCACTGGTGCTGAAGCTCTTAATCACTGCACATTTTTTTTTTTTTAAATACTGTTCAGTACTCTCTCTCTCTCTCTCTCTCTCTCTCTCTCTCTCTCTCTCTCTCTCTCTCTCTCTCTCTCTCTCTCTCTCTCTCTCTCTCTCTCTGTACAATGCCTGCAAGATTTTTCACCCTGTCGTTGGTGACAAAAAGTGCCGTATGACAAACCATGACGCAGCAGACCTCTGTTTCCTACTCATATAGTTATTTCTTCCTAATAGCGGTAGAGGTATGATAAAAACAAAATGAAGCTTAATGAAGCACGGCGGTGGAAGATAGATCGGCAGAATTCACGACAGTAGGACAAGCAAGCAAGGCTATATAATATATACATAAAAAAGAATAAGAAGACAAAAGAGAGTCAGCAACAATCGACAGACGTCACACACATATTAAGAGACACAGCAACAAGGACCCGGACCGGTGACAAACGTGCCGTGGTGACAAACGTGCCTTGGTGACAAACGTGCCGTGGTGACAAATACTGCCGCAACAGAGTTGTTTGCTTGTTTGGTTCTGACGTTCTTTTTTTCCTTCTTCTTTATTTTTTTATTTTTATTTTATTTTTATGCAGTGACTAGCTAGCGTTTCATTTCATAATCTTAATCCAGTTTCTTTATTGCTTCTACGTTACTCTCTCTCTCTCTCTCTCTCTCTCTCTCTCTCTCTCTCTCTCTCTCTCTCTCTCTCTCTCTCTCTCTCTCTCTCTCTCTCTCTCTCTTCTTCTTCTTCTTCTTCTTCTTCTTCTTCTTCCCCCCCCTCCCCCCCTACCCCCCCTCCTCCCGTACCACTGAACCATGTTATGTTTTCGTGATTTACAAATAATTGCGAGATACGTCAACACCATTTTTGCTATACATCTTATTTATTCATTGTCATTTCAAAGTATTTTCAATGATTTTGCTGTTCCTGTATGTTTATTACTATTAATAGTGGTAGTATTATCTTTTATTTGTTTATATATTGTTTATCCTGTTTAAATATTAGTCGAGTTTGTAAAACATTTTAATTTTTTATATATAATTGTTTCTCCAGTTTCCACTTATTCGACAGTTTAGCAAGGACTAGTTGTTAGACTGGTCTCAATGAACCTAAACAACAATCCTTGGAAAATAAAGTTTTCGAGTTCGAGTTCGAGTTCTCTCGCTCTCTCAAAGTATTTTCACTGATTTTGCTGTTCCTGTATGTTTATTACTATTAATAGGGTAGTGTTATGTTTTATTTGTTTGTATATTGTTTATCATGTTTAAATATTAATCGAGTTTGTAAAGTTTTGTTGTTGTTGTTGTTGTTTGTTTTAGTTTTTTGTTTTCATATAATTGTTTCTCCATGTTTCACTTATTCAGTAGTTTAGCAAGGACTAGTTGTTAGACAGGTCTAAATGAACCTAAACTACAATCCTTGGAAAATAAAGTTTTCGAGTTCGAGTTCGAGTTCTCTCTCTCTCTCTCTCTCTCTCTCTCTCTCTCTCTCTCTCTCTCTCTCTCTCTCTCTCTCTCTCTCTCTCTCTCTCCACCCCCCTCGCCTCCCCTCCGTCTTGAACCGAAATATACAAATATTTTCTGACTTTCGATTATGCTTGTGTATTCGTATTTTTTTCGATGCGTGGATTAAGGTATTTAATCCCAAAGTGATGTACGTATTTGCTCCTCTTCTTCTTCTTCTTCTTTTGTCTAATTTTGTTTTAATAGAAAATGTTCTTTTTGTTTCTTACCTTTCGTAGGAAACATTAAAAACATTACTCATGCAATGTTTCTTACCTTTCGTAAGAAACATTAAAAACATTCCTCGTGCAATCAGTGTATTGACACTTGGCAATAAAGTTATATTGTATTGTATCCTTTTGATTTTTTGCAACACCTGCTTACATGTTGTTGCTGTTTTCACTGCTGCCAGGTGACGTGCTGGGCAAGTTCACCTTCTCCTCAGACCGTTACGCCGTCCTGGAGAGTGCCGGGACGCTGGAGATTGATGTGCTCTTCCACAGACAACTCCAGTGAGTTGAGCGCCTCGCTGGGGACTATTCATTTCCTCCATCATCTTCTTGGGCAGGGGGAAGGGGGGAGGTTGAATGGTTCGCATGCAAACTGTCAGTGTGATAGTCAGGGTTAGACTCACACTCCGAGCACCGTTTTCCGGCACCTTCCTCCAAGGAAGGATGTCGTAAACCAGTGCTTGGAGTTTGGGTTAGACTGTCCGCTTGGGCGGCCATGTTGGTAACGTGACTCTTCCAGTTTCCTGGATACTATTCAGACGCCATTGGCGGGATTTGCGTGATGATTGACATCCACCCTGGGGGTCCTCTGTGGATATGCTCTCCTGGGCATGCCGGAGTCAAGGGAAATGACCGAGCGAAGCAGCCATCACAAGTGGCTTGCGTCTTGGAAGAACAAAAGTGTTGAGAAGCTTGAAATGCTACCTGCGAGCACAACTCCAGGGACATCACAGCATCAGTGGCCCGCAGAAGAGAGGCGTAGAAAGAGGAAGCGCTCTGCGATCGTTTCTGGAAAGGACGAAAAAGAACCGTCGTCAGTCAAACTGACATTGCAACTGTTTCAAAGGCAATGCCGTGAAAACTTATGAGAAACGGGGTAGAGCGTATATGGGCTTTCTCGAGGGCGTAGAGAATATCTTGAACTGAACTGCGTAATGTACTTTCCGATTTTCTCCTGTGGTTCAAACTTGGAAAGAAGGGGTGAAAAGCAGTCTGTGCCTGATCTGAGTATGAGTCGCCTGAACGTTCGCTCTTCTTGTGTTTCATTGTCGCCGCAGACTAACGCAATGCATTTCTGTGTTTTTCATTTGGCGTGTATAAGTA
>JABMCL010000605.1:82500-92500 GCA_018857735.1 Alviniconcha marisindica | reverse complement strand
TGCCCTTCCTTTGACGATGTCAAAAACGATTGTTGTTTTGATGGACGACAAGGCTCAGCTGAATAGAGTCAGCTGCAGGCTGAACCCAGTCTCAGGTAAATGGTGAATGATGGTGATGATGATGATAGTGCTGTGGTGCTGGCGGTGGTGCTGCTGCTGCTGATGATGTTGGTGACGTTGCTGATTGCAGAGACGGGACAGCAGTGGGGGGCAAGGTACTAGGGACAGCAGTGGACTACTTGGAGAGTCACGGCCAGATCAACTTTGATCACGCGGAGACCAGCAAAACCATCACGGTGGAAGTCAACAAGCATGCTCAGGTACCGATTAGCAGATCAATACTCACATTGATTACTTCACAATATTCTGCTTAGCGCTGAACGAGAGCAGCATGTAACAGAAAGACAACACCATCTAACGGTCACATTAGCTGCAGGTCAATACAGCATTATGTCCAGTGACACACTGTGGAGAAACTCACACAACCCACTCCACGAAGCCAAAAGGTAGCAGACTGGGACGGAGCGAGCCTTGGTGGGTCAAGCAGAGGGCTCACTACTGTAAATATGCCAGCTGAGAGAGCTCAAGCAAACCAAGAAGTGGGAAAGGCACCCAAACCGATTCCAGTGTTTCTATTGAACACTCCTGCCAGAAAGCTTGGGACGGATTTGTCGAGAATGGCTGGTAGGCAAACCGGATTCAGGGATCGAGCTTCTCTTTGAAGAAAACAACAAAAAGGATCTCACAGAGTACATTGATAGCTCTGACACGAGGATCTCACAGACTACATTGATAGCTCTGTCACGAGGATCTCACAGAGTACATTGGTAGCTTTGTCACGAGGATCTCACAGAGTACATTGATAGCTCTGTCACGAGGATCTCACAGAGTACATTGATAGCTCTGTCACGAGGATCTCACAGTACATTGATAGCTCTGTCACGAGGATCTCACAGTACATTGATAGCTCTGACACGAGGATCTCACAGAGTACATTGATAGCTTTGTTACGAGGATCTCACAGAGTACATTGATAGCTCTGTCACGAGGATCTCACAGAGTACACTGATAGCTCTGTCACGAGGATCTCACAGTACATTGATAGCTCTGTCACCAAAAGCCAGTCATGGTGGAGCTTCATTCTCCAGCAGGGTGCCAAACCATCCACGAAGACAATGCAGCCTAAACAGTCTCAACTTCCAGTTTAACAATGGAAATGGAAGCAGTCACACATGCTGAGTTGCTTCGAGAGGTGACAGTCTGACTAAATACGGCATTAATCAGCAGAATTCATGCAAGGTACGTAGCACCAGCTTCAGTAAGTGCGACCTGTCGCTGTGGTGAGGTAACCCAACCTTGCAGAATCTGGTGCTGATTGTAGTGACTTGACAGGGCCTAAAGTAATGTTGTGGCATGGTGTCGCCCTTTGCAGGGACCAAAGAACTTCATCATCGCTATTCGCAACCCCAGCATCGGTGCCAAGGTGGGAATACGCAGCGCTGTCGTCGTGCATTTAAACAAAGGTGAGGGCTAATTACTAATCAGTAAGCTAATTACCTCTGCTAAATCTGAATGATGTATTGTGTCCACAGTAACTGCTGCACCACCGGAAATGCTGGTGTTTGGCTGTGCTGTTCCTTTTTCATAATACGCATATGAACCAATGAGTTCGACAGTCAATTAACCATTAATTTAACCAACTTCTCTACGAACACGTAGGTTTCATGAAGTACAAGTTTGCTCTCTCTCTCTCTCTCTCTCTCTCTCTCTCTCTCTCTCTCTCTCTCTCTCTCTCTCTCTCTCTCTCTCTCTCTCTCTCTCTCTCTCTCTCTCTCTCTCTCCTGTTTTATGATATAATGGAAAGGGAAAGAGTTGGCTGTATAGGGCACGCGCGCGCAACACGAACACACACGCACTCACCCACGCACGCACGCACGCATGCACGCACGCACGCACTCACGCACGCACGCACGCACGCACGCACGCACGCACGCACGCACGCACGCACGCACGCACGCACGCACGCACGCAGCACACACACACACACACACACACACACACACACACACACTCTGATCTTAAGACATCGGGTAAGCATAAGGCGAGGTACACGTATTCAGACAATTCGAACACAAAACGCAAAAACTATTTCTGTTATGAGGTTGTGCCTAAAATCATGCTCCATTATAAGTTAGGTTGACCTTCTTCGATGGGGGGTGGGGCTGGGGGGTGGGGGTGGAATAGAGAGATGTAGGAGGGGTTTTACTTGTACTAATTATACCATCTACAGTCTTCGTGGCTTTGTGGGGTCATACTTTAAGCACACTGCGATTCTCCTGGCCTCTCTGTTCCTACCTTCTTTCTTCACCAGCACGTTTGCAGAGTACATTATTTTGACTGTTACTTTGTCTGTGTGTGCATGTACAGATGGTGCAGGGTTTGCACTTTGAAACACTGACAATGGTACAGCATACAGTGTCTAACCCTGCGCCCCCTTGGCGCTTTGCAGTAAAAACAGCAACATCCACATTGAGTGCATATACACGTTATATTCAGTGAATGGAAACGCTCTCTCACACACTCACAAACACATTCACACAGTGTCTGATGGGGGGAGGGATGGATGAGGTAAAACTTTAGTTGGATGTACTTGTTGTGGAAGGTCCTCTTATTACTTTGAAACCCCCACGCTCCCCCCGCCCCTTTCCCCCCGTCCCCCCCCCCCCTTCCCCCCTCCCCCCCCCCCCCCCCCCCCCCCCCACGCAAAAGGCCCGTGCATGTGCTACCAGGCTGCGCGCATTAAAGATCTCACGGCATGGATCAAAGGTTGCTGTGAAAACTGCAATGCCGCATCTTACGGAACTGACCTCTCGCCCCACTCACACTGACCTGATCCTCAGCCAGACAGCGTCTGCATACAGTGTGAGTCGATTTGGCCTAGCGGTAAGGCGGTAGGCTGGTAAACAGAGGGACCTCGGTTCGAATCAGCTTCGGCTCTCCTTTTTCTTCAAAAGTTGTGGTCTGTGGACACTGTCTTGTGACTTTGTCCCTCACAATTATGAACGTTAAAATGGCTCTCATCGCTGCCCACCTTAATGCCGAAGTCATTCTGGTGGTGAAAGTGTAGCGATCGGTATGTAATCTCCCTCTCCCCCCCCCCCCCCTTCCCCCCCCCCCCCCCCCCCCATTCTCCCCGTCCCTGATAAGCCTTGTGGTTTCTGTGGACGTTAAGCACCATGTTTGCTTACTTCAGCGTGCAGACACACCTCCTTAGACAAGCCTTGTGTGAACAAAGCACGTGGGTCGTGCTCTATTCCAAAACAATGCCGTCAAGCGACTTGGGTGTGTGCAGCAGCAAGTGACGAGTTTGGACACACCATAATTATGTTGCTCACATCATGTCATTTTTGTTTTTAGAGTTTCGCGGAAACTTCGGTAAAACTTGGAGAATGCGTTACAACGTTTCACGTTGATGGTTTTTTTCATGCTGTTTTTGCTGGTTGTTGGGGTTTGCTTTTTTTCTTTTTTTTCTTTTTCTTTGTTAGTGTTTTATTTCTGTGGTTGTGTTCGATTTCATATTTTATGAATATTGTTTACTTCAAACTTTTTTCTTTTGCTGTTTTATTTGCATATGTGCGTGTGGTGATTTCCAGCTGGTAAGAACTTTTCTTTTAAACGCGCATTTCTTCCTGATTCTCTTTTACTGTGTTTGTGTATCCAAGTCTTTTCTCTACTCTGACTATCACAAGTTGCCCTGTGCGCTGCGACTCGGTAATACGATGTGTCTTTTTGTGTTTTTTTGTGCTATTTGTTGACAAAATGTCCGTGTTGTGTCCGTTCACCTCATATACGTAATCACTGAAAAAATCGGAAGTGATTACTTTCAAGAAGAGCATGATGTGTAAGAGTTGTGTTTAAATAACATTGACCTTTTTGGGGACACTGTTTATGCGAGGTCTTTCCAACTTTGCATGATTCATAACCTTGCTTGGGGTCTACAAAATGCCAGGCTAGTTAACCTTGACCTTGTTTCAAGGTTACATATGTGTCAGAAACGGAAACTGTCAGGAGTTACAAGAGAAACTTGTATTCGTTCATTATGAATGTGAGTCATCTGGACGTGTTGGGGGGGGGGGGGGAGGGGGGCATTTACTGAAAGAAAATCTTCTTCTTTTCCCCCTGTGGTATCACTTACCTTAGGAAACCATCAAACACAAATGCTACTTGTGTTGGTAATTCTTTGAAGATTACAAATAAGTTTGCTGTTAGCTATTAATTGGATTTTAACGTACTGTCAACCGCACAGGGTCACGTGACGAGTGTTTGTCGTCTCAACAAGAAGGTGAAACGCTTGGTGGTTATAGGTTTTATGTGCTTTTATCTGCATATTGCCCCGGGAAAAAAATCTACATTCGCTGTAAGAGTGTATATCCACTCTCGGAAAAAAATCGTTCCGTGTATGCTTTCGCATAGCTTAAGGGAGAAAAAAGTAGTTTATTCACTTGGCAGAATCTGGTGAGTGCGGTAGGTGTGGGTGGGTGGTTCTTACATCGTTTTCATGTTATACTTATTAGCTGTATTAGTCACATATTTCCTTCTCTGACTTGTCTCTGAATCAATATATTTTCTTTGCTTTAGTATGTGTGGTGATGTTGTGTCGAGTTAGCTTTTTTCGGAGCTTTTTGGGCTGTTTCAGTGATGATGTAGGTCTGTTTGAGTAGTTGGTTTGGCTTTGTTTGTTGTTTCTGAATTTTGTCCGCTTCTACTACAGTTAATGTGTTTTGTGTGTGATAGTTAGGTGCTTTACGTTTAAGTCCTTTTTCTGTGTAACATATTGCTTTCTTTCTGGTATTTAATTCACTCTTCATTTATTTTTTCCTTCGCTTTCTCTTTTTCTAGATTTCGCTCACGGTTTGTGTGTTTTGCTGGCTCCTAAGATATTCATGCCTGAATCTTCATCCCTCTGAACTAAAGCGCGTTCTCTCTGTCTCTTATTTATTTATTTATTCGTTTTACATATATGTCCTTTCTTCTGTTGCACTCCTTCACACGTCTAATGCGATTTTGTAGCTCTCCCTCCCTTTGCATATCTCTCTCTCTCTCTCTCTCTCTCTCTCTCTCTCTCTCTCTCTCTCTCTCTCTCTCTCTCTCTCTCTCTCTCTTTCTCTCTCTCTCTCTATATATTTTCTCTCTTCTCTCCCCCCCCCCCAAATTAATCTTTCCAGATACAACTCTAACTACTGATCAGAAATGAAAAAAGGTGATCATAATGAGCCTACACGGACAATTGGAATACAAAAGAGGTCTGTTCATGTACAAGGTCTTTACCAATGAGGCCCCAGAGTAGATACCTAACCTGTACACATCCTTCCCTCACGCTGTTCCAACTTTCAGAACCAGTATCGTCTTAGTTTTCCTAGGCCAAGGATGGACATATTCATAACAAGCATTTCGCTGTCAGGTCCCTTTCTATGAAACAACCTACCTCTGATAGTCAGATCATGTGACACGCTGAGCTCCTTAAATGCAAAACTTCGTGTACATCTTGAGGCAGAAACAGAAAACTGTTATGGGAAGAGAGAGACAGACAGAACCAAAGAGAGAGAGGGACGGGGCGGGTTTCGAGTGATTGGCATTGCCGTTACAGTGACTGCATGGTCATTTGAGACGTAGTTTCTACGCCCAGTCACTTCCGCCCAGGCCTCCTGACTTTCCGACTGCTTGTGTGTGTGTGTGTGTGTGTGTGTGTGTGTGTGTGTGTGTGTGTGTGTGTGTGTGTGTGTGTGTGTGTGTGTGTATGTGTGTGTGTGTGTGTTGTAGCTTACTATTAGTAATAGCAGCTTAATATATGAATCTGTCAGATATTCTACTGGCTTGTCTGCTGGTTGTGTGCTTTTAAATGCACGTTACCTGAGTGATGTATGCACCGTGTGTATATGTGCATCTGGCGCTGCGAACGCGCAAGTTTTGTATGGAAATGTGTCTGCTTCAAGCAGAAGTTTTCACTCATTCGTTCACATTTCATATATATATATACATATAAATGCCTTGTAGTTATTTTTCTTTATCTTTCTATTATTCATCAGTAGTTTAGCAAGGATTAGCTGTTATGATCCGATAATATCTTAACCAGATTAGAGAAATTCCTTTCTGTCTAATTTTAAGTTTAATATACACTATCTACCTTCCCTAAAAGCATATCAAAAGTATAGAAAAATGTATTGGGGGAAATGTACAGTTTACGTCATGCAACGTCATGAGTGTGCGTGAAAACAAAGAAAAAAAATAAAGAAAAATAAGCCCTTAACTAGCAGGGTTTTTGTAAGCTACACAGAGAAACAACTCACGTAAAGGGTCTAATACGATACTCTCTTATAAAACGGAATACATTAGGGCAACTCCTTTCTGATTTGTGTCTTTTACCAGTAAAATATCCCTTAGACTATATAATAAAGAACAATGTCATTGAAAAATGACGTTTCTCACATAATGGATTAAAACAGACGACCGGAACAAATAAAAGGCGATGTTTGTATTATTCCTACTCTGCATAAGTGTATTATGTTTGCATCTGGGGGAGAAAAACTTTAGAAGAACGTTTAGCAAAACTAAAGGTAACAGCAATCTACTGTTGCTCTGGTACCATCATAAAGCATGCAGGGATGCTATATTAGTGGTCCCTAAATGTCAAGTTCCCAGCCATGGCCTTTACATTGAAAATCGGGCTTCCATTATTGGCCAACACACGAGGTTTGAAAGGAATAACTACAGTCGGTTGACTAATAAACAAACGTATGCACTTTAAACAGACACGGGTTATGTTCTCCAGTTCGAGTCACTGTTTTCGGCATTCGTTATTCACGTTTACAGCAACGTATGGTTCCATCAAGCTGAGGGAGTTCATACGACTTTTCCTCTGCATTCCCCGCATCCCTCTGTGCATGTAAGCCCTGTTTTCTACACGAACACTTGGCAGTCCGTTTCGCCGTTGCATTTCACCACGTGAAGCAGGTCCATTGATGAACCCGAAATTACGTTCGCAAAGAATGACATTCTGCAGCAGATGAGGTTGGGGGCAGCTTGCAGGGTTCCGTTACCGATGTACCTGTGCATAAATTTGGCATCTACTTGTCAGGTCAAAGCGTGTTCAAGCAGTCGTTCTCTTTTCCGCCATACAACAAAACAAGAGCCTCTGTGATTTTTTTCTTGCGAGTTTGACTTCGTGGTAAACACGTTTGCATGGTGTCGGAACAGGGGAGATTCAGCTTATACATTGGCAAGCCCTTTCCTACAGAGAAAAGGCTATTTGTAGTAGCGTAGCCTCCCACTGCATGACCCAACAGGATGTTCTCACAGATGCGGTGTGCTCCTACTGCTGTCTAGACTGCTTTTACGTCTTTGGCTGCAGACTTTGTACCGGTCGAGAACAAAACTTTGCAGTGCTCAGGTTGAACGTGAAATAATAGCAGCATCAGTAAGTCGGTGTCTTCTCCAATGAGAGCGGTGACTGTTTCTTTCGCCAGTTTAAGGGTTGTACCAACGATGAGACAACCGTCAGCGGCTTGGGGTGTTTCAAATCCGTTCTCCTTCAGTACGTTTGCTCAGTCTGTTGATGAAGTGCTTTGTTGTTTGGATTCGCCAGGAAGTTGTTTTTATTACACAGAACCATGTTACCTTCGAATATGACGTCACATCCGATTTTGCATTTATTTTTAAGTGCATGGTCCCTCTTCCTCTGAATTCATCAATTTCCTTTCCACCAGTTTCTTCAGGTCAAGCTTGGTCACCTGGTCGTTGTCTGTACTCTCCGGGTACTGGATTACGTGCTGAAACGCAGCCCAACTTGAGTCTTTGATTTTCGCGTCTTCCGATGCATTTGTTTCTTTGGTGGCGAACAATTTTGGTATCTGGGAGTCTGCACAGAAACCGAGTAGCACACACAGTGATAGAGAGCACTATGTACAAAAACAATCTTTACATCTCTAGACATTTCGCTTAGAGCAGTACGTGTTCAAGAACTGACCTCTGAAACTGTGTCTTTGTATTTATCAGCATCAATCTTCCATACTATCTCTTCTTGGCGCGCTTATTCACAATCTCCTCCAGATGACCGCAAAGCATCTTTGCGAGCTGTCAACTGAAGAATCACTTGACCGCACTCGTCTTTTCTTTGATGGCGAAACGATGCTAATTTTTATTAATTTAACAGCAGTGACATTCTTGTTGGTGTAGACACGTCGACGGTGAGCATGGACATGATCTCCCATTTTGGCTGAAGTCTTCCCCTAGCTGGACACTAGCATAGTCAATTCCTGAACTGCCCCTCTCTCCAAGAGTGATTTTATTTCTTTCGTCATTAAAGTCCGTTTTGCAAGTCTCTTCAGCATCCTGGAAAGGAACAAGAACTTTACTGATTTATCTATTGTTTGTTTAGTGAAAAAGACGTGCATATATTTTCACTCTCACACACAAACGCACGTACGTGTGCGCAAGATATAGCACAAAGCAAACGTTTGTTATCCGAGTTTGTTCATGCTCTTTATTGATTAGATTTGTTACTGTTTGAGATTCAGTCAGTTTTAAATTAATGACATAGAAATATTGAATTACGTTAATATTTGACTTGGTTGTGTTTGCTGTTAACAGTTTTGCGTGTTGAACTGAGAAATAGCTATTTATTTGTGACTTGTGTTTTGACCTGGCATTGAACAATGTTGAATGTGCGATTCGTCCTGAGGTGACCGTATGATCGTTGACGGGCCTTAAAAATTAAAAAAACGAGCTAGTGAGTTTATTGACATAGATACGTTTTACCATACAGTGGTAGACGTTAAGAATAACACTAGGGAATCACGAACGGTTTTCTCCAGCGTCTTGCTGCCCTGGCATCAGCGGAATACGTTTTAGTAAATTAATAATAAGTATTTTTTGGCTCGCATTCATGCAAACAATCGGCTTTACTGACCACTATTGGTTGTTGCTTCTTCTTTTTTTTTCTTTTTTTTTTATTATTATTAGTAGTAACGTCGTTCTTTTTTTTCTGTTCTTTTTTTGCACAAGGGAGGTAACCTGACCTTTGCACAGATGACATAGGCTAGCTGCCCCTGAATTCACTGCTGATTGTCTCACAAGCACAGTGTTCTCTGGTAGTATGGGTGCTACCTATCGATCTCCAGCTCAGCAACATGATTTTGACAGATCGAAGCCATTGTTAATAATTTACTCTCATCCACCTACTCTTCTTTCGTCGCGGAAACCTTTTGGATCAACACACCTGTCTCCCAGATGATAAGCCATAAAAACACCAATAACGAAAGAAGGATACGTTGCATTGGTCAGTTTGAGTCGATTCGCTGTATCAGTACGAGCCCAGCAACATTTCAGATGTGTCGACCAGTGTTGCAATGGTGTCAAAGTGGTAACCCGCTGGCGAAAAGCAAACTGCACCGCCTGAGTTTTCCTGCTTAGGCCTACCTAAATTCTGCAATCAAACCGCAGCGTAAGGAATCTTGAACAAAGTTAATTTGATTTTCTTGAGCCGCACAGAAGGCAGTTGAAGCGCTGATGTTCAAATGAACAACAGCCCGCATTTTGTAGCGTTTCTGCAAACGAACATGCATTTCAACAGACCAGCCTCACGAGCAGACGAACGTTTCTGAATGATGCCGCGAAGAACCTCTGCTGATCGAATGGGCTGGTTATTCGCGCCTAGTTCTTCCCGGTTTATCTTGCCTGTATTTGTTAATTACTGCTGGTGTTGACTCATACGTGTTATCCTTTTAGCTATAGTTGCGATTATATTACAAACGTACCTCCAGATAGTCCTCCGACGAAGATTGGCGTCGAATCTCCCCTGCGTGAAGGTAAGCAAAGGGTGCATCCGGTATGGCTCCCCATTCTGGTCATACACTCTCAACTTAAATAATAATTATAATATTAATAATAACAATAACAACAATAACAATATACTTTATTCATCCCAGCGGGAATAATTATTATT
>JABMCL010000605.1:0-75000 GCA_018857735.1 Alviniconcha marisindica | reverse complement strand
ATTTCCCCCTCTCGTTGTCCCACTACAGAATTTCTCCCTCTCGTTGTCCCACTACAGAATTTTCCCCTCTCGTTGACCCACTACAGAATTTCCCCCTCTCGTTGTCCCATTTTGAATGCCCCCCCCCCCCCCCTTGTTGTCCCATTATGGAATTCCCCTCTCCTGCCGTCCCATTTTGGATTTATTACCCTGTTGTTGTCCCAGTTGGAATTCCCCCTCTTGTCCCATTTGGTGTCCCATTTTGGAATTTCCCTCTCTTGCCATCCCATTACTGACCATATTTGTTGCAATAATGCTTTATGTAAAATACCTGTGTGTTTATTTGAAGGACACGTTTGAGATATATCCCGTTTTGTCAAAGACCTTGCTGTTCCGGTTTTCTCCGGTCTATTTTATTTTCAATGAGATCTGTAGAACTCTCCACGGCCTTTGTCTAGCTTTACAATTGTACAAGTTTGGGGGACCTTTAACCGTTTGCTAAAGCACTGAAAAATAATAATGAGCAATTAATAATAAATAAGACAAGATTATTATTTTTATAATATATGTAATCCAGCGAGGATGGCCAGGATTGTGATGAAAGGGAGTACACTCGGTTTGCCGTGCAGCAAAGTATCAAGGGAGGCCACTGGGTGGCACTCGGTAGTTCACATGTATCCAAACGTGTTCTTCACGGATGAAGCCAAAAAGGTCCGGCCGTAGATGTTCAGAATGCTGGCGTAATTTGCGTTTTGTGTTCTGTGTAGCCTGTTATAGTACTACAGTGGGGAGAGGATTTCCGGAAACTCAGGAAGTTTTCTAAGTGGCGGTATGACGTGCTAATTTCCTGTCTTGACACCAAACTGTGACAGATTGATGACCGACGTCCTGCGCCACTGTCTCATCTCTGTTTTCTAACATGGATGAATGCTGATGTAGACCCAGAATTGTGCATTGTATCGATGTCGTGCCTATCTTTAATACAGGCAGCAACAGCGTCAACGTGTTTCTGGGTCTGGGTCTGCCCTGGGTGCTGAAGACAATGCATGCGCTGGCTTACGGCTACACCTTCAAGGTCAAAACGGACAACTTGACCCAGAGCGTCGTCATCTTTGGAGTAGCCGGCACCATTTGTATCTTCACCCTGCTTATCCGCAGAAGGGTGCGTGCAAGTGTTCCATTTTATTTTTATTTTTTCTTCTCTTGTCCTGCTGCTCTTCCCTCTTCTTCCCCTCCTCCTCCTCCTTTTCCCGTCTTCGTCTTCTTGATTGTAACCTGTTATGTTCTACCTTTCGCAATAGGGTACTGCGGACGCAGAAATTAAGATCCCCTCTGTTGAGAACGCAGAGGTGACGAATGTTTTCCCTTTAAACCTGGAATAGGTCCGAATATAGACACGCATGCTTCGCCCACTGCCAGGAATCCCCCCCCCCCCTTTTTTTTCTTCTTTCTCCCCTTCTTCTTCTTTTTTTTTCTTTTTCTTTCTATTTTCTAGCTTCTCGTTCCATTCACTATCATTTTTTTCAAAATCCTTTTGCTAATGGTTAAGGAAGATAACTGAGGCGTGTAGCCACGGCCCGGGTGAACCCTATAGTGCTTTTCAAAGCATGTTCTTCCACACTTTACATGGTAATAATTTCAACTGAACATTCAACTTGAAACATTGATACCAGTACCGGTGATCCTGGTCCTCTATCAAGGTCACAGAAGCATCTTCTTTTTTTTTTCTCTCTCTTTTTTTTTTTTTTTTTGGGGGGGGGGGGTTGTTGTGAAATGTCCTGGGGTGACCCCAACTCCAAGCACTAGTTTACGACATCCTTCATCCAACCACTGCCGTAACTGATTACGCCATAGGTCTCCAAACAATGTTAACTAACATTCTTTGGTGTTCAAATGGCAGTATGTTTGTAACAGACAACTTAGATTATATCAGGCGTTTCTTTTATAACCGCCCACGCTGCTTACAGTACTATAGAATACAACTTTATTGTTTCTGTGTAGAGAAAAGTGCCTTCTGGCTCGTCATTTAATAATAATAATAATAATAATAATAATAATAATAATAATAATAACTCTTATAGAGCGCTATACCCCGTAAAAATTTACGAGCTCTCGGCGCTGTACATTATCAACATTGAAATCCATTTGACAATCGAAAAAGCACAAGTACTATAAATGAACATGACAAAAAGCCAGGATGAAACATGACAATCAAAAAGAAAAGAAAAAAAGAAGAAGAAATAAGAAGAAGAAGCACAAGTACTGTAAATGCATACATCAATACTAAAGCATTTCGCACACACTCAAATAAGCACAAGTAATATAAATGCATATATCAGAATCAACATGACAATCAGAAAAGCACAAGTACTGTCATGATAATCAGAAAAGCACTACTGTCTGTCTGTCTGTCTGTCTGTCTGTCTGTCTGTCTGTCTGTCTTTTTTTAAGGTTGATAGTTCTGCCATGACTTGCATTTTCTCCAGCTTTTTGACTGGAATGAAAACGTGAGACAATGTAATGATCTCTGCTGAGCCGGGCGATGGGTTAAGTAGTGTCCGGCATGTGGAAAACTTGAACTCTTTAACCCATTCATACCCACCGTCCCATGTTCAGGACGCATAACTGGTTTTGTTAGTCTGTTTTAGCGGAGTGTAATTTTGGCATCCTGCTGACATGGACCTTTGAAAAAGGACTTCCTTTATTCAAAGAAGGGTTTTGAGGAGACCATCTTTTGCAAGAACTGGAAGGCCTTTTGCCTCAGTGTTAACAAAATGTTTGGGCATATATGGGTTAACTCCGACATCAGAAATGTGTCAGTGTCAAGCTGTGCGTGAAGGTAGTGCTCGTGAGCTGCCTGTTCATACCACAAGTACTGTCATGACAGTCAGAAAAGTACAAATACTGTCAATGCATACATCAACACTAAAGAATTTCACACTCAGCCACCTACTATATGATTACACACAGACACCTGCACACTCACACTCACATCTCCTCACGCGCACCCCCCCCCCCCCTACCACACACACACACAGCAGATGAAAAAGTGACGGCAGCAGCAGGCTCTCCTGTTAGTCCCATGCTTTGCAGCCCCCCCCCCCCACCCCCCGCCCCCACCTCCTTCCCCCCAACCCATGCCCCCCGGTGACAATTTCAGAGTCTCAGGTGAAGGTAGTGCGGAAGAGGTGCGTTTTGAGGCTGGATTTAAAAGATGTGAGAGATGGAGACAATCGGGTTTGTAACGGGACAGAGTTCCACACACAAGGCTCCTGATATTGGAAAGACCTTGCACCGGCGCTTTTCAAGTTAACACGTGGGACACAGAGCAGTTTGTCAGAAGATGATCGAAGGGATCTGTGGGGGTGTACGAGGAGAGACAGTGTGAGAGGTAAGGGGGCAAGGTACCATCAAAGTAGCGGAAAGCCACTGTCGCTAGTTTGTATTCAATGCGCTGTTTGATGGGAAGCCAGTGGAGTGATATCAGCATAGGTGTTACATGCTCACTACGCTTTATACGAAAGATAAGCCGAGCTGAGCTGTTCTGTATTCTCTGAAGTCGGGCCATCTGATCTGAAATGATACCTGCCAGTAGGGAATTGCAGTAATCAATCCGAGAAAGGACTCGAGAACAGACAAGAGTTGCGGTCGCACTTGTAGTGATTCTGCGCAGCTCAAGGTAGGCAGAACTACAGACAGAGCTAATGTGATCAGACGTGGTGAGGCTAGAGTTTAAGACAGCTCCCGGACTTTTAACCTTGGGCTGAAAAAGAAACGGACTACCAACAATCTCGAGATGCTCATTGTAGCAGACAAATTGTCCTAGAGCGAGTACCGACAACCAATGCCTCAGTTTTGTCATCGTTGAGTTTAAGTTTGTTAGAATCCATCCAAGCCTTGACATGTTCGACACATGTCTCTCTCTCTCTGTTTGATAAGGGTACTAAAATCAGCGGGAAGGGCAGAACTGAAAAGCTGTGTATCATCCGAAAACATGCGGAGTCAGAACCGGACTGGCGGATGATGCGTAAAACGGGCTGTGTACAGAGGACAAAGAGCAATGGTCCCAACACTGACCCCTGAGGGACCCCAAAGTTCAGGCGTTGTGGGGTGGATGAGATGCTGATTACAACAACGACCTGAAATCTGTCCAGGATGTATGAACGTAGCCACTAAAGGGCTGAACCAGAGATTCTAAAAGTCGTATGTAGTCTCTCTAGAAGAATGCTATGGTCAATTGTGTCGAAAGCAGCAGATAAGTCCAACAGGGAGCGAATGGAGACACGTCCCTGATCAGTGCTCTCCAGCAGGCAGTTAGTGATGTGAAGAAGCGCAGTTTCAGTACTGTGATTCTGGCGGTAGGCAGACGGATTCCTCTCAAGGAGGTCGTTCCTCGAGACGATCAGTGATCAGTCAACTGTCAGAGCACAACTCTTTCCAGAAGCTTTGACAGAAACGAAAGACTCACTGGTCTGTAAGACTCGGCTTTTTTCAAAAGAGGTCTTACTAATGCCTGCTTGAAGCACTGAGGGACGGAGCCTGACAGCAGAGAGTAATTTACAATGTTGGTGATGACAGGAACGAGGTCCTCGTAGCATGTTTTGAGCAATGCAGTGGGTATGGGGGATCAAGGGCACAACATTTTGGTGGTGCATTATTGATGAGTTTTCCTATCAAGTCCTCTGAAACAGGTGCGAAAGTACACAACCCGGTACCCGCAAACGGTTCAAAAGATGCTGGAACAGGACATGAATCAAGCACTTGGCGAATGTTTGCAATCTTTTCATCATGAAGTCGGAGAACGCGTTGGGTAGGTTCGAGAGAGGAATGTTGGTGGGTATTTTTTTTATTTTTTTATTTATTTTTATTTTTTACATAAAATATTCAGTACGGTTTACCATAACACAACAATTCATTCAAACATGGAGCAAAAAACTGCTCAAATATGAAAGCAATATAACACACACACACACACACACACACACACACACACACACACACACACACACACACACACACACACACACACATTATTATTCTGGCTCACCAATCATCTTAAAACATTCAGTAAACATTACAATATAGTAAACATGCCTTAAACATCAAAATAAAACCGAAATACATTTTTTACCCGTCGCGGACGCGCCTCATCTTTGCGTGCGTGCTTGCGCGCTATGTTGCTTCCACAGTCTTGTTACAACCCAAAGTTAGTACCCAAACCTTTTGGTGGGCGCTGACAGCGTCGGTGGACAGCAGCGCGGGGATAAAGAGTGCCATTTCAGTGGCGTAATCAGTTCTGCCAGAGTTTGGAAGAAGGTGCCGGGAAGCGGTGCTCGGAGTGTGGCGGTGACCCTGTGCAGGACGTTCAAGTTTGAGAGCTAACTCCCTACTCAGTGTGACTGCCACTTACAGGGGGGGGGGGGGGGGGGCTTCGTTTTCCTCCCGTGCCGCTTCGTCCTTAGCTGACCGTGTGCTGTTGACAGCAGTGTGTCCGATCCAAGTGCTGACTAACCTCCTCCTTTGACAGCTGACAGGGGGTGAACTGGGTGGCAATGCTCTCCCAAAGTACGGCACAGCTACCTTCTTCCTCAGCCTGTGGGTCACCTACGCCGTCAGCATTTCTCTCCACGCATACAACTACAAGATAATTCCAGATTTCTGACCTGGAGCCTTCAAAAGTATCCAAGTTCTTTCTCTCTTTCTTTCTTTCTTTCTTTCTTTCTGTCTGTCTGTCTGTCTGTCTGTCTGTGTCTTTTTAAGGTTGATAGTTCTGCCATGACTTGCATTTTCTCCAGCTTTTTGACTGGAATGAAAACGTGAGACAATGTAATGATCTCTGCTGAGCCGGGCGATGGGTTAAGTAGTGTCCGGCATGTGGAAAACTTGAACTCTTTAACCCATTCATACCCACCGTCCCATGTTCAGGACGCATAACTGGTTTTGTTAGTCTGTTTTAGCGGAGTGTAATTTTGGCATCCTGCTGACATGGACCTTTGAAAAAGGACTTCCTTTATTCAAGGAAGGGTTTTGAGGAGACCATCTTTTGCAAGAACTGGAAGGCCTTTTGCCTCAGTGTTAACAAAATATTTGGGCATATATGGGTTAACTCCGACATCAGAAATGTGTCAGTGTCAAGCTGTGCGTGAAGGTAGTGCTCGTGAGCTGCCTGTTCATACCACTTCCGGTGACCTGGACCATATTTCAAGATCACAGCAGTGTTAGTTTTAACTGGAAAAACAACACTTTCTTGTCCGATTGAGCTGTAGGATTGTTAATTACGTCAACTAGATCACGAATAAACTCTTTTTTGGCTCCTGTTTATTCCAGGGAAATAATTGACCAAGCTTTGATAAAACACTTCAACATTGGCTCATTTTATTGAACACTGTTAAGCGTGGTTTTTCAAACTTTGCATGATTATAGCATTGTTTAGGGTCTAAATGATCATACAAGCTTTTATTACCTTGACCTTGTTTCAAGGCCACAAGTGTATCGGAAACGAAAGTTTAAATTGTTTTTATATTCTTGTCCACTGTAATTGAAACGTATGCTTGCTATATAAATTGAAAAAATGCAATATAAGCTGGAAACATGCTATATAAATTGAAACCATCATCGACAGTGTGCTCTGTTACACTCTGGTGTGTATTTAAGAAGGATAATTAACTCGTTTCTTCCCGGTTTTGCACTTGAATGCGAGTCGTCTGAGCGTAATTGCTCATCCTTTCGACACAATTATTATGAATTTTATTTGTTTGTTTATTCGTTGCTTTGCTTGCTTCCTTGTTTTCATTTGCATTCACGTAAGAAAATGGCAGCCGGTCTGTGTAACGATGGGTGTTAGGTCATATGCGGCCAGCCACCGACATGCGGTTGGCTGGGCTCAAAGCATCAAGTAACTAACAGCTGCCGACGACCAAATGACGGGGTTTTATACAGGACAGGTATAGTTTATGAACGACGAACACTCGTACTGGTGGAGGGCTAGCTCGGGACTGCTTTCATGTCTCGGCCGACCAGAGCTCTGTGACTGTGCATGCCAAATGGAGCAAACCAAACCAAACCAGAGAGCCAGTTTTAAATATCTGCCTGCCGCTGTTGGTGGGTCACCCGCTTATCATTGGCTGGAGCTGCCACAAGTATCATTTTTGTCGCGACAAACACGTCCTTTGTCGCGACAAAAGTATGCCTGCCGCGACGAAACTTTTGTGGCGACAAAAGACGTGTTTTGTGGCGACAAGCACGTGTTTGTCGCGACAAAAATGATACTTGTGGCAGCTACCGCCAATGATACCCGCTGTGCTAGCTGCCCCCGGGACGCAGGCATTTCCCATGACGGGGCCCCGCTTTCAGTCGTAAATCGAAAGCGCTATTGGGCGATTCAGGCGGGATTGTTAACTCCCTTGACTTTTGCTCGGCATCGCTTAAGTCACTTGGCTGCTTTTATTTCCGGTGCGTACTTTCTTCACAATGGAAGGCGGTGACAGTGCTTTTGCGAATTTTACACTGCCAACTTTAAAGGCATTTTTGGAGGCCCGTAGTAATAATGTGTCTGGCAATAAGCTATAACTTGTTGCTCGTGCTATAGCATGCCCCAAAACGCATTTTTTCTACGAACTCGCGATCTTCTGGTCAGCCAAAAAACGACGCAAAGACACTTTTCTTCCACCCTCCATCCACTTTCCACGGTAATTTTTGCAACTGCAACAGTATTGGCATTTGTACTGCTTCGCGATTCTAGGTTCAACTTCCACCGTTATACACAGCGTGACGCAACGCCTACTCAGAAATCGGCCCGGAAGTGCGCTGCAACCTCTCGCGACTTCTTGCGCGAAAGATTACAAAGCGCATTCACTCTAGCAAACCAGCTTCGCTGAATCGCCCAATAGAACCTCTTACCGCTAGGCCAAACCGGCTCACATGAGATCATTAGCACGGGGCAGCGCCTTTAGGCCTACAGCCTGCTGAGGGGCGGGGGAGTTGACCACAGCGGCCTTTGCAAGCAATGCGAGAAAGCAACATGGCTGCATTCAGGACGCTAGTGGTTCCCTTCTTACGTGTCTGGATCAAGCGAAGAAAACGACGGAGTGCGTAGAGTGGCTGACAGAGCGCAGTGCGTGGCCTATGAAACATTATGGCACAGCAATGGTGGTGACAGACAAAGGAGACGTTTCGCAAACGCCTTTTTTTTTCTCTCTCTCTCTCTCTTTGTTTTGTTTTTGTTTTTGTTTTGTTTTTGTTTTTTGTTGCTTGTCTGTTTACTGCTTGTCACGTATGGTTTAGTCCGCCCAGTTCGATTGAATGATCTTTTGCCCAGCTTTGTCCCTCTCGTCTCTTCCGCCATTTCCCCCACCGAGTTCAGTTGTCAGTACTTTGTATATCTGTATATGTAACTGAGTGCATTGTGTGTGTGTCCAGGGCCATGACCCTTGAACCCTTTCTTTCCTGTTGTCCTTTCTCTTTTTTGATTGGATGGGAGTTTTACGGCCCTAATCATCTGAAGTGTTAAATCTTGCGCGCTGGGTTCGCCGCGTCATAGTTCAGGAGCTGTGTGAGAGTCGAGGTGGCCGTCCTGGGCTGTCCGTCCTAACGCGCCTTCTGGTTTCCGTGGACGTAAAGCTATATTGAACCATGCTTCGGCATTGGTCTCAGCTTGTCCCTAATATGTCAGCCGACATCCGAGGACATTAAGCAACACTACCTACCTCGCCGCGTCCTCTTTCCCCCAGTGTCCCTGCAGAAGCAGGTCGCCTTTTGTGTGAATGTGATTCAGTTTGGCAGTGATCAAACACCATACGCTAATCTCGACTAAGATTAGGTGTTTGCCTGTGGAATTGTGTGTGTGGTGTGGGTTTTACTTTTGTCTGTTTGCTTGCTGTTGTTCTTCTTCTTTTCGTTGTTACTGTTTTTTCGTTTTTATTACCTTTGTGTACTCTTCGTGTTTCCTATCAGTATGATTTGCTTGAGCATGTTTTTCATTACTATTGCTGTCTTTATAAATAATGTTAACATCATTGTTTCTGTGTAGGTGCGTGTGTGCGTATGTATGTGTGTGGGTGGGTGTCAGTGGATGGCTGGGGGTGTGTGTTGGGGGGGGGGGAGGCGTGAAATACTGAATCAAATTATGGTTTATGTTTTGATCCATTTAGAAAAAGTCAGACACTGGAAACTAAAAGCTTTCTCCGTATCGAACGCTTATCTATTTTCACACGAACACACAGTATAATGCAAATTTTCGGGAATATCACCTTTGTCAAGCCACAAAAAGACACTTAAACAATAAATAAACGGTTAAAAACGATTTTTTTTAAACGAGAGAGAAAAAAAACTTCTCTTGTTTTGGTTGAGTTTTTGTCGCTTGTTTGGTGCTTGGAAGATTCTTCCAAGATATTCCAAGCACCGAACAAGCGACAAAAACTCAACCAAAACAAGATCAGTTTTTTTCTCTAACATTTCATCGTTTTTAACCGTTTAACTGTTGTTTAAGTTTCGTTTTATGGCTTGCCAAAGGGGATTTGCATACTGTGAATCCGTGTCAAAAATAAGCGTTCGTTTGAACCTTTTTGTGTTTGGATCTTGTTTCAGAACGCTAGCAGTCATTCTGTTTCAGATTTCTTTTCCCCCCGTATCGCCTTATGTGATTATTATTATTATTACCTGATCAGAATCAAACTTGGTATGATTGCTGGATACGTGGTCTGGATCAGGTAGGTGTTGTATTTTGTTGTTTTTGCTATATCATACCAGTCCGGGTTTTAAAAGGACCATTGAAGATGAAGACGGTCTGCCTTATGAAGCATGTTGTTGTTGCTGTGGTTGTGGTTGTTTACAGTCCTGCGTACCGAGCCAAGTCCAGCTTGTAAGTGAAGACGAAGACGGCGACAGTGGCCTGGCTTCGTCGACTACTGGCAGACTGACATGAACTGACTGTGATTGATTTACCTCTTATTCTGCAGGTCCTGGGCGGTGAGCTGGGCGGCAAGACCCTGTCCGGCAAGCTTCTGGTGTCCGCCTTCCTCATCTTCCTCTGGCTCCTATACATCATCCTGTCTAGTCTCAAGGCCTACAACAAGCTCGGTTGGTAGACAACAAACATCCTTACACTCGCCTGCATCAACTGGTCTGGACAACCTCAAGGCCTACAACAAGGTCAGCTTCTAGACAACATCCTTACTCTCGTCTGCATCAACTTGTCTAGACAACCTCAAGGCCTACTACAAGATTAGCTTCTAGACAACATCCTTACTTTCGTCTGCATCAACTTGTCTAGACAACCTCAAGGCCTACACCAAGATTGGCTGCTCATCTTGTTGAAAATCTTCGCCGCATGTGTCTGTCTCGTCCTGAATGGGCAGCCTCAAAGCCTACAACATGTTCAGCTGGTAAACAAATAATAATAATGAATAATACACTCGCACACGCACGCTCGCACGCACGCACACACACATACACACACACACACACACACACACACACACACACACACACACACACACACACACACACAGACACACACACACACACACACACACACACACACACACACACACACACACACACACACACACACACACACACACACACACACACACAAAGAAGAAGAAGAAGAAGAAGAAGAAAAAAAACCAACCACACACACACAAAAGTTGTTGTCAGACTTCTCTACCACATCCTGTCCGGACAGCTTCAGAGCCTTCTGCAAGCTCAGCTGGAAGAAAACGTTGTCACATTTGTCTGCATCATCGTGTTTGGACCGCCTCCAAAGGCCCAAATCGACTTCAGAGAACACACTCACACTCACCTCTGCCACCATGTCTAACGCCGGGCCTCCAACAAGAACGACTGGAAGGGAACGCCGTCACACCGAGCTCTACCTGCCTTCCCCACCTTCCCACCTTTCTAATGTGTGTGACCCCGTCACGTCTCCCTGTTTGTATAATGTGTCAGGTAAGGGAAGAGAGGGTACTGTGACACCCGGTCCAGGACGTCAGGATTACACAAAAAGTTACAGATGTTCCCTTGACGTTCTGACCTTGGGTGTGGATCCTACGTGTATTTCTCGCCAACTGGAGATGTGTGTACGGGTAGTACTTATTTTTACAGGGTCGTTTTTCGCTGTTCGCGGGCCGGGTATGCCGGAAAGGCTTCCAGAATGAATTGTTGGTGTCTGGATACACCTGTGGATTCTGGATGTGTGGATTACCCAGACCGATAGTCGGAGATGGAGGACCCTTGAATTCTCACTTCTCACGGCGCATCACTGAGCATGAATCCCGACCATTAATGTTGTTCCATGAACAAGGGAGTCCTTCTCACAGTTGTGATGGTGAACTCCTGTCAGTGTTGGGGTCGAATTGTGAAAGGAATACACACTGGCTGTGCGTCACTCGCCCAGTCTACACCGCTCTTAACTTGGGTTTCTTTTCTTCTGCTTTTTCTTTGCCCAATTCTTTTGTTTTAACATTGTTGTCCTTATAAGGCTTCTTCAATGGAAGAGAACGTACGTTGAGCACAGATTTCTTTTCAAGTCTGTTGTTAGCTTAAACCGAAACTGAAAAGTAATTGCTTGCATGGGGTGAGAATCTTTTTTCGTTGTATTAGTTCACAGGAATAGACAAGTGACGGCCAGCGTCAGATGTATAAACGATAAAATTGCGATTTTCTGTCCAACCTTGACAATTGTGTCGTGAAATTCAAGCTTCGCTCTGCGTTGTACTCGTTTGTACTAGCTGACCTACTTTGATCTTATTTCAAGATCACAGCGGACTGAATCAGTTCAAACTGAATGTTGTATATTTGATTTGCATGACTGAAAAAGAATGTGAGTCTTTAACATGCGCTGATGTTCGGTTGTCTGGCTGGCCGATCGGCCGTGTCGCAGACATGTTTGAGATCTTTAAAAATGTGTGTAATGATAAGCACCAGTGAACTAACCTCGCACGTTCTCGCCTGTTTCCGACAGCATGGGTTCATTGTCGAAGTTACAGAAAAGTTCTGAAAACAATGGATTTCTGTTTATCGGTTATGAACATCAGTTGATTCAGACTGGCTCTTTTTTCAGTACGTTCTCCCCGCAGGAAATGATTTGTTGGCTGTGACACACAAAAAGAGGCCATGCTCCTGCAGAGGGTTCCTGCTCTGAACTCTAAGACTCTGTCCTGCCATGCTTTCAGTCTCACCACCACCTGATGCTCTTTTTCCTCGTGGCATGCACGGTGATTGGAGTCTGTTCAGCATTAAAACATGTTTTGGTGAATTTTCTTGTTTTGATTGTAGCTGACATCTCTTCGTTCAACAAAAAGCATGCCCCACTTTGTATTATGAAGGGTTTGGAATCAGCTACAATAGATATATATATATATAGTAATACTGTATTAATCCTTAAAAAGGAAATTCGGTTGTCAGCTTTTGACAAATAGTAAACAAGTATAATAAAGGAAATAAATACTTATACAGTTTCACGCGCTTAAAAAGAATAAAACATTAATAAAACCCAGCAAATACAAAGTAAGTAACAATATACACAATTGCACTCACTCATGTCGTTCTGTTCAGAGTAATCTCGGTCAACAATGCGAGTGCTCTTAATTCGACTCGCCCATAAAGGAAACTGTGTATTTAACGGCGTTTCTCTTACACACACACACACACACACACACACACACACACACACACACACACACACACACACACACACACACACACACACACACACACACACACACACACACACACATAACAGCCAATAGCCTACAGAAGTCAACTTTGAGTATTCTTGCTGGTGTCACGAGAGTACCAAATCAAAGGTTTAATTCAGAGTAGAAGCAGAAAGTCAATGCCAGGTGACATCAGAAGCGTTTCAGTGGCCACGTTTGCTGGCGTTATCATCATCATCACACCCAGTCTCAACCAACAAGGTCATCATCGACGTGTAGACTTAACTGGGTTTGATCTACACTGTAAGCTGTCCACAGAAGTGCTTTGCCTTGTTGTAAACTACACGGGTGACGGGTGTCAAAATGATTGATCTGTTTATACCCATCCATGGATACAAACATTGGATGCATCCGTTGGCAGACGCTTCATAATGACGTCTGACGGTATCGTGTTTCGGATGGCGTCAGATTTAGCCCTTGCGTTGCAAAACAGCTCTCACTACTGGCGTCTGAAAACGGTTACAGTTAATAAACTGAAACAAAAGCTGTTCTCTCTTTCTTTTTGTTGTTGCGATATTGATATTGCGTTGACTAGACGCGATGTTCTAGGCCGACTTGTGAAATGGACACGGAAGTGATACGAGGTACCTCACTGGCTATGGAGAACAGTGTCTTCGCCGATTTGACCTAGCACGAATTGAAAATGTATTTATTACGTAAACTCTTGCTACAAGCGGAGTTTATATTTGAGTGCGGTTTCTTTCTTAAATACAAAATTTCACATGCCTTGCATAATGACGTGTATTCTGACAATGTATGGACTTTCGTATATTATTTGACTTTTACTGATCAGTTTCTGTTATTATAATCCTAAAGTGTCTGCGCGAGATATGTGGTGAGTGAGAAGACAGTAGGACTTAGTAGAGTTGTTTAGGTGGTGTTTGAGTAAATAACTGAAGGCACCGTGTACTGGCTATTTCATGTTTGTGTACCTCCGGTGGCCGCTCGGGAGCGCCTTGTCTCATATTTCGACGTCGGATCAACATCCAGATTAGCATAACGTCCGCACTTTCTGCGCCCTCTGAGCGCAGTGGATCTGCGAAGCGTGTGACAACGTCCGCACTTTCTCCGCCCTGTGAGGACAGTGGATCTGCGAAGCGTGTGACAACGTCCGCACTTTCTCCGCCCTGTGAGGACAGTGGATCTGCGAAGCGTGTGACAACGTCAGCACTTTCTGCACCCTCTGAGGACTGGACCTGCGAAGCGTGTGACAACTTCAGCACTTTCTGCACCCTCTGAGGACTGGACCTGCGAAGCGTGTGACAACGTCAGCACTTTCTGCACCCTCTGAGGACTGGACCTGCGAAGCGTGTGACAACGTCAGCACTTTCTGCACCCTCTGAGGACTGGACCTGCGAAGCGTGTGACAACGTCAGCACTTTCTGCACCCTCTGAGGACTGGACCTGCGAAGCGTGTGACAACGTCAGCACTTTCTGCACCCTCTGAGGACTGGACCTGCGAAGCGTGTGACAACGTCAGCACTTTCTGCACCCTCTGAGGACTGGACCTGCGAAGCGTGTGACAACGTCAGCACTTTCTGCACCCTCTGAGGACAGTGGATCTGCGAAGCGTGTGACAACGTCAGCAGACCTTTCTTATCACGCTTGCTGAGGAGACTGAGCGGTACCAGAGGGAGGAGAGGAGGGGACCTTACTATGGAGCCTTGGCCGCGATTGTAATCCAATCAAACAGCGCAGGTCACATGCAATTCGAATGACGATCAATAAAAGAGATAGGAGACAAGAAGACACAACAACGCATGTCACGTACAAATGCAAACAGTGATCAACAAAACAGACAGTGGACACCTAGACACAGTAGCACATGCCACGTATAAATGCAAATAATGATCGACAAAACAGACAGTGGACACCAAGACATAGCAGCACATGTCACGTACAAATCCATACAGTGATCAACAAAAGACGGGGGACACCAAGACACCAGCATGTCACGTACAAATGTAAATAGTGATCAACAAAACAGACAGTGGACACCAAGACTAAACAGCACATGTCAAGTACAAATGCAAATAGTGATCAACAAAAGATGGGGAACACGAAGACACCAGCATGTCACGTACAAATGCAGTGATCAACAAAAGACGGGGGACACCAAAACGCAATGCGTGTCACGTACAAATGCAAATAGTGATCAACAAAACAGACAGTTAACGCCAAGACACAGTAGCACATGTCACGTACAGATGCAAATAGTGATCAACAAAAGACGGGGGACACCAAAACGCAATGCGTGTCACGTACAAATAAAGCAGAGATCAACAAAAGACGGGGGACACCAAGACACCAGCATGTCACGTACAAATGCAAATAGTGATCAACAAAACAGTTGACACTAAGACACAGTAGCACATGTCACGTACAGATGCAAATAGTGATCAACAAAACAGACAGTTGACACCAAGACACAGTAGCACATGTCACGTACAGATGCAAATAGTGATCAACAAAAGACGGGGGACACCAAGACGCCAGCATGTAACGTACAAATGCAAACAGTGATCAACAAAAGACGGGGGACACCAAGACACCAGCACTGTCACGTACAAATGTAAACAGTGATCAACAAAAGACAGGGGACACCAAGACACAACAATGCATGTCACGTACAAATGCAAATAGTGATCAACAAAAGACGGGGGACACCAAGACACCAGCATGTCACGTACAAATACAAACAGTGATCAACAAAAGACGGGGGACACCACGACACCAGCATGTCACGTACAAATGCAAATGATAGTGATCAACAAAAGACGGGGGACACCAAGACACCAGCATGTCACGTACAAATGCAAATAGTGATCAACAAAAGACGGGGGGGACACCAAGACACGACAGCTACCACCCATGTCTCAGCTTGACCTTGCCTTGAAGGACTAGTTTAACCCGTTGGTGGCCTGTTGTGCGGTCCTTTGTCTACAGCACAGAAGGTGCCGGTGTTTCCCGGTGTGGCCAGTTTGTCACTGGGTTTCTGCTTTCGCTTTGGGGCCTCTATCAGCCTATCGCCTGGCACTGGTAGTTAACCGTTATTTGTGTATGCAGCTGTGCCAAACCTGTTGTTTCCTTTTCACTCAAATGTATGTGTTTTCTTGACAAAAACTGTTATCGCTTTCCCATGTTACTGTTCATTGTCAGTATGCCTTATATATAAGGCCGTTTGCGTGCGGTTGTGTGTGTGTGTGTGTGTGTGTGTGTGTGTGTGTGTGTGTGTGTGTGTGTGTGTGTGCGTGCGTGCATGGGTGTGTGGGAGGATGGATGGGCGTGGTTCGACGTTGTTGTTTAGTTTCTTTTCTTTTCATGAAGGCAATCCATTATTTCTGATGATGATGATGACAAAGCCGCATGTCTCACTTGTGTGATCAGTTAATGCCGGCATCGTTTTTAGCGTTTCATCCATGACAGTATTGTTCCCTTGACACCCTGCTTTGTTTTCCTGTGTACAGAGTTATAGTTACGTTTCCTCTCTCTGTCTGTGATGCTTGTGTCAGACTGGTCGCATGGCAAAATGTTGGCAGTGTTGGAGGTTTTGTTGTTTTGTGGGGATATTTTTTTTCTTTTTTTCTTCTTTTTTTTTTTTAAAATGACTGTAAGGCTTTTGTGCTGCTTTTTGTGACAGTCTTTCGAGTGTGGTGTGTGTGTGTGTGTGTGTGTGTGTGTGTGTGTGGTGTGTGTGTGTGTGTGTGTGTGTGTTGTGTGTGTGTGTGTGTGTGTGTGTGTGTGTGTGTGGGAGAGAGGAGAGAGAGGTGGGTGGGATGTGTGTGTGTGTGTGTGTGTGTGTGTGTGTGTGTGTGGTGAGGAGAGTGGGGAGAGAGGTGTGTGTGTGTGTGTGTGTGTGTGTGTGTGTGTGTGTGTGTGTGTGTGTGTGTGTGTGTGTGTGTGTGTGTGTGTGTGTGTGTGTGTGTGTGTGTGTGTGTGTGTGTGTGTGTGCGTGTGTGTGTGTGTGTGTGCGTGTGTGTGTGTGTGAAAGAGAGAGAGTGTGTGTATGTGTGTGTGAAAGAGAGAGAGTCTGTGTGTGTGTGAGAGGGAGAGAGTGTGTGTGTGTGTGGTGTGTGTATGAGTGTGAGAGAGAGAGAGAGAGAGAGAGAGAGTGTGTGAGACGGGGGAAGGAGGTGGGGAGGAGGGGGGGGGGGCAGGGCAGATGCAAGACTGAGGAGAGAAAGAGCGCTCCCACGCTTCGGCAAGAACAGTGTTTGTAACTTATTCGCATTTTCATTCTTCATAATTATCATTATCCTGATTTCGTTTTTGTGAGTTCCACTTCCATCCCTTTACTAGCTCTGCTGGAATATTCTCCTTGGTCCGGTTAGGTTGGGGCTGTTGTCGCTGGGGTATTTGTATAGCTTACCTCTGTGAATATCAGTAACTGCTTGATCCTATTCAGTGAATGTTCCTCTAACAAAATTTGAATCTGCTTAATGATCAATGTTAGACCGTCGCCGTTCGACCCTACTTCAAGTTCGCAGTGGCATCAAGTAGCTTTTTCTGGAAGGATATATATATATGTAATTTGGTTCACTAAATTCCAGCAAATTTCTGTCTTCGTTTATCATTCTTTTCCCACCCCCCACCCCGACTTCTCTCTCTCTCTCTCTCTCTCTCTCTCTCTCTCTCTCTCTCTCTCTCTCTCTCTCTCTCTCTCTCTCTCTCTCTCTCTCTCTCTAATAATAATAATAAGATAAAAACTGACCAAGATTGCTTTCTCTGTTGAAAATGTTCAAGGGAAACATTAATTTGTGTTTTCCGGTCATGATGCAAGTCCAGTTACAGTGTTTGTTTTGTCTCGTTTTGGGCTGTCAACAATGCACATAAACAAATAATATCGTTCTTTTTCCTTTGTCTATTTCGACACGTCTAAGCAACACGGTTGACGAGCAGCTAATCTTCTAATTCAAGTCACTTGAGCTTTCGCTCTGTTTTTCTTTTTATCTTTTTATCTAGTTGTTTAGGACTGAAATACTATAATGAATCGATAGATAAAAATGGTTTGGTATTTTTGTACTGTGTACTATCTTGACGTGTTGCGTTAGTCGTACGTTTATAAATGTTTCTACTCCCGTTTACTGCTCTGCTCTACACAGCTTTTAAATCACATTATGGTTAAGGTTCGCTGAGATATTATTCCGTGTGGAGCGTCTTTATTCTAGGCGGTGTGTTTCCACGGGAACAAGGTGGGCCAGTCAAGTGATAGACCTACTGTTGCAATCAACTTACACAATTGCTGTTGCTATCAATTTATAGAATTACTGTTGCTATCAAGTGATATAATTACTTTGCTATCAACTGATAAAATTACTGTTGCTATCAGCTGATAGAATTACTGTTGCTATCAACTGACAGAATTACTGTTGCTATCAGCTGGTAGACCTACTGTTGCTATCAACTGATAGTATAACTGTTGCTATTAACTGATAGAATTACTGTTGCTATCAACTGATAGACCTACTGTTGCTATCAACAGTTAGACCTGCTGTTGCTGTCAGCTGGTAGACCTACCGTTGCTATCAACTGACAGACCTACTGTTTCTATCAACTGATAGTCTTACTGTTTCTGCCAACTGATAGATCTATTGTGGCTGCCAGTTGTTGCTATGAACTGATAGGCGTATTGTTGTTATGTATGCAAATAGTATAGAAAACATTACAAAAGGTCCTATGTTCTTGGTTTGTTGCATTGCGGAGGGAGGGAGAGACTTGAAAACATAATTTTACAATTCAGAGAAATTGTGAGGGCCGAATTAACCTGTCCCGAACTCAGTGTGGGGAAAAATACCGAATGAAGCAACACACACACACACACACACACACACACACACACACACACACACACACACACACACACACACACACACACACACACACACAATTTATAAAAAATAAAAAAACACTTGGAGATTTGAGCATGCTGTCAATTTGTACCTAATAAGATCATGAGTTAATGAACATTTATGCAGACTGGTATGAAAGAAAAGAAAGTTTCTGAATGCAGTGATCAATATTAAGTAGCCGTTTGGCAGGCCAGTGGGCCGTCTGAGAGGCCGGGCATTGGCCAAATTTCACATTGCCCTTGTCACGGACTCTGGGAATGGGATCAGCGCAAATTCTGCATCATAGTAGTACTTGCAAAGTTTTATCCGTTCACGCCGCTGTCCTTGACCTTGACCGTGGTAGTCCTTGCAAAGTGTTATCTGTTCATGCTGCTGTCATTGGCCTTGACCATGGTAGTACTTGCAAAGTTTTATCCGTTCACGCCGCAGTCCTTGACCTTGACCATGGTAGTACTTGCAAAGTGTTATCTGTTCATGCCGCTGTCCGTGACCGTGACCATGTTTTGATGTCACGGGAGCGTCAGACAGTTTCAACGGCAACTAGCTCGTGAACGTACCACTATTTTTCACTTTCTCGTGTAATCAAGGTAGAGATAATTGACATGTTCCCGACTTGACAAAAACCCGCCATCCTTTTCTCTGCCACTGCCAGCGAGGCTTCTCAAACTTTGCATGGTTATAACCCCGGGGTCTTCGTACCGACTCAAGCCAGACTGGGTGACCTTGGCCTTGTTTCAAGGCTCCAAGCGTGTTGGAAACATAATTTGCTGTTACTTTGTTTTCGATTCGTGCTCTCTGGTTGTTACATACATTAAAAGGACCATGCACAATAGCCCATGTTTTGTGTGACTGATGTGTATTTAGAGGACATAGTTGACACGTGTTGTTCTTTTTTCTTTTTCTTTTTCTCTCTCGGTTTTGCAATTGAATGTGGGTCGTCGGTTTCAACGTTTGCTCTTGTTGTTGTTGGGGTCTCATCTGTGATATGTACATACTGACATATTTATGTCTTGTTGCGTGGCATTGACGATTAAAGAAATATTTCAAACTACTGGTGTGATAGTGTGAATGTGTAGTGTGTGTGTGTGTGTGTGTGTGTGTGTGTGTGTGTGTGTGTGTGTGTGTGTGTGTGTGTGTGTGTGTGTGTGTGTGCGTGTGTATCAGTGTGTGTGTGTATGCGTGCGTACGTGCGTGCGTGTGTTTGTGTGTGCTTCTGTGTATAGATGTGTTTATGCGTGTCGTTTCAGAGAGCAGTGTGTATGTATGGTCTGTCAATGCGTGCCGGAGTCTGTGTCACACGGTGGTGTGCGTGCGTTGTTGTGTTTGTGCGTGCGCTCCTGTGTCTTACTGTGTGTGAGAGAGAGATCTGGAGATATATTGTTATCAATTCCCACTTCATGTATACGATACAGCACATCTACACTAGTCTTGCCATATCTTCATTGAAGACGTCGTATGCCGCACACGCACACACAGAGTGACAATCTCTCTCTCTCTCTCTCTCTCTCTCTCTCTCTCTCTCTCTCCTCTCCTCCTCTCTCTCTCTCTCTCTCCCCTCTCTCTCTCCTCTCTCTCTCTCTCCTCTCCCTCCCCCCCTCTCCCTCTCTCTCCTCCTCTCTCTCTCTCTCTCTCTCTCTCCTCTCTCTCCTCCTCTCCTCTCTCTCTCTCTCCTCTCTCTCTCTCTCTCTCTCTCTCTCCAGTTGCTAACAAAGTTATATCTGTCAACAGAACAGAATCAAACGACTTCCGTGTGCTAAGAGTTCTCTGACATTAAATTAAGTAGACATGGTGCTTAACGTCCACAGAAACCATAAGGCTTATTAGGGACGGGGAAGGGGGGGGGGGTGAATAGCTCGTCCGCGCGCTCCGACCCGCAAAGACGGAAGTGACCGTCAGCCATCGCCAGAACAACAACGTTAAAGTAAAAGTCCAAGGTTTTTAAGTATGCAAAATGACCATCGAAATGATTGACAAATGAGTCACTAGTTTCAGATTTAATGAAATAAAAAATAAAAATAAATGTTTAACTGGGTTTTTAATCGATTTTCTTTTCTGTAGGCTGGCCGAGACTACAGTCTCGGGTTCTCCATCAGTCACGTGACTTTCCCGGAAGTGACGTCAGTCTGGGAAGTCAGTGCGGTTGCCATCTTAGATGATTCTTCAGTAAACTGTGTATGCGTGTGGTCGACAAAAAAGTTAACTATGCCGGCCCGACTATGTTGCCGCGAACTGTAGCAATTCGCAGACGACCCCAGGTATAACAATGCACGAGCTCCCGCGCAATCGACCCGCAATGAGGCGAAAGTGGATTCAATTTATACAGTTCAAACGAGCTGACTTTCTTGCTGCGCCGCATCACGCCCATTTGTGTAGCGAGCACTTCAGTGAGTGCGATTTCGCAAACCCCATGGAATACCGCATGGGGTTTCCTTCGAAGCTGACACGATGTTCCGGTACTCTTTCAGAATACTGCCTGACAGGCTCAAACTAATACGGCTGTATCCTTGTGGGTCTCTCGGGAAAAGTATCAGTTTCGTCTTCGGAGCTCGAGCTGGCCATTTGCAGCGACTCCCCAGAGTGACGTAGTAGGCATATGGTCACGTGATTTGGGCGTCATGGCGACGCTTTCGGTACGACAGAAAATGCCTTTCTTCGTGCATTTATAACCCTCAGATGTCAGTTTCACCTACATCATCGTTCTCAGCGAGCTTTAACGGAAATCGTGTCAAAAATTACCCCTAACCTTGGACTTGTCCTTTAAGGAGGTGGGGACCCCGCCAGTGCAAAACAGCTTGTATACTTCGCTAACTGCTGTTTCAACAGCTGTGCGGAGCAAAGTCACAAAGACAGTGTCCGAGAAGCAACTGTTGAGGAACAACGGAAGCAAAGGACTGTCCAACTCTCTATGAGAGCCCAGCTCCACCTCCCAGCTCTTGATCTCTCCTGGGTTCTCTTGAGGGTCCAGCTCCACCTCCTAGCTCTTGATCTCTCCTGGGCTCTCTTAAGGGTCCAGCTCCACCTCCCAGCTCTTGATCTCTCCTGGGTTCTCTTGAGGGTCCAGCTCCACCTCCCAGCTCTTGATCTCTCCTGGGTTCTCTTGAGGGTCCAGCTCCACCTCCCTGCTCTTGATCTCTCCTGGGCTGTCTTGAGGGTCCAGCTCCACCTCCCAGCTCCTGATCTCTCCTGGGTTCTCTTGAGGGTCCAGCTCCACCTCCCAGCTCTTGATCTCTCCTGGGTTCTCTTGAGGGTCCAGCTCCACCTCCCAGCTCTTGATCTCTCCTGGGTTCTCTTGAGGGTCCAGCTCCACCTCCCAGCTCCTGATCTCTCCTGGGTTCTCTTGAGGGTCCAGCTCCACCTCCCAGCTCCTGATCTCTCCTGGGTTCTCTTGAGGGTCCAGCTCCACCTCCCAGCTCCTGATCTCTCCTGGGTTCTCTTGAGGGTCCAGCTCCACCTCCCAGCTCCTGATCTCTCCTGGGTTCTCTTGAGGGTCCAGCTCCACCTCCCAGCTCCTGATCTCTCCTGGGTTCTCTTGAGGGTCCAGCTCCACCTCCGTCCTCTTGATCTCGCCTGGACTGCCCGCCAGACGACATTAAAGAGACAATGTGCCCCTCTTTACCACCCTTGACAACGCACTCGTACCTTTAAAGCAAAACGTATAAGAAGCACGATTTCCGCCCTCGGTATTCGAGAGCCCAGGAGAGACCAGAAGAGGGAGGTGGTGCTGGGCTCTCATAGATGGATGGATTGTCTTGCTGCCAAGTTCTTCAAAAGCTGCTTCTCGGACACTGTCTTCATGAAGTTGTGGCTTTGTTTCACACAGCTGTTGAGACAGTAATTAGCGAAGCACAGAAATCGCCTTGCCTGCACTGACTAGCACTGGCACACCCATTACTTTCAAGAAAATCTACCAGTTTCTAAAATGAAATACTTTCTGAACCATGCCAGAGAATTATTTTTTCGTGCCCCTGTTCAATCCATTGTGGATTACGGATCAAAACTTTGGGAATCTCTAGCTCTCAAACCTTTGGTTAGTCAAGTACTTCTTTTATATTCCATTCAAAGGGAAATGTGGGTGCCACACATGAATAACAAACAAAGAAAAGCTACATGTATGAAAGATTCACAGGCTAAGAGCACTCAATAATGTACTAATACTACAAAAATTATTTAAATACAGTATGCTGTAAAATAATCAGTATCACACATGATATGATTGGCATATAATGCATTAATAGACACAAAAGTGTAAGTTATTCACAACCACACCAACACACCTGCACACCCCCTTCCCCACCACCACCACAAACCACATCAACACACCATATCAGCCCTCTCTCTCTCGCCCATCACCCCCCCCCCCTCCCTCCACCCTCAACACATTGGCACACACACACATACACACACACACACTGTCACTACACACCCCTCCCCCACCACACACATACACACTACACGCTCTCTCTCTCTCTCTCTCCTCTCTCTTCTCCTCTCCTCCTCTTCTCCTCTCTCTCTCTCTCTCTCTCTCTCCTCTCTCTCCATCTCTACATCACCACACACACACACACACACACACCACACACACACACACACACACACACACACACACACACACACACACACACACACACACCACACACACACACAACACACACACCACACACACACACACACACACACACACACACAACACACACACACACACACTGAACACGCACGCAGCGCACGCCCGCACCACACACCACACACACACACACACACACACACACACCCACACACACACACACACACACACACACACACACACACACACACACGGCACACACACACTCCACCCGCTCTTATAACTAAATCTTCTTTAAATCAATCACGACATTGAAAAACTCAATATACCAATCCGGCTTAAAAAGGACCTCTTAATGTGCAACCTAGTATGTCAGTGAGTGAAGTTCTGGTAGTTTTCTTCAGTGAAGGTGGAACTCACTCCCTGACTGACTCTCAGTCTTAGATTTGCAGTCTGAGAACCAGTACAGTACGTTATTATCTTCATTCTTCCAAGCACTGGACACCAAAACGACACAGCAAAACAGCAAACAGTTCAACCAAAAGCAGATAAGTATCCTACATCTCTTGGAGCTGCCGAACTGAAAGGGGCTTACCCCGAAAATTCCGGCTAATCACTAGTTTTGTTTTGTCATCATAAACAGCATTCTTTTTACCTTTTATGTGTTTCGATCTCGTATTATCTATCTTTTACTTGCGAAAGGCGTTTCCACTCAAAATGTGTGCATGTTTTGCTTTGTTTACTTAAAGTAAGCGTTCTCTGCATGTGTTTGAGTCTCATTTGAGCAGAGCGGGGGCTAGAGTTCAAAGGTCATAAGGTGAATAACAGGCAAAGCTGACCTCTGGACGGATGTTAAAAAACGTGGACTAGGTTGTACAGTAGCTTTTCTTCTTTTTCCTCAGCAACATTGTCACATAGCCTCCACAAAATAAATATGTGTATTTTTCGTTCTTGAGTAAGCGCTTTAATCATTAGTTGCCTCACAAGTCAAGAAAAAATGAAAACATCTTCTCTCAAAATTGACCAAAGAATGTGTACTCTTTGGTTGAATCCACTATTTTGAACGCTTTGTTCAATATGGCGGAGACTTTGAGTCCATTTGTATACTGGGGGCAAACAAGTGATGTTGTTTTCCTCAAAATTGCGCTTAGAAACACAGAAGTGAGTGAATGTTTGGTTCTTATGACTCTGTGTCGTGATTGTCTGTTTATTTAAAACTCAAGTTCGGTTTTGTTTTTGTTTTTAATGTATCCACATTGCAGTGCGAGTCGTGGTGAATTGCATCGTCTGCTAGGCGATCAGAAATTTCTGGATTCCACGCGCGTTCGCTCTTTTCCATTCCACAGTGGTTACATTCACGGCGCCTTGAACAAACTCAACCAGGCTACAGTCATAGCTGTTGAGCTGTTTTTAGTGGTCGCAGTCACTGTTTTGATTATTCTGCTACTCTTTGTCCTTCAAAAGCAAACACAAGACGTATTCTCCTCTCCAAATATTTTAAAGCCGCACTGTTCTTCACTCCTATTAATCTGAACAGTGTGTGTGTGTGTGTGTGTGTGTGTACATCTTGCACATAGTTTTGTTTGAACCCGTGTTGATGAGTATCATTATATCTTATATTATATATATATATATATATATATATATATATATATATATATATATATATGCTAGCTGTTTCAGTGTTAAATTGGTAACAGTCTCTGTCTTGATGTACATTATGTGTGTTGTACTCCATGTGTTCTGAGCCAAAGGATAAGCATTCAAAAAAGTAGAATTATTGTTATTACTAATATTATAATTTACTACTAGTAGTACTATTATTATTATTCCAGCATAAGAAGGTGAATTCTGTGGACCTCTTTTGTCCAGTCAGGCACAGAATCAGTCATGGTTTAGCCTTGCTGACTTCCAGTCCCAGCCATTGTGCAAACAACCAGAAAACTGCTGGACCCCCCCCCCCCCCCCCCCCCCCCCCCCCCACCCCCACCCCGCCCACACACACACACACACAGATGGATGTACACCTTTCAGCATTGCTTCTTGCTTCTACCATCCATGTGTGCAATGTCTTTGGCTGCCCTCACCCAACTTGCATCAAGTTTCCAATCATGTATTATAGTTTTCAATCATGTGTATATAGTTTCAGCATTAGAAACTTCAGATCACCTGTCTTTTATTGTTTTGACAGCACCCAGGACACTGACCATGACTATCTTCTAAACACATATATATATCACTGTAGGACTTCCAATGTTCTGACCTGTCCTCAACTAGAAGAAGAAGGAGAAAAAGAAGAATCATCTCTACCGCCTTCCATTATGTCATCACAAACATAAAGCCTGTTTGTGACTATAGCTTCCATGAGTCATCACTCTTCAGAACAGTGCAAAATGTGCATATCAGAGGAATTATTATTATTTTTAAATAAGGAAAAAAAGGAAAATAAATGTGCATTCTACATGCATCCACTATGTGACACTAACAGCTGGCCATTGGACCTAACCTTGTACTCAAGCAAACACATTACACAGTTTGGCCTAACACTATAACTGGGGTGAGAGAGACTGGGAGAGAGAGAGGGAAGCTAGGGATAGCTAGACTATGTGCAGCTGCAAGTGTGTACAGTGTGTGTGTGTGTGTGTGTGTGTGTGTGTGTGTGTGTGTGTGTGTGAGAGAGAGAGGTGTGTGTGTGTGTGTGTGTGTGCACAGTTTTGGCCTAACACTATAACTGGGGTGAGAGAGACTGGTAGAGAAAGAGGGAAGCTAGGGATAGCTAGACTGTGTGCAGCTGCAAGTGTGTACAGTGTGTGTGTGTGTGTGTGTGTGTGGTGTGTGTGTGTGTGTGTGGTGTGTGTGTGGTGAGGTGTGTGTGTGTGCATGTGGGGGAGAGTGAAGTATAAAGTGAGATGTGTAAATACATTATTAGGTTCTGCACTGTTACACTGCCCTGAGAGAGACATGGACAAAGGACTTCAGTTTTTCATGTTGTTGTTATACTTACAGGTCCAGACACCAAACCATTACCCAGAGAGTAAGACTAAGAGATAAGGACAGAAAAAGGGGGTTCAGGAAGATTACCTGTGGAAATGAAATGGGTGACTATAAAGTCTGTGTTTTCAGGATGAAGAAGTGCAGCTGACGGAAGACAGCCTGTCGTTCAAGGCCAATGGGGATGGTGTCAAGGGAAATAACCTCTACAGCGTCCAGCTCAATTTTTATCTGCCAATTGACCCTGAGGTCAGTGTTAAAGTTCAGTGTCAGAACAGTCAGGATTAATCAGGATTAATGCTTACAAATGCAATAAATGTAGTCAGTAAATGAAGAGCTGAGAATGAAAAAATGCCTCAGCCATGATTACTTTGACTTGTATGAGAGTCATTCAGTTCAGAAAGAACATAATATTGCAAAACACATATGAATAGAGAGATAAATTCCACAGTGTTAAACACTGGCTTGTTGTTGTTGTTGTTGTTGTTGTTGTTGTTGTTGTTGTTGTTGTTGTTGTTGTTGTTGTTGTTGTTGTTGTTGTTGTTGTTGTTGTTTGTTTGTTTTTAAATTATTGCTTATCAGGACAAGATGTCAGTGGCACAGCAGGTGAAAACCAGATGAACTTGGGCAAAGAATTCAGTCAAACATAAAAGATTTAGAGTGTCTAGTATTCATGAGTAATTGTGCTGAAAGTTTTAAATGTACCACAGCTGTGACATGTATGCATAGTGCTCATTGACATTAGTTGAAGCCTCTTGCAAGAGCAGCTGTAATTAGCCAATGTGATCCAGTGTCCAGACAGTTATTTGGTGGTTAGATTATCAGTATTTTGTTCTGCTAGGAGCTCGCACTTCAATCAGGAATATGGAAGCGTTTGCAATATCAATTTTTGACAGTCCATATGTGTCCAGCTACCAGCACACACTTCAATCAGGAACATGGAAGTGTTCACAGCATCAGGTTTTGACGCTCCATGTGTGTCCAGCTACCAGCACACACTTCAATCAGGAACATGGAAGTGTTGGCATCATCAGGTTATGGAAGCGTTTGCAATATCAATTTTTGACAGTCCATATGTGTCCAGCTACCAGCACACACTTCAATCAGGAACATGGAAGTGTTCGCAGCATCAGGTTTTGACACTCCATGTGTGTCCAGCTACCAGCACACACTTCAATCAGGAACATGGAAGTGTTGGCAACATCAGGTTTTGACAGTCCATGTGTGTCCAGCTAGGACTTCATAAATGCAGAGTTGTGACATATTTTGCAGTCATGGAGATACTGTATTTGATTTTACAAACATGAATGCAGTTAGTATGCTTTCGTGGATATGGCTATGTACAGTGTCATTGGCTTTTTTGTTTGTTTAGTGGTGGTGTTTATATTGCATTTGTTGTTGTTTTTGTTTTGCATGTGTGTTTTTGTTTGTTTGTTTGTTTTTTGTTTGTTGTTATTTGGGGGGAGAATAATTACTCCTTGTGGTGTAGTAATTCTTACCATATGTGTACAAACGAAATCCAAGCTTAAGAATACATAATGGTTTGGATCATTCGCATATATAGTTAAGGTTTGTTTCTTAATCTGTTTCCAGCATAGCCGATATCGCAGAACAGACACGTGTGTGGAATTCCAGGTGAAAAAGACAGCATCAGAAACATGGCCACGCCTGACAGAGGAGAGGATCAAACTGCCGTGGCTCAAAATTGACTTTGACAAGTTTATGGTTGAGGGGGAGTCGGAGGAAGAGGCCAGCAACACTCCGGGGGTAAGACTGAAGAGACTGAAGCGGAGAGGAGGGGGAGTCAAGGGGGGGCATGCACATGGTCGTAGGCGGGAACTAGACAACAGGAGGCGTTGTGCGGATACCAGCAAAAGATTTACCCACAACTGATGGCATGTTTGTCGTGGTGATGAGGGATGAGGTTTTAGTGCGTAGGATCTTGGATGGGTCAGGGTGATAGTGGCCAGAGGAGTAAGCCGGCGGGGTTAATTAATTAATTTGTTGTAGGTAATTCTTATAATTGCTTTTATTAGGACACTAACTTTTGAAAGGGGGTCCTCGGGAAGTGGCAATTTAAAAATAAAAAAATTATGTGATACGCACAGCTTGATGCCAGTGGATTTTCTCATGTTTTTATCTATGAATGACTTTTTACCAGGATGTTTATTTGCTGTTGTTGTAATTAAATCTTTTATGACTGGAGTGAATGTGTGATGAGTGTACTTGGCCCCACAAAACATTCCTCATGCAATCAGTGTATTGACACTTGGCAATAAAGTTATATATGTAAAGATTTAATTATCACATGCACACATGCACACATGCGCATACATATGCACACGCACACATATGAACAAGGCAGCAAGTGCAGTTTACGTAATTATTAAAATCATTTACAACTATTTTCTATCAGCTTCTTATAACAAAAGCTTTCGGTTGTGTACTATCTTATCATGTGGCATATTGAATATCACATTATCGTTGTCACCATCAGCTATATCTGATCATTAACACTTCTGTGTGAGAATGGTGAACACCAAAAGGTGTGTTTCCATGTGCAGTCCATGATTATAACCTTGTTCCCTTCACAGGAGTTCAGCCAGGACATGCTGAGTAAGATCACAGCTGAGCTGGGTAACTCTGACACCTCCACTTCCAGTAAGTAGAGTTATTCCTCTTCTTCATCTCCTAACCCTATCCCCCATTAATAAAATGTTAAAGGGGTTGATTACTTTAATATGATCAACAAATGGTTAAAGTGAACGATGCAATCTGTTTTGATTGATTAAGTAATCAGCATACTGTAATTTTCAGATTATAGGGCAACTGTTTCCCCGTAAATTTGACCCCAAAGCCTTATGGTTGGTAGCACCTTATCTGTGAATAAATTTTGTCTCTCAGTATCATCATTGTTTACCTGTCAGTCAGTTGCTTTGAAAAGGGTGTTTGCCCAGAAAATGTGCACATGTTTTGTGTTGTCCTATTGAAATCAGTGTTCTCTTTAATCTCTTATGTGTTTGGATTTCATAGTATAGAAGTTTGAGCTAAAGTCTACAGGGTGACCATTTGAACTGGTTGTTGTGTAGCCTATTAACAAAACAAAAAGAAGGCAGAGAGAGCAGATGTCTGATGTCTTACAGAATCTTGGTCATGGTTATTGCTGAACAAAATCATTTGATTCAGTTAATGTGCTTTTGAGATGTGTTCATTTGTAACTCTGTGTGTGTGTGTGTGTGTGAGTGTGTGTGTACGTGTGTGTGTGTGTGTGTGTGTGTGTGTGTGTGTGTGTGTGTGTGTGTGTGTGTGTTTTCAGAGTCTAAAGGTTTCAAGCTGAACTACATGGTCATGTACAACCTGTTCCAGTTTGTTGGATTCTGTTATATTGTGTTTGGTCTTGTCATCAGATACATCACCAATGGTGTTGGTAAGTAAAAGGTTAAGGGGGAGTATGTAATTCCTTGTGGTATTTGCATGTTGTGTTGACCATGCTTCGCCAAGAGATCAATAGTAAAGAAGATGAAGAATGTGCATTTGTACGTTTTGAAGATGTGATTTTGGGTGCTGTTACTGTTAACTAGCATGGATCTTCCTGTTGCTGCTGAAGTTGAATGCTGTTGACCTTCTTGTCATTTGCCTGTGTGGACTGGTGGAGAGAGCAGAGAATGGGAAATGGGTGAATCTTCCTTGTACACACCAAAGTAAAACATGCGTACTTTGCTTCTTCTTCCCTATTACAACAGTTCATTGTAGAAATGTGCATAGACTCAGGCCTGTGTCCTCCTGTTGAAGAAACAATAACTGTTGCAGAAATTGAAAGTGCTTGTGCACACCTGCTGTGTGTCTGCTGCGTGTCTGCTGTGTGTTTGCTGCTTGTCATCTGAGACCGGAGACTGTTGTTGTGTGCACAACTTCTGTTGTTGTAAGCACATCTGCTGTGTGTCCGTTGTGTGTCAACTGAGACAGGAGACTGTTGTTGTGTGCACATCTGCTGTGTGTCCGTTGTGTGTCAACTGAGACCGGAGACTGTTGTTGTGTGCACAACTTCCGCCCTGTTTCATCAGAGAAAGAAAGGCCACACCATTCTCTTTTTATGGATGATCAAAAATCATTCCACTCTGACTCATAGAAAAGTGAGGGATATCACACAGCCACTGAGAAAAAGTGAGTGATGTCACACTGATACTGAGAAAAAGTGAGCAATGTCACACAGACACTGAGAAAAAGTGAGTGAAGTCACACAGACATTGAGAAAAAGTGAGTGATGTCACACAGCCATTGAGAAGAAGTGAGTGATGTCACACAGCCATTGAGAAGAAGTGAGTGATGTCACACAGCCATTGAGAAGAAGTGAGTGATGTCACACTGACACTGAGAAAAAGTGAGTGATGTCACACTGACACTGAGAAAAAGTGAGTGGCGTCACACAGACACTGAGAAAAAGTGAGTGGTGTCACACAGACACTGAGAAAAAGTGAGTGGCGTCACACAGACACTGAGAAAAAGTGAGTGGCGTCACACAGACACTGAGAAAAAGTGAGTGGCGTCACACAGACACTGAGAAAAAGTGAGTGGTGTCACACAGACACTGAGAAAAAGTGAGTGATGTCACACAGCCATTGAGAAAAAGTGAGTGATGTCACACAGCCATTGAGAAAAAGTGAGCGATGTTAAACAGCCACTGAGAAAAAAGTGAGCAATGTCACACAGACACTGAGAAAAAATGTCACACAGCCTCTGAAAAAAGGATGTCACACAGCCACTGAAAAAAGGATGTCACACAGCTGCTATTTTCCCCATTCTTAGCAGATAGGCAGCTGTGCCTCCTTCCCACACTGGGAATGACTTTATAGCCTTCAGTGATTTTCTGTTTGCACTAAGGTCCTTGAAGTTAAGAAACGCATTTTGGGCTTTAAACATTCCTGGGGTTGAGTGTAACTGTCATGCCAAGCGCAGGCTTTGGGCATTCAGCAGTTTCCTTCTGCATTGCAGTCAAAGAAACAAAGTCTCTGCTTTACTGTTGAGAAGAACCACCTTATGTTTGGTCTTGGCTACAGGTGAATAATCAGCACCCTGAGAACTTTGCTGTGAGCCTGAAAACAGACCGATGATGCTCAGTGTACAACAGACAGATAAACTGTTAGATGGAAGCACTGCTTTACTTCTGTCAGGTGACAGACTTCATTGTTTGAGACTGTGTGGGGAGTGTGCATGAGGAGAGAAAAGGTGGGGGGGGGGGGGGGGGGGGGGGGGGGGTTAAGACATCTGGACAATCAATGGCTGGACAGCTACAAGGCTGAGAGCTGTGGCCACTTCCTTAGGCAGGTGGTTCCAGTCCTTCCATGGTTTTTGCTTAGCTCTGCTTATAGGATTGACAAACATGTAAACTTGCAAATCTGTCTTGATTTATGTTTTCTGTGTGTGTGTGTTTGGGGGTCACATCATTGTGCAGTGGATTCGTTCTTTATTCTTCCAGTGTACAAAAGTCGATGGTGGTAAGAAAAGAAAGGATGCTTATGTGAGGGTTGGTTGTTGACTGTGACAGAGGCCAAGCACACTGCGTTTGAGACGGTGGGGACGCAGCTCATGGTGTGTCAGCTGGCTGCCTTCCTGGAGGTGATACACCCTATGCTGGGTCTGGTGAAGACAGGGGTGATAGCTCCACTGGCCCAGGTAAGGACAAGCACCATAGCTCCATTGGCCCAGGTAACGACAAGTGTCATAGCTCCACTGGCCCAGGTAAGGACAAGCACCATAGCTCCACTAGCCCAGGTAACGACAAGTGTCATAGCTCCACTGGCCCAGGTAAGGACAAGCGTCAGCTCCACTGGCCCAGGTAACGACAAGCATCATAGCTTCACTGGCCCAGGTAAGGACAAGCGTCATAGCTCCACTGGCCCAGGTAAGGACAAGCGCTATAGCTCCACTGGCCCAGTTAAGGACAAGTGTCATAGCTCCACTGGCCCAGGTAAGGACAAGCGTCATAGCTCCACTGGCCTAGGTAAGGACAAGCGTCATAGCTCCACTGGCCCAGGTAAGGACAAGCGTCATAGCTCCACTGGCCCAGGTAAGGACAAGCGTCATAGCTCCACTGGCCCAGGTAAGGAGAGACATTGTGCTGCTAGTTTTGGCAGAGATAGATGGCATAATGACACTAGCATAGGTGATGACAGGTGCAAGTGTCTCTAATCCAGGTGAGGACACGTCTCATAGCTCCACAGGCCCAGGTGAGGACATGTCTCATAGCTTCACAGGCCCAGGTGAGGACATGTCTCTTAGCTCCACAAGCCCAGGTGAGGTATGGTGTCATAGCTACACAGGCCCAGGTGAGGACATGTCTCATAGCTCCACAGGCCCAGGTGAGGTATGGTGTCATAGCTCCACAGGCCCAGGTGAGATAAGGTGTCATAGCTCCACAGGCCCAGGTGAGGACATGTCTCATAGCTCCACAGGCCCAGGTGAGGACATGTCTCATAGCTCCACAGGCCCAGGTGAGGTATGGTGTCATAGCTCCACAGGCCCAGGTGAGATAAGGTGTCATAGCTCCACAGGCCCAGGTGAGGACATGTCTCATAGCTCCACAGGCCCAGGTGAGGACATGTCTCATAGCTCCACAGGCCCAGGTAAGGTATGGTGTCATAGCTCCACAGGCCCAGGTGAGGTGTCAGCTCCACTGGCCCAGGTGAGGACAAATGTCTTAGCACCAATCTTAGCAGCACCAGCCCAGGTGAGGACAGCAAACAGATGTTCTTCTTGTTCTATGTCCATTTTCCTTCCATGTACATGGCTTCTTCTTGTGTTACGTCCAGTTTCCCTTCTTTCCATGTGTTGTGTTCATTTTCCTTGCAAGTTGTCCTTTCTTATGTCTATGTCTTGTATGTAGGTGTTACATCTGTGTTATATGCAGGGTTGTGCAGGTGTTCTTCCTATGATAGAGTCATTTGTCAGCTCTGTGTTCTGTCTGTTGTCCTTCCTTTTTCAGATGTTCTTCCTGTTTTGTGTCCATTTTCCATCCTTGTACAGGTGTTCTTCCTACAATATGTCTGTTGTCCTACTGTATGCAGGTGTTCTTCCTACATCATGTCTGTTGTCCTACTGTACGCAGGTGTTCCTTCTCTATCATGTCCATTGTCTTACTGTGTGCAGGTGTTCTTTCTGTATCATGTCCATTGTCCTACTGTGTGCAGGTGTTCTTTCTCTATCATGTCCATTGTCCTACTTTGTGCAGGTGTTCTTTCTCTACCATGTCCATTGTCCTACTGTGTGCAGGTGTTCTTTCTCTATCATGTCCATTGTCCTACTGTGTGCAGGTGTTCTTTCTCTATAATGTCTGTTGTCCTGTTGTGTGCAGGTGTTCTTTCTCTATCATGTCCATTGTCCTACTGTGTGCAGGTGTTCTTTCTCTATAATGTCTGTTGTCCTATTGTGTGCAGGTGTTCTTCCTACATCATGTCCATTGTCCTACTGTGTGCAGGTGTTCTTTCTCTATAATGTCCATTGTCGTGCTGTGTGCAGGTGTTCTTTCTCTATCATATCCATTGTCCTGCTGTGTGCAGGTGTTCTTTCTCTATCATGTCCATTGTCCTACTGTGTGCAGGTGTTCTTTCTCTATAATGTCTGTTGTCCTATTGTGTGCAGGTGTTCTTCCTACATCATGTCCATTGTCCTACTGTGTGCAGGTGTTCTTTCTCTATAATGTCCATTGTCGTGCTGTGTGCAGGTGTTCTTTCTCTATCATATCCATTGTCCTGCTGTGTGCAGGTGTTCTTTCTCTATCATGTCCATTGTCCTACTGTGTGCAGGTGTTCTTTCTCTATAATGTCCATTGTCCTACTGTGTGCAGGTGTTAGGGAGAAACTTCATCCTGTTTGGCCTGATCCTGCAGGAGCCTCGGCTGCAGGAGCGGCCAGTGGTGTTCTATCTCTTCCTGGTGTGGGGGTCAGTGGAGCTCCTGCGCTACCCCTACTACGCTCTGCAGAGTGCCGGCCAGGACGTCACCATGGTAACCTGGCTTCGCTACACTGCCTGGATCCCGCTCTACCCACTGGGAATGTTGCTGGAAGGTCAGCGCGGGTTTTGACTTCAGGGTTGGCCTGGCAGCTTTAAAAGGATGGAGCACATTGTCTGTGGCCAACTATAACCTTGTGTTCAACCTTGGGGAGGGAATTTGCTGGTCTGTAGGTTGTCTGTGGCCAGTTATAACCATGTGCTCTATCTCTGGGTGACTGGCCTCAGAGCACCAACCAACCAACTAACTAACTCTTTCTCAGGGAGGGAAAATATTTTGTCTGTATGTTGTCTGTAGCCACTTACAACTTTTGTGCTCTATCTTGGGAGAGGAAATTTTCTTGTCTGTATATTGTCTGGGGCTAGTTATAACTTTGTGCTCTATCTCAGGGGAGGGAATTTCATTGTCTATAGACTGTTGACGGACACTTATAACCTCATGCTCAATCTTGGGGGAGGGAATTTTCTGATCTGTATGTTGTCTGTGGCCACTTATAATCTCCGGCTTAATTTTGAGGGAAGGAATCTTTTCATCTACATGTTATGGAAGGCAGATTAGAACCTCTGCTCAGTTTCGTAGGAGGGAATTTTCTCAACTATGTTTTTGTCGGTGGCTGATTACTACCTCCTATTCAATGGGGGGGGGGGGGGTGTTATGAGATTTTACCACTTTTGAGGACCTGATTTATTGATGCATTGTCTGTGAACATGTTGAAGCTCAAAGGTACTGTTCTGTTAATTTTTGTCACCAGGTACCAGTGAGTTCATTTTGTGTCATCCGTTTCTGTGATGTTCCTTTTGTATTACCCACTACCAGTGTACTGATTTTGTATCATCAAGTACCGGTATGTTCATTTTGTGTCACCAGGTACTGTTGTGTTCATTTTATGTCACCAGTATGTTCATTTTGTGTCACCAGGTACTATTGTGTTCATTTTATGTCACCAGTATGTTCATTTTGTGTCAGCAAGTACTATTGTGTTCATTTTGTGTCACCAGTACATTCATTTTGTGTCAGCAGGTACTATGGTGTTCATTTTGTGTCACCATTATGTTCATTTTATGTCACCAGGAACTATTGTGTTCATTGTGTCACCAGGTACTGCTGTGTTCATTTTGTGTCACCAGTGTGTTCATTTTGTGTCACCAGGTACTGCTGTGTTCATTTTGTGTCACCAGTGTGTTCATTTTGTGTCACCAGGTACTGCTGTGTTCATTTTGTGTCACCAGTGTGTTCATTTTGTGTCACCAGGTACTAGCATGTTACTTTGTGTCACCAGGTACTATTGTGTTCATGGCCATGCCACTGTTTGAGGATACAGGATTTTTCAGCTTTTCACTGCCAAACTCTGTCAACATGGCTTTCTACTTTCCTTACCTTCTCACCATTTACCCACTTCTCTTAGCTGGTGGTGAGTATATGTCAGCAGGTCTCTGTATACGTGCCAATGTAAACTGAGTTGCCTAATACCTTATACTTTCTAGTCTGACCTGTGAAATACTTGAAGAAATATGTGGCACTATTGGGTTATGGAGGGTTTCTTGTTTCAGCAAGGGGAAGAAATGGAACTTTCATAAGTATTTCATGGTGATTATTATTGTTAGATGATTTAGATGCTCTTTTCTAAGGTCGAAGGGCAGTAACTGGCTAGGGATGGATGTTTGACCCAGTTTTCTGCAAGGGAAGTTGAGACAGATGACAGGCACACACGCACGCATGCACACACACATGCACACACACACATCTATGGATGCATACACACAAACACACACAATAGTATGGTCTCTTGCATGAGGATATCAGAGGCAAGACTGGAATGATCTTCTTGTTGCGTTGTTGCTGTTGTTGTTTTGTTGTGTGTGTGGTTGTTGTTTTTGGGGTGGGGGGAGGAGTGGGGTGGGGGGCCAAATGACGGGCGATGGAGGGGGAGGGGGGGGCAGAGACAAGACCAGAATGACATGTTATAATGCTGCATTTAAGGGGGGGGGGGGGTCAGAAACAAGGGTGAAATGACATGTTGTGCTGTTTCAATCTGCAGCAGGGATCAGAGCAGAAACGAGACCAGAATGTCATGTTGTGTTTCAGCGGGCTACCTCCTCATGCACCATATGTACCAGCAAAGGAAGAAGAAGCTGGGCCCAACCTTTTTTGCCTTTGAAAAGATGGCCAAGAAGAGGAGCTGATTGATGGTCCTGCAGACCCCGACCCTACCTGACCTGACCCTACCTGACCTGACCCTACCCGACCCTGCCAGCTGAGATCCGACTCCCTACATTTCCTGCCCTGCCTGCATTGGCAACACTGGGCATTTGTCAACTAGTCAGACAAGAATGCGTGTGTAGGGTGTGCATGGCAGAGTGATATTTATAAATGCAGATATGGTCCCCGATAAGGAGTTTTGTATTGACTACCATCATATTAAGCTTAAAACTCCAAGTTACTTACTTGCCATCATATTAAACACATGGATGGGAGAGATTGAACTTCTTTCAGTTCCATTTCCTTGTGTGCATCTTAATAATGATAGTTTAAATATGAATAGTGAAAATGTGTCTCAATTTTTATTTTTTTTATTTTTTTCCCATCCTCAGATTTGTGTTTTCTGGTTGGTTGCACTTGATGTTCACTGGTAATGACTATGGTCATTGTCTCTATGGTCAAGGCATTGTACCATTGGTGACATTTCCTCTTCTTCTTTTTGATCGCTGCTGTGCTGATTGTCCAGTCTTCAAAATAAAAGCGGCCATCTTCTCCAGTTCCTCCTTGCTGCCATAGTGTTGTGTTGCGGGTTCAAGTCCCAGCGGGAGTGGCATGAGAATTTTCATCTCCAGGGTCAACTTTTTGTGCTGACTCTTATTGCATTGTCTCTTCCACCCCCATGTTACCGCAGTGGCATGTAAAAGATAACGGTCATTCTGCCAAAAGTGCAGGTGGCAGTTTACAGCTAAACACAAATGAACTCATGTATGTGGCTTTGAATGACACTGTAAACTGGTGCATGATTATATGGTGAACATAGAATGTGCAAAAAGATGGCATCAGTTTCATGTGGCACCAGCTATGTAACAACCAAACAGCGCTATAAAAATATCTCTTCAATGGACGTTAACAAATGTGCTATAAAACTATTAAAAGACCACAGCCACTCATTCAGAATCACATGTAGCAAGAGTGCAGTGAGTCTGCTCAAGAGCAGAGAGTAGCTCTATATAAATGCAATCTACACACAAACTTTGTAAAAACCAGGAGATGTAGTCTCTTTCTGTATTACTCTGTATTTTATGGTGGATGAGCTTCTGGACAAATATTACAGCTATCTCCTACTGACAAACTGTATGCTGGTGATTACCGGGCCATGTGGATTTAGCTTAAGGTAACATTGCTGTTTTCTTGGCTAAACCATCTAAATTGGTTTTTATGCAAAGTGATTGTAATGGTGTTTCTAAGTGTAAATAGTCTATGTCAGCTTGTCAGCAACAATTTAAAGCATGATTTTCTTGAACAGTTGTACAAATAAAGTGTGGCAACAAGCGCTTGTTATTGTTTTGTTGTTGTTGTTTTTTATCACACAAAATTGTAGTTTTAGCTAGGAAATCTTCTCATAATTGTTTGCACCATTTGTATACCTTTGCCTTTCAAAAGTGTCACTGCAGTAATCACAGACTTTTGGTTGAAGTCAGTCAGCACCAGGATTTGCCTCAGGAACATTAATTCACTTGTTGGGTATAAATTTCAGTTTCTTTTCAAGTGCCATGCATATATCATCTGTCATACAAAATTTATTCAGGGAAAATATTTTCAGCCTCTCACAACATACAAATTTTGTACTTCTGTACATGACAGCTATTATTATTGTTGTAGGTTAATTTTCTTTTTACATTTGAACTCTGTTGTGCAACAGTGTTGATTGTTATGTTTTGGTGTTTTAAAGCTACCAAAAGGAGGAATACGTTGTTGTTTTTAATCTGTCAGTCTTTGATAGGCACTCAATTCATGATCAATGGTTGCTTTTTGTTTTGTTGAGTAGAAATCCATCATTTCTACTTCTGGTTGTTAGTCCACTCTCTTGCAAAATCAAAATAATCTTCTGTTATGCTGTACTTGTCATAAAGATAGCGGCCGTGACTGATTGTGGATATTTATGCCCAGTCAACCATGAAGGTCATTGAGATAGTGGTCGTGACTGATTGTGGATATTTATGCCCAGTCAACCATGAAGGTCATTGAGATAGTAGTCATGACTGATTGTGGATATTTATGCCCAGTCAACCATGAAGGTCATTGAGATAGTGGTCGTGACTGATTGTGGATATTTATGCCCAGTCAACCATGAAGGTCATAAAGATAGTGGTCATGACTGATTGTGGATATTTATGCCCAGTCAACCATGAAGGTCATAAAGATAGCGGTCGTGACTGATTGTGGATGTTTATGCCCAGTCAACCATGAAGGTCATAAAGATAGTGGTCATGACTGATTGTGGATATTTATGCCCAATCAACCATGAAGGTCATTGAGATAGTGGTCGTGACTGATTGTGGATATTTATGCCCAGTCAACCATGAAGGTCATAAAGATAGTGGTTGTGGCTGATTGTTGATATTTATGCCTAGTCAACCATGAAGGTCATATAAGGACAAAAGTTGATACAGCCAACCTCAGAGCTCATGAGCAGTGTGAAAGTCAAGGTGGCTGCCCTGGCACCCCTGTTAGTCCTCGTGGTTTCTGTGGACATAAAGCAACATTGAACTTGAACAGCCGACCCCAGGCAGTTGTCTGGTATACTGTTCACCATGCCCTGGAAGGTGGCCAGGGATGGCTGGAGTTTTCCTGTCTGGAACCCCACCCAGGGTTGTCAGTGGAGTCCACTGTTCTGCCTGCCACCTTGTGTTTATGCTTGTCCTTTTCTTCTCTCCATCTTGTCCATCCTCTGCTGTTGGCCCAGTCACTGCCTGCTTTCCAGAATGTTTCTCTGTTGTGTGTGTGTGTGGTTTTCTTTGGTTGTAGGGTTTAATTGTTTGCTTGTTTTAGTGGGGTGGGGGGAGGCAAAAGGTAAGCTTTTCTTGTATTACCATTGTGGTTCCTTTTGTTGTTGTTTTTTAAGTGACTAGGAGACAGCTGGTTGATACTACGTGCAAAACACTACCATATGGCACTGATATCAGCTGTTATGAGATTTTGTAATGCAATGCTGTAAATGATTTTTACAGTGTATTCCAGCCTGGTATTGAAAAGATAGATGGAATAGTTGATGATACCAGCACCTTGTAGCTTTTTTGTGCTGTTGTACACAAGAGCAGCATCAAAGGGATTATTACCTTTTTACAAACACAAGTGTGTTTGTGTAATTGTGACATGTGTATTTGTGTTCTCTGTGTGTGTTTGGATTAATTTAAAGGCCTGACTTGGATCAAGGTTTCAACATGAGAAGTGTTTTAAAATGTGCATTGACATGACAGTGTTCGATCATCCTGAGGTGACCTTGTGTGGTTGACAGGATGTTAAAATCCAGCCTCTTAATAATTATTCATCTCACGCAACACTTTATGCAGGAAGAGATTTGGGGTGGAAAGTGAAATTAAATTAAATTGGAAGACAAAAGTGAAATGGCTGAAGGTGAAGTTTGCAAGGCTGTATTCCAACTTAATCCAGACTTTAGGCAGAGTGCTAACATTTTTTAAGGTAATTTTTCTACTTCCCCAAAAACAAAAACAAAACAAAACAACTTGCCCATTGGCATTCTCTCATTTTATACTGTTTAAATGAAGATTTCAGTGAATATCTGCATGACAATAATGCATGTCCTATTCTACATGACTGTGATTGCTGGGTTGTTCTAATTATTTTGATGCTGTGTTGAAAGCAGAAATGATTCAATGTTTACCAGTCCCAGATGTTTGTCATCAGGGTTTTTATAACCATCGAAAAACCGTAATACAAGCAGTGTTCCCATGTTGAATGGATAATACAAATGGACATTCTGGTGTTGATGCCCTTATACTGCGATGTTCAAATTTAATGTTTTTGTCAACATTTTTAATAAATCTGTTCTGTCAGATTATTCTTGTAGTGGTTGGTTTTGTTCTTGCTGGTTATTTGGATGTGTGTCAGTCTGTGTGTCCTGTGCCGTTTGTATCCGTGTCACTGTGTGTGTGGGGTGGGGGCCGGGGGGGGGGGTTAGGGGGCGGAGGGGGGCAGGGAGAGCGGAATAGAAGGTGACACTAAGGAACTCTTGCTGTACGCATTCTTTCTATTGTACCTCTGCAGATTCTTTAATATTTAACGTCTATTCATCCACACACAAAAGCCATGCAGGGAGGCAAGTCCCAGGTCATTAATTCAAAATGTAACAGGTAACCACTTCAGGCGGCACCCACTTCATCTTTTCTGAAGAGGACTGGGAGAAAAAGAAGTTGAATGCACTTCTAAGCCGGGCATGGTGGGAGTTTAGAAAGCTGGAATTGCCGGAAGTAGGTGAAACCTGTTTTGCCTCTGTACGTACGCCTGTATTCACTAGCGCGTTACCGAGGAAGGGTAGAAAACGATAACGCCGACCAACACGGCGGTCGATCGATCACCGGTGGCCCAGGCACTGTATGTAGCAGGCCGGCACTCGCACCCAGCCAGATGCTGCCCATCTTCGCATTCTTATGCTAATCTATTCCACTGCCCCCGAGGTCACTGAGCCGTCTGCGCAGTTCGATCCGGCGATGCTAGCCAAATCTCAGCGATTGCAAACGGTCGCTTCGGTCCGGACCGAATTCGACCCGCTTTCGGGGTGGAATCAGTCGCTACACATTGTGCTGCTGTTGTCTTTTCTGGTTCAGTCGCTGGCGAGAGGCTGCGTTGAGTTTGGAGTGGGTTCCCCAGCTGACAGGGGGTGTAATGTGTTTGTAGCGCTGTGAACGAGGAGCGTGATGGCGGCACGAGCAGCCGGCAGTGTGCGTGATGGTGGTGTCGGAATGCTGGCGCTTGGCTCGCCCCTGTGGGTGGCGGGAATGTGCTGTCTGCTGTCTGCTGCAGGTGAGGCTGAGATGTGTGTGTGTGTGTGTGTGTGTCTCTCTCTCTCTCTCTCTCTCTGAACCTAAACTACAATCCTTGTAAAATATTTAGAGCTCGAGTTCCAGTTCTCTGTCTCTCTAATTCCGACTGCTTCGGTGAGAGTGCCCCCCCCCCCCCCCCCCCCTCGTCCCCGTTTTGTGTGTGTGTGTGTTTGTTTTTGTTTCCCCCCCCCCCCCCCCCTCCTTCTCCCATACTGTTCTTTATAAGATAAGCACTGACTGCTTCTGTTTTCTTTTCCGATACTAGTCATATGCCACTGATCACATGTTCCGCTGTGATTTGCTAATAATATGCTCATCGTATGCTCATCAGTAATATGTAACTGAATGATGTATGGCATGTGTTCATTTGGCGCATCGCCCTGACTATATAACCGTACCCGGCGGTTGACTGGGAGTAAAACACCAATTACTTACGTACTCAAGTTACTCATCTGGCGCTGCACGGTGAGTACGCTATGTTTTGTGTGGAAATTCTCACGTATAACGTTTCACTCAATCATTCATGCCTATATATATATATATATATATATATATATATATATATATATATATATATATAATACCTTTGATTTGATATCTATTCATCAGTATATAGCTTAACAAGGACCAGTTGTTAGGTTTTAGACTGCACCGTGCCTAAACTGCAAAAGTGCAATCCTTGTAAAATAAAGTTTTCGATCTCTCTCTCTCTCTCTCTCTCTCTCTCTCTCTCTCTCTCTCTCTCTCTCTCTCTCTCTCTCTCTCTCTCTCTCTCTCTCTCTCTCATTCAGTGTTTGTGGTATTGTCGTGTTTATTTGTGTTTGTAGTATCATGAAGCAAGGACTGGCTGTTAGAAAGATTGAAATGGACCTAACGCTGATCCGGCCTTGATTCAGTCATTAAATAGAAATTTTCAAGTTTGAGTCCATTATTAGTTCGAGTTCTCCTTCGATCACTGACACTGACAGGCGGCGTGTGCACAAACACTGCACTATACTGCTGGTACGTCCATTCGAATCTGACACTGCAGTGACACAGCAGTACCTGACATCAACCACGTGACATTGACACACTGCGGCATAGGCTATGACGAGCACACACCGACGAGCTGGTGCACACAGATACTCTGAGACACACTGACAAGGCACTAACACTCATATGCCACACACGGCGCCAGCGCCACATACACTCACACACACACACACACACACACACACACACACACACACACCACACACACACACACACACACACACACACACACACACACACACACACACCACACACACACACACACACACACACACACCACACACACACACACACACACACACACACACACACACACACACACACACACACACACACACACACACACATCGACACACAACATCACACACACACACACATTACACACATCACACACACACACACACACACACACACACACACACACACACACACACACACACACACGCACGCACACTCACACATGTCCACACTCACGCACATACGCACGCATGCACACACTGACACAAACAGGCACGCACGCACGCACACACACACACACACACACACACACACACACACACACACACACACACACACACACACACACACACACACACACACACACACACACACTGTAACACACACACACACACACACACACACACACACACACACACACACACACACACACACACGTACGCACGCACACAAACACAAAACACACACACACACACACACACACACACACACACACACACACACACACACACACACACACACACACACACACACACACACACACACACACCATGCACACACGCGCGCACGCACACACAATCACACGAGATAACACACACTCAGAGTCACACGAGACACACACACACACACACACACACACACACACACACACACACACACACACACACACACACACACACACACACACACACGCACATCATAGTGCAGACTTGATACACACACGCACGAACAAACACGAGTATATTTTGACTGTTTTGGTTGTTTGCTTTGTAATGGGCTGTATGCTCCGGTTTGGAGAACTAGCACATGGAAGATTACTGTATCCCTATATTGTCCTACAGTGAGTGGCTCGTCGACGGTGGGACCGGAGCACCGACTGTTCCTGAAGCTGTTCAAGAACTACAGCTCCGAGTCGAGACCAGTGACCAACGCCAGCCGCCCCGTCACCGTCAAGTTTGCCATCTCCTTCAACCAGCTGCTGGATCTGGTCCGTCTTCTCGTGCTGCTGCTGCTGCTGCTGCTGCTGCTGCTGCTTCTTCTCTCTTCGTCTTCTGCTTCTCTCTCCTTCTTCTTCTTCTTCTTCTTCCTCCTCCTTTTGCCGCGTCTTCGTCTTCCGCTTGTTACAGTTTCTGCTTTTTCTTCTTCCTATCTTTGCATCTTCTTGCCCTTTTTAGATCTTGTTCTTTTTCGTCTTCCTCTTTTTACATCTTCCTCCCCTTTTTACATCTTCCTTTTCCTCTCTTTAGATCTTCTTCTGCTTTTTACACCTTCTTTGTCCTCTTTTTTACAGCTTCTTTTGCTTTTTACACCTTCTTTTTCCTTAATTTTTTTTTAAATTAAAAAACCCGCTTCTTCTTCCTCTTTTCACATCTTCTTCCACTTTTTACATCTTCTTTTTCCCCCTTTCACATCTTCTTTTTCCTCTTTCTTTCTCTGTTTACATCTTCTTCCTCTTCTTTTTTCTTCTTCCTCTTTGTACATCTTCTTCTTACTCTTCTTACGTCTTCTTCTTAGTCTTTTTACATCTTCTTCTTCCTCTTCTTCTTTATCTGTTTACAGCCTCATCCTGTTCTTTTTCTTCTTCATCTTTTTACTTTTTCTTCTTCTTTTTCTTCTTCCTTGTTTACATCTTCTTCTTCCTCTTTTTACATCTTCTTCCTCGTTTTTTCTTCCTCTTTTTACATCTTCTTCTTCTTGCTCCTACTCTTTCTTTCTGAGGTGAACATGTGCGGTTAACGGGACGTTAAAATCGAAGAACTGTCTGATTCTGATTCTTCCTTGTTCTTCTTTATTTTGCTGGAGCAGGAGAAGAATCAAGAGCAAAGAAGAAGGAATAGTGAGCACTCCCCCCCCCCCCCCCCCCCACACACACACACCCTCTCTCTCTCTCTCTCTCAATTGTGCTTATAATATTTGTTTGTGGTATTGTCGTGTTTATTTGTGTTTGTAGTATAGCAGGGACTGTTCGAGTTCTCTCTCTCTCTCTCTCTCTCTCTCTCTCTCTCTCTCTCTCTCTCTCTCTCTCTCTCTCTCCTCCTTGTGTGTGTGTGTGTGTGTGTGTGTGTGTGTGTGTGTGTTGTGTGTGTGTGTGTGTGTGTGTGTGAAATAAACTATCTACAGTATGTTTTTTGTTGTTGTTTTCAGGATGAAAAGAACCAGGTCCTGACGACGTCAGTGTGGGTATACGAGGTGAGGACAAGTGCTCAGTAGGATATTGGCCTGGGTGTATTTCCTGACAATCATTTGCAGCTTTCTAAAGGAAAGCCCAGTGACCGGTCTTTACTGTCGAGTCTTTGTATCGTTGTTCATGTCCTGCTTCATCGTCGCTATCTTGGCGATGTCAGGGAGCATTCGATTATGTCAAACACACTAACATACTATTCACTATACCCCCCCCCACCCCCCCCCCCCTCACACACACACACACACCACACACACACACACACACACACACACACACACACACACACACACACACACACACACACACACACACACACACACACACACGGGGTAACGGAGCAGGGACAACTCGATGGTAGAGCGACGGACTCATGATCGAAAGGTCTCGGGTTCAAGTCCCGGCAGGAGAATTTTCTGTCCTGATTAAAACAGCAGAGTAAAGTTGTTTGTTTATTGGCTTGATGAAGAGTAAAAGATTTTTTTGCTTTGTGAAAGTAAAGATGTTTTCGCTTGGTGAAGAAGAATTATTTTGCTTGGTGAAGAGTAAAAAGCTTCTTCATTTCTTCTTCTTCTTCTTTTTTGGGCGGGGGGGGGGGGGGGAACCTTGATGAACAGTAAAGCTTTTACTTGGTGAAAAGCGAAGATGTACTCCTTTTGCATCAGTGCCGCACTATGACCAGCAATTGCACTTTTGTTGACAGGACTGGACGGACGAGAACCTGGTTTGGCGACCCAAACATTACAACGGCCAGAGAGTTCTGATGGTACCGGCAAACCTGATCTGGCTACCGGACATCTTCATCTTCAACATGTACGTCACTTTGTCACTGAGATGTTAGCGGTCGTGGAGACCGATCGTGCTGTCTTAGTAGAAAATAACCGTTCCTCAGTTTTTAATTCAAGCACGCTGAATGTGACTTTTGTTCAAGCAAAACTTGTATTTCAGAAAAAGTTCGAAAAGGTATCGTTGTTGGTGTTTATTTACATTGTATTTACTTGCATGCGAGGTGAGAGTTACTGTAGGCAGTTCAAGTCTTTGATGTGTTGTGGGACGTTCTTCCCAGTGGTGATTAGCTCCACTGGTCAGCTTGTTGGTTCTGATTATGATTGTGACAATAATTCCGCTAGTTCATGGGAGTTGGTACTGCAGTTGAGGAGTGACTGCGCCTCCCACTGTCAAGCAGTTGTGATTGATCTTGCCGCGGAGTCAACAGAACAACGTGTTGACAGCAGAATGTGATTGTGGTGGGTGAGTCAACAGAACAACGTGTTGACAGCAGAATGTGACTGTGGTGGGTGAGTCAACAGCGCAATGTTGACAGCAGAATGTGACTGGTGGGTGAGTCAACAGAACGTGTTGACAGCAGAATGTGACTGTGGTGGGTAAGTGAACAGAACAACGTGTTGACAGCAGAATGTGACTGTGGTGGGTAAGTCAACAGAGCAGTGTGTTGACAGCAGAATGTGATTGTGGTGGGTGAGTCAACAGAACAAGGTGTTGACAGCAGAATGTGATTGTGGTGGGTGAGTCAACAGGACAACGTGTTGACAATTGTGGTGGGTAAGTCAACAGGGCAGCGTGTTGACAGCAGAATATGATTGTGGTGGGTGAGTCAACAGAACAACGGGTTGACTGCAGTATGTGACTGTGGTGGGTAAGTCAACAGAACAACGTGTTGACAGCAGTATGTGACTGGTGAATAAGTCAACAGAACAACGTGTGGACAGCAGAATGTGATTGTGGTGGGTGAGTCAACAGGGCAACGTGTTGACAATTGTGGTGGGTAAGTCAACAGGGCAGTGTGTTGACAGCAGAATGTGACTGGTGAGTAAGTCAGCAGAACAACGTGTTGACAGCAGAATGTGACTGTGGTGAAGCTGACAGAACTACTGCTGCTGCGTCCGTCGCTGCTTCAACAGCCTGAAGTGATGTCATGCGTCATTCCAAAATGGCTGTCGCAGATTGTTTGATGTTGCAACATTGCCAATAGTTCCTTCGAAATCAGCACTTTAATCGTGTTGTTTGTTTGTTGGTTGGTGGAGGTGGTTTTTCTTCTTCGTCTTCTCCTTTTTATTGTATACGATTCTATTCACAACCATATTTTTATATTACGTAAGAGAAAACGTGTTTGCAAAAACATAGGCTGTATCCAGTGTGTTTTGCCGTGTGAGTGGTCTAATTAGGTCTTAATACAATACTGGTAACACGAGTCTGTCCATTTACAAAGCCTCTGAACCAATTGCCTGCTACTAGCAGGTCAGATCGTGTCTCTTGTTCGATGTCTCAGATCTGTGTGTTGCCTGTAGTAAAGTGGTCATTGAACAGTTGAAATAAAACTAACTCCAGGTTTTATGTTCTCTACGTTTAACGATACCCATTGGCTCACCCGAAACACAATGTTTGTTTGTAACGATGCTGTATGAAAGCCTTATTAAATAGCCTACATGCTGCTGACATGCAAACTAATCGCAAAAGAGCTTAGGTATACTTTTGGCTCACACTCCGAGCATCCCTTTCCGGCACCTTCCTTGAAGGAAGGATGTCGTAAACCAGTTCTTGGAGTTTGCTTTGGGCTGTCACGTTTCTCTCTCACCTACATACCGAAATATGACCGAAGAAGTGGAAAAGTCGATCTGCAGGGTACCAAGAACAAGAAAGGCAAGAGAAACGCACTTTCCGTACACTACTAATTGGGTCTAATTGATTTTGTTTTAGAACAGCTGCGTGGAACCTTCATAAACAACGAACTGTGCGAAAAACTCAAACAAACGTACTAAGCACAATGCAAAACACGCACCAAGTACCAGGAAATACTGTGCAAGAAAGGACTAAGTACTAGGAAATGTTGTGCAGTAAAACATACTACGTACCAGGAAATACAGTGGGAACAAAAAGGACCCCCCCCCCACACACACACACACACACGCACACACACACACACACACACACACAGCAGAATGTGATTATGGTGGGTGAGTCAGCACACACACACACACACACACACACACACACACACACACACACACACACACACACACTCGCTAAAAACAACATACTAATCACCAGGAAATACAGTGGGGGGAAAGAAAAACAAAAACGTACTAAATACCAGTAAGATGACAACGTCCTTGCAATACTTGACCTTGCTGGCCGGTGTTGCAGAGCGGGCGAGAGCATCGACGGCTTTGTCAACGTGACGGGCAGCAAGGTGGCCGTTGAGCACAACGGGCATGTCAGGTGGATGGTTCCGCTCATCGTCAACAGCGCATGCCCCGTTGACGTCACCTACTTTCCGTACGACCAACAGATCTGCGAGGTGAAGTTCGGGTCGTGGATCTACGACCTTGCTCAGCTCGACCTTCGCCTGACCTTCGAGCGACCTGACCTCGAGCACTACGTCATGAACAGCGAGTATGACCTCGTCAACGTGTCCTTGACTCGGGAGGTCCTGGACGGCTCCTGTTGCCCCGGAGACGGTCTCCACGCCATGGTGAACCTCAAGATCCACCTCAGCAGAAAGTCGCTGTACTACGACTACATCGTCATCGCGCCCACCATCATGCTGTGCGTGCTGACCTTGGCCTCCTTTCTGCTTCCGTGTCACAAAGGGGAGAAGATCGCCATCGGTCTGACGGTGTTCCTGACGTTGTACGTGCTGCAGCTCCGCATCGCTGACAACGTTCCGGACACCAACACCACGCCCATCCTCAGTAAGCGCCCAGAGACCGCAAAATTAATTAGTCGTGGGGTCGGTTTCTCACACGGTTGTTGGGTCATTTCATTTTGGGGTCAGTTTCTCAACACGGTTGTAGGATCTTTTCTTTTTGGGGTCAGTTTCTCAACACGGTTGTAGGATTTTTCATTTTGGGGTCGGTTTCTCAACACGGTTGTTGGGTCTTTTCATTTTGGGGTCGGTTTCTCAACACGGTTGTCGGTTTCTCAACACGGTTGTTGGGTCTTTTCATTTTGGGGTCGGTTTCTCAACACGGTTGTCGGTTTCTCAACACGGTTGTTGGGTCTTTTCATTTTGGGGTCGGTTTCTCAGTACCGTTGTTGGGTCTTTTAGTCTTGGGGCCAGGTTCTCGGCACAGCTGTAGGGTATTTTGTCGTAGGGTCAGTTTGTGAGCGCATTTGTAATGGGACCCGACAATACCCGACAAGTCTGACCGACACGGTGTAACAAACGTGACCGACACACAGTAACAAACGTGACCGACACACAGTAACAAACGTGACCGACACGGTGTAACAAACGTGACCGACACACAGTAACAAACGTGACCGACACACAGTAACAAACGTGACCGACACACAGTAACAAACGTGACCGACACGGAATAACTAACGTGACCGACACGGAGTAACAGTTTTGTTTTGCAGGTGTGTTCATGTTCGTGGTGATGACTTTCAACTGCATCTCTCTCATCATGGCCACCATCGTCATGAACATCAAGAAACGGGGCGATGAAAAGCAGTGCCCGGATGTCCCAGCCTGGATGCTCTGGGTGTGTCACAATATCCTCAGCAAGTACGTCCTCTGTGTGTGTGTGGGGGGGGGGGGGGGGGGGGGGTCACACTCCGAGCATTGTTTTCCGGCACCTTCCTCCGAACTCTGCCAGATTTAGTTACGCCACTGAAGGGGCACTCGTTATCTCCGCGCAGCTGTCCAGCGACGCAGTCAGCGCCCTCCGAAAGCTTCGGGTACTAATATGACTGTAGAAGCAATCTAGCGCCTAAGCACCACAACTTGGGACGCATCCACCCCGGGTGAAAGAAAGAGTTCCGTCTCGATTCAAACGATTTGTGTTTTATTTGTGCTGGTATAAACTTTGCTGGTGGCTATAAATGACACGCCTTGTTTTATTTTAGTTGTTTGTAACAAACTTACTGTTTGAGCACCAACAAAAAACTGCTCGTTAGCTGACAGTTTTCTGGACCCTATGGCGTAACTAAATACGGCAGTGGTTGAAGGATGTCGTAAACCAGTGCTTGGAGTGTGTGTGTGTGTGTGTGTGTGTGTGTGTGTGTGCGCGCGCGTGCGTGCGTGCGTGCGTGCGTGTGTGTGTGTGTGTGTGCGTGTGTGTGGTGTGGTGTGTGTTTGTGGGTGCGTGCGTGTGCGCGCCTGCGTGTGTGTGTGTGTGTGTGTGTGTGTGTGTGTGTGTGTGTGTGGTTGTGATGTGTTTGTGCCATATGTGTGTATGTGTGTGTGTGGGGGGGGGGGGGCGGTGTTGTGTTGTGATGTGTTTGTGCCATATATGTGTGTGTTGTGTTTGTGCGTGTGTGTGTGTGTGTGTGTGGGGGGGGGGGTCTCTAGCCGGGCTGCTGCTTGTTTGGTTAGTTTTGTGCCTGATTAACTCACTGATAGATTAACTGATCGACTGATTGAATTTTGAGTTACTAGATGACGGAACCAGTTCAATACCTCTGACTGCACGAAAGAAACCTCAGGTGCCACAGAACAATATTGAAGACTGCCAGTCTGAAAGAGAACGAGGCCGAGATTGCCTGTGTCAGTCCAGTCTGCAAACATGGGACTATATTCGCGCTTCACAGACATCACACGAACACAGCACTCAGGACCTGAGTTGCTACGGTAACCCTCACCTGGCACGTACCTTGGATTTACTCTCATGCCAGGTGAGAGTTACCGTAGGCAGCTCGGGCCTTCATTGGTGTGTTTGTGTGACATCTGTCGAGCGGAAATTCCACAGTCGCTCCCTTTCTGTTCGTGCCATCCTCGCAAACGTGTTGGCAATCGCTAGCATCTGCATCGAGGTTTACAGGGCAGCAATCGGCCTTCGGCAATCGGCTTTCTTTCACAGCCTACCTCGAAGACGACACTGTAGCTGGGGTCTAACTTCGTGTTTGTCGTTGGTACTACACATCGCCAGTAGCGCAGTGCACACAAACGGAGCATCAGGTCGAAAAGAGAAGGAAAGTAAACGCTAACTGTGACTGTTAATACTTGACTGAGTGCACTCCCGCTTTTTCAGAATCGTGTGCACGCGGTATCTGTGGAAGGACGATATCCCTATGCCCGGCAACAGCATCATCAGCAACTGTGACGACACTTCGCACCGACACCCAGTCGCTGACCACAACCTACCGAGCGTTACCACAGACGACGCATCGGTGCCAGCATCTGCAGCCAACCATCATCCTCTGCAGTCCTTTTCGGCGTCTATCATGCGATTGCGACGAAGGAGAGGACCAAGGTCGAGGTCGTACGAGAGCGGTACTGACCCGGCAGGGGAGGCGATGCAGGAGTCGGGAGTGGGAATGGCCTCCCCTGAAGAGCGGGTGTTCCACATGAAGAGGCAGTGGTTTTTCGTGGCGGAGGTGACTGACAAGTTCGCCTTCCTCATCTACCTGGTCACCATGTCCTTCACCATCTTCATGATCCTCTACGTCGTCCCCGTCTACATGCGCAACGACCCCATCATGAACTAGTAGCGCTGCGCAGGGCATGCACGCTTTCCTCGGGAAATAGCGGTCTGGACTGATTGATTTTTCCGCAAAGTTTACAAAAGAAAGTGAAGCAAAAAAAAAAATTTAAATGTGTGTACAGCTGTTGCTGTTAACAAATTGTGCCATACTTCGGCTGTGGGAAAACTGAACTTAAACTGAAAACACTGTGATTGACTCCCATTCACTTTAATAATAACAGACAAGATGTGTTACTGAGGGGTCTAGCTCTTCGAAAATTTGTGTTTGATGTTTGTGTATGCATGCTTTGTTATATACTTGTATTTGCATTGATTTAGTGGATTCGACTCGAGTAAGAAGAGTTTTGAAATTTGAGGGAATTTGATCGTCCTGATGTGACCCTACGCGGCTGACAGGACGTGAAGTTCCAGTTACTGACTTGTTTCTGATTCTTTTTGTTGTTGCTATAATCTCCTTGGTAGTACTCGGATGACATATTAATACCGCGTATCTTTAATATAGTTGTTTCGGATTTTGATGTTGTTTCGGATTTTGCGTTCAGAAGAAGGCGTTATAGTATTCGTGTTGTGCTTGGAAGAGGCGTGAAGATGAACGCTGAGCTGATGGGAAATGCGCTGCTCAAAGTGGTGGCATTCTGACGCCCAGCCTGCAGTCATTCTTCGCAGACTTGTGTCTGCCGCATTTCGGGGTACCTCGCACGTTTGTGAAGTGGGCCGCAGCTTGTAAAGACTGCAAGACTCGCCGTATAGCTATCGTTCGTGGGCCGCAGCTTGTAAAGACTGTAAGACTCGCCGTATAGCTATCGTTCGTGGGCCGCAGCTTGTAAAGACTGTAAGACTCACCGTATAGCTATCGTTCGTGGGCCGCAGCTTGTAAAGACTGTAAGACTCACCGTATAGCTATCGTTCGTGGGCCGCAGCTTGTAAAGACTGTAAGACTCACCGTATAGCTATCGTTCGTGGGCCGCAGCTTCTAAAGACTGTAAGACTCGCTGTATCGCTATCGTTCGTGGGCCGCAGCTTGTAAAAACTGTAAAGACTCGCCGTACTGTTGTCATTAGTGAGTCGCAACCTGTAACGACTGTCAGTAACGAGTCGCCGTTTAGCTGTCGTTCGTCGGCAGCAGCCTGTGAAGACGCCGTATAGCCCGTCTCGCGCGCACGCGCACGCCCGCACTCACCACACACACACACACACACACACACACACACACACACACACACACACACACACACTAACATTAACACAGTCACAAAAACACTACACACACAGGCACACAAACTAGACAGGTACACAAAGCACACACGTGACGTGCGCCCGCTCAGCCAAGATTAGATAGAAAGAAACAGCTACGCTGAAGCCATCGTTGTATGAAGGAACACACACATTCACAGCGATCCGTGAGTCCTCTCTAGAGTGCAAAGCCGGCTCAGGGCGTGGGCGCGTCCAACAATGATTCCACACTGAACATCAGGAGGGGTAATGGTTGGGGGGGGGGGGGGCTCTATAAATATACAAATAACATGCTTACTCAACATGACATGGCACTTTCTACATGCGCACGCCTCGCTGAGCAAGTGGACAAGATAAGTGCTGCTGCGTTTAGCAGGTGCTTATTATTGTGCACCTGCGTTTAGCCAAGTGCTGGTAAGCTTTTGGATAGACTGACAGAGCGTTCGCCGAGCCACAGTTGTCTGCATATGCATGCGTCATAACGATCGCTTGGGTGATGTACATTGAGACTGAGTAGTCCCTCAGTTTGTGTGAATAAAACTGAAAAAGATGGGTAGATTACAATTAAACTGTTTGTTACTTAGTCATCTTTTTCGTCTTCTTTTTTTATTTTTTAAAGAGGTCGAGTCTCTCTGTCTCTGTCTCTGTCTGTCTGTCTCTCTCTCTATCTCTCTGGGGGGTGTGTGTGTGTGTGTGTGTGTGGTGTGTGTGTGTGTTGTGTGTGTGTGTGTGCATTCGTCGAGTCAAATATTGACTGATTTTAATATAATCTTTATGTCGCACACACACACACACACACACACACACACACACACACACACACACACACACACACACACACACTCACACACACACACACACACACACACACACACACACACACACACACACACACACACACATCTACACACACACACACACACCACACACACACACACACACACACACACAGGTACACTGATTTAGCTGATTTAGCTGAGCAAGGAAAGTGCATTAGCATAACTTGATAAGTTTTACACTATCGGCTGAAGCAAAAGGTGGAATAAAGAAGTTTTTCAGCTGATCATCAATCGGACTGATTTTCATTTTCCACTCGGTGATTTCATTCCAGTCTCTTTTGAACTTCTATATTAATCGAACTGGAAAATAGAGTCAGTTGTGACCTAAGGGTCGATCTGGGAAGTGGCCAATTTCACACTCAGTGTCTACTCGGTGAGACCGATCAGTAATGGCGTGTTGGCTTTGGCAGTTGTGACCTAAGGGTCGATCTGGGAAGTGGCCAATTTCACACTCAGTGTCTACTCGGTGAGACCGATCAGTAATGGCGTGTTGGCTTAGTCACGTTGTGACCTAAGGGTCGATCTGGGAAGTGGCCAATTTCACACTCAGTGTCTACTCGGTGAGACCGATCAGTAATGGCGTGTTGGCTTTTGGCAGCGATGTAGCGATAGCACGTTGAGGGAGCTTTTAAAAAATAGAAAGAAATCTTGTTTGAGCTTTTTCTTTCTTTCATCTTTCGTTTGTTATTGTTGTTGTTGTTCGTGTTGCCGTTTTGTTTTGTTGCGTGTGTTTTATTGTTGTTGCTTTTGTTTTGTTGCTGTGTGTGTGTGTGTGTGTGTGTGTGTGTGTGTGTGTGTGTGTGTGGTGTGTGTGTGTGTAGGTGTGTGTGTGTGGTCGTGTGTGGTGAGTGTGTGTGTGTGTGTGTGTGTGTGTGTGTGTGTGTGTGTGTGTGTAGGTGGTAGTGTGTGTGTGTGTGTGTGAGAGAGAGAGAGAGAGAGAGAGAGAGAGAGAGAGAGAGACCGTGTGTGTGTGTGTTGCTGGTTCCACAGAATCGGTCTTGGACCAAAGGATCGTATTAGGTCCTGCAGAGTCCAGGGTCCGTCCGTTCAGTCGAGATACTCTACGTGCTACCACGTCACTGTGATCCACAGTACAACTGAGTAGACTGTTGTTAGTACTGACGGTCCCACTCTACAGCCGTGTGTGCGCCGCCACGGCCGTAGCCGGGCCAGCCGCTGAGGAACTTGACTGACAGCGGAACTGATTCGGCCCACCTCCGGCAGTGGTTTTGCAAGAGATCAGCTGTAGTGACGTCTGTAGGTGACAACGTTCACGTGGTCCTGGCCTGAATGGTACGTCACAAGGGGCACGGTCAGTGAGTGGTTACAGAGACCAATCCTCCCCAAATCGGGCAATCCGATGCCACCTCGTCCTCAGTCAGTGTGGCGGGGCGGATCTCCATCTCGGCGCTGCCGGAACCGCTCTACCAGCAAACTATATACGGCTCCGATCTTTGCTGCCACTCAGTCTCTCGTAGCCGGGCCATCTTCGCTCTCACTGACTGCCGCCGTCATGAGCGGAACCCACACAGCGAAACAATTGAGTTGAAAGTGCACCCCGCCGCATATGCCGCACTTCATCGCTAGTCGGCCAACGGATCCGGCTTCTGGACAAGGAACCAAATTTGTTAGTGTGAACAAGTTTGATTCTGGTGAATAACTTCATATGAAAATATAGCATGCGTGAGCAGACCACTACTACTAGAGTCAGTAAAACGGCATTTTTAGTATCAACAGAATACGTACAGCCGTAACGGCCCGGTCAGTCCCGGCGCGACCCGGCGCCGCCACGGTCAGTCTGAGTAGCTGGATGTTGTCGTTGTTGTAGTTTTGTGTGGAAAGTGATCGAATTTCAGGAAATTTCGGGACAACAACAACAACAACAAGACTGATGTGCTAACTGAGGTAACTGCAGCACAGCTGAAACTTTGTTCCCCGCAACGGCTCGTGACAGTTCCGAGAAGCGTAGCAGACGACACAGCACGAGCTGCGCTGTTTCTCGTGGCAAGTCACATGACCTGCACTTCGCCAAGCATGGCGGCTCAGAGCAAGAACGAAACGGAAAACAAAACAAACTTCCGGCGATCTTGACGCCGTTTGGGCATGCGGAGAGCGAAAGAGAGTTGGGATGGTGATGTTGTTAGCTAGCAAACGGCCCAAGCGATGAAGAGAGTGGCTGCTCTTGGAATTGACTCGAGAACTGACGCCGATCGGGCCAAACGAGCCTACAGGTAGACCCAAGTAGAAGTCTGTGCATGTGTGGACAAATACCTTAGGACTGCTGGGGCACAACAGCGTATCCTTGCACTGGATGAGTGGTTCACGTGCAAATCATCCAAATTCCACCCAAGTTGTTTGGGACAGTGTTCAAGGAAAGCGCTTCATTTTTCTAAACCTAACTAAAACAGATGCTTACTCTTAGACTTTAGAGTCTGGGTCAGAAGAAGGGGCGCCTTCCTTGAACTAGTTGAAGTCTACCTTGTTTCGTTTCATTCACTCATAGTGTATGTTTTTATTAGCAGCATGTTGTGTCCAACAAGTAGGCAATGTTCATCTGATTTTTCAGGTTGACAAAGAATAGCACTTCCGGGATGACAAATAATGACTAATTGACTATGAACATGCTCGGAAGAAGAAGCGATTGAAATTATAGACAGAGAGAAGAAGAAGCACACACACACACCAACACACACACACACACGCACACCACACACACACACACACACACACACACGCACACACACACACACACACACACACACACACACACACACACACACACACACACACACACACACACACACACACACAACACACCCCAACACACACACACACACACACACACACACACACATTAATTTACTTTTAAACTGCTCCCTTGGATTTGCATTCACTTTCTCATCTGAATTTTATTATTTTGCAAGTAATTATCAGAACTGGCTGCATACAACCGCAGCAAGTGTCCTAGCTCACTTGTGTTGTACATGTATAATGATACCACTTGTTATCACAGTCTCTCCCAAGGACTGAACTGTTTGAAGTAAAAATTAACTGATTAAGCTCAAACTCAAAGAGGATGCTGGTAATCATTGGGCCATCTGTGAGAATTGACTTCAGTTGTGCTATTTGTCACTGACACAAGTTGGAGTCTAAAGTGAAAATAAGATAAAAGGAGGATTTCAAAGCAGAATTCTCAAAGTTTTTATTTTGATTTCTTCAACCTGTTTGAAAAAGGCTAGTCTTCTTGGACAAAGCATCTTTAATTTTAAGCTAGTTAAAATTCCCTTAATGGCTGCTGCACAAAATGAAAGTACTTTAAATAGTCTCCATGGGGGAATCAGAACAATAACAACAACCACCATGGGTAGAGTCTACTTCACTTCTTTATCTGCTCTTTTCAGAAACATTAGAACAATAAAAGAATAAAGCTTATGATGGTGACAAATAATTTATTCTTATCGTGCTTGCATTTTTATGCAGTTGCTATGCAGTGCTAGATTAATACAGGTAAAGTCAAAGATGGTTGCTTATTTGATGCAAGATATACTTTAAAGATTACAAAACCTGCTTCAGATGAAGTGCATACCGAAATTGTCAAATGATACTACATGTATACATAGATTGTATGCAAAAAGGTCTTTCACTTTGATGATGACCACACTTTCAACTTTGTCTGTACCATAGTCTCATTAGGGAGGCCTGGGGGAAATTCATCCGCCCAATTGGTTGGGGGAAATTTGGACACAGTTCCTCTGAGATGCAGGACAAAATTCCCCTAACTTGGTTGAATTGCCCCAAATCACATTATGTCTGAAAAAGAATGTTTTATTTCATATTCAAGAGATCATATGGATAGTCATGTTGTAAGCTAGTCTATGATTGGTTGAAGGTGTCTGCAAACCACAACCAGTTTGTGTTGGTTAAACCAAGATGACAAAATCATGTTTCGAAGTGTGCATGTACATCGGACATGCTTGTTTTAATGTTTGGATGAATTTCTCCCAGGCCACCCACCCTAACCAAGTCCTGCAGATCAGAATTAGGTTGCCTGTTGGACAAAATGAAATTTTACTTCCACAATGTCCAAGGAACAGTACTTCCTGTGCTCTGTATAAATGTCTGGTAAATTATGTTTCATTTTGTGTTCTGATCACTTTAATTATAGTTTAAAGACCTTTTTTGTTGCATTTTTGCTATGTCGTTTTCTGTATTATAAAAAAAAAAATCTACATATATATGTCACACATACAGACATGTGTACACGATCATTTTATATAATGTTTAAAAAAAACTTCTTTTTAACTGTGTACTTAGTGAATAATGTTCAGTACAAATGCCCGCCCATCTACACTCAGGAAACAGTATATTTTTTACTCTTTGTTGTATTAGTGTTGGTTTTTAGTTTTTTGTTGTAACATATATATATATGGGTTTTTTCAGAGGGGCAGTTGAGTCCATAAGATGCTTGGATGAGATCTACAAGCAGAAGAAGAGTCTGAGGGATGTGTTCAACCAGGACGCAGTGGGTCTCAGAAACAGGTCAGCAGTGATGGCGCCTCGCAAAGAGTAGCCTGTGAACACTAGACTGGCTGTGGGGCAGACTGGCACCGTTATTTCAGGATGTTCAAAATCAGCCACTTTCAGTTTCACTCATCACTCATGTCTGTGTCAACTGGCACCGTTTCAACTGGCACCGTGTCACTAGCTTGTCAGTTTCTCAGGTGTGAACTGATCTGCTGCTTCAGTTGGTGAATATAGTGAAGATTTTGTGCGTGGTTCACAGACAATATACTTTTATATAGTGAAGAGTTTGTGTTTGGTTTATAATTATAGACAATATAGTGAAGATTTTATGCTTGTTTCACTGACAATATGATTAAGATTTTGTGCTTTGTTTACAGACAACATAGTGAAGATTTAGTGTTTGGTTTACAAACAAAACAGTGAAGATTTTGTGCTTGGTTCACATACAATATAGTGAAAATTTTGTGCTTGATTCACAGACAGTATAATGAAGAGTTTGTGTTTGGTTTACAGACAATATAAACAATATAAAAAAATACATTGTAGTTATTCAGCCATTCAGTGGGACGGTTACAAAGAGAAGGTATCAGTTTTTAATGACACATGCTGTAACTATGAGTGGCCTCCATGTGCCTGACGACAGTGGAGATAGTGAATGTGGTTGGTGTGCAGGCTGAAGGACTACTGTGAGCGCCTCATGTTCCTGAACCCTGTGGAGTATGGACGCAAGGCCGAGGAGGTGCTGTGGAGGAAGGTGTTCTACCAGATCATCCAGATGCTCAAACACAATAAGAGACTCAAGGTGAGCATGTGTCAGCAGGGGGGGGGGGGGGGGGGGGAGGTCAGTTGTCCTGTGAGATCACCCAGAGCCTCAGAGACAAGAAACTCTAGGCAACCCCAAAGAGGAGCAGGCAGGTGAAGGAGGCTTCAGACCATCAGATGTTCAAACACATCCTGGTGTTAAAACACAGTGCAAAACTCAGGTTTGCCATGGCTTCAGGTAGTAGCGGGGCAGGGGAAGATGGGTTCTATTTTTGGTTTGTAGACCAAACTCAGATGCATGGACATTGTTATTGTCACTTCCTGCTTGAGGTGTCTCAACATGGTGTAGTGTATGTTTGAATTCTGTACATCATGCCAAACTCAGTTTTTACTTTAGAGGTTCATGCTTTATGAATCTTTCATTATTGTTATTTATTAAACACAAGAACCTCAGGGCTGAGGATGACACACGGAGTAAGAGCCAAACTATGATGAAGTGAGGGTGGAATGCATGTTTAGAGAAACTTGGTTATCATGCGAATGTTCAAACACCGCAAGCTTTCTGAATGGAAACAGCAGACAGCACCATATCATGGTGTACACTTCACCAACACACATTTGTGAAGACATGTCATTTGAAAAGCATCTCTGAATGTGGATTGGTCTTCTCAGCAGGTGCGTCACCACGGTTCCCTGGAGACAGCATATCGCACCCACCTGGCGGCAGCCATGGGTTACTACCAGCACCTGCTCTTTCGCCTGCAGCAGGAGTTCCGCCTCAGTCTGGCTGGTGTCCTGGACTTTCACGTCGTCCCGGACACACGCACACCGGGTGGAAACAGCCGCAAAATGTGGACCAACGCTGCACAAGAGTGGGCCCAGCGTGCCTGTCACCGCTGCCTCATCTGTCTGGGTGACATCGGTGAGTGGTTGACTGTTGGTGAACTTGGAGAGTGGATTCAGTCATGGGTGTTTATCAGTAGAGGGTTCCAGGCCATTAATCATCCTAGATTTTCAGTAAAATATTAGCCACTCAGAAAAATAGCAGAACCTTTCTTTTTTTCCTTTTTCCCTTTTTTTCCTTCTTTCTTTTTTTAATTGTTTTCTTTTATTCACTATAATGAATCTAACACAATTATAGAACACGTCAGTACACTTGTTCCAACAAGTATACAAATATACATGTACAGCTTATGCATACATAATATACAAAAAGGTACAGACAGCCATACCGACAGAGAGTTGGACAGATATTTGCCTTGCATCATGCATGCACATTGAGTGACTGCATAAATAGCAAAACTTTGCCACCAAGTGTGGGCCACACTTTCCTCATAAACTAAAGCACAGCAACTGTGGTTTATTCCAACAAAACCTTGCATGACATAACGGCACTCATTCATTGACGATGAGAGATGTCAGCTGCAATCAGATGAGGCAAACTACAGTCATATGAATGCTGAATCTGACTCAAATCATCATGCATTCACTAGTGAACATAGCACAACGTAGTGGGAAGGCCAAAAGCTTGTGAGGAATGAGGCAGGGTTTGGTGCTAAGGGCAAAACCCACTCTGAGAAGGTGGCTGTGTTGTGTGAGGGATGGTCTGTGAGATGGCCATGCTATCCAGGCTTATTCGGGGAAACAAGCGTGCGTGCTACTCACCAGGCAATGATTGTTCCCCAGTCCTCCCGGCTGTTAGGCCCTTGCCTAACATGGTAACAGAGAGGAACTGGTGCATGTGAGCTGATCTCCTCTTCGTCTTCTTTTTCTTCTTTTTTTGTTATAAGACATTTGATGAGTTGGTTATTATTGATTGGCGTCCGTCATATAGTGTCAAGCAGCCATCTTTGATGCTGAACTGTGGTTAAGCAGACAGAGCGTATGGGGGTAACCTAGATGTGTGTGATTTCAGCGAGATACCAGCGTGCTGTGGACCCCGTGGTGAGTGCAGCCACAGCTCAGCGGTTCTACCATCAGGCCTTCATGCTCTTCCCTGAAATAGGTACAGTAACTTTCACATTTATAACCAGCCTTCATGCTCTTCCCTGAAATAGGTACAGTAACTTTCACATTTATAACCAGCCTTCATGCTCTTCCCTAAATAGGTACAGTAATTTCACATTTAAACCAGCCTTCATGCTCTTCCCTGAATAGTCAGTAACTTTCACATTTATAACCAGCCTTCATGCTCTTCCCTGAAATAGGTACAGTAACTTTCACATTTATAACCAGCCTTCATGCTCGTCCCTGAAATAGGTACAGTAACTTTCACATTTATAACCAGCCTTCATGCTCGTCCCTGAAATAGGTACAGTAACTTTCACATTTATAACCAGCCTTCATGCTCTTCCCTGAAATAGGTACAGTAACTTTCACATTTATAACCAGCCTTCATGCTCTTCCCTGAAATAGGTACAGTAACTTTCACATTTATAACCAGCCTTCATGCTCTTCCCTGAAATAGGTACAGTAACTTTCACATTTATAACCAGCCTTCATGCTCTTCCCTGAAATAGGTACAGTAACTTTCACATTTATAACCAGCCTTCATGCTCTTCCCTGAAATAGGTACAGTAACTTTCACATTTATAACCAGCCTTCATGCTCTTCCCTGAAATAGGTACAGTAACTTTCACATTTATAACCAGCCTTCATGCTCTGAGGTAGGCACAGCGCCTTTCACACTCTCAGCCAGCCTTCAGGCTCTTCCCTGAAATAGGCACAATGCCTTCACATTCGTATCTAGCATTCATGCTCTTCAAGAGATAAACAATTTTCAGCTAACAGAATCACTGTTTAGGGACACAGTCAGATTACTTTACCAAACAGAAGAAAAGGGATGATGTGGCTGCCTATCTGAATGCAAAATCCCTGTGGTGTTGGGTGTCTGTAGACTCCTTCTGTCCTGAGGCAGCGTGGTATTAACGGAGTTTTGACAACAGACTACCTGTATGTCAGACCTGTAACTAGCTTTGTTGCCATGACATTGGCTGTTTGTCGCCACAGGCATGCCTCACAATCAGCTGGGGACCCTGGCTGGCTCCCGTCTGTTTTCCTGCGAAGCTGCCTACCACTACCTGAGATGGTGAGTGCTAATGGTTCCTTCACACCATGCCCCCCCCCCCCCCCCCCCCCCCCCCCCCCCAACCTCACCCCAGCAGTCTTGCTAAGCAAATGCTGTGGGGCAGAGCTGTGCAGTACTGGCATATAGCAGTTTGTTGCTGTCTTTTTTATCAAGTGTTTGTAGAGCCAGTGGAGGTTAATATAACTCAGATAAACAGTGTCCTTTGCAAAAGCAGTTTTGTCTTTTGAACTGGCCAAATTGTTTATATAATTTCCTGTTTATGACACTTACTGCTATTTTAAGACGCACCTGCCATTAATTTTTAATGGCTGCTTATCAATGTAGCTGGTTTCCATACAGAGACAGCAACAAGAAGTGACACATGCTTATAATTATATGTTTGGTTTCACCTTCACTGGATGCAGTGTCATATATATTATTGGGCAGATTTGTCTCTCACTGAATACCATGCAATATGTTGATTAGGCAGGTTTTACCCTGTCACTGGTGTCAGGATGCCATGTCACACAGGATGGTTGTACCTTCTCAGTATACCGTGCCATGTGTTGTTTGCCACTTTCTCTTGATACCATGCCAGGTGTTTGGCTGGTTGCACCTTCACTGGATACCATGCCATGTGTTGTTTGGCACTTTCTCTTGATACCATGCCATGTGTTGTTTGGCACTTTCTCTTGATACCATGCCATGTGTTGTTTGGCACTTTCTCTTGATACCATGCCATGTGTTGTCTGGCTGGTTGCACCTTCACTGGATACCATGCTATGTATTTGGCTGGTTGCACCTTCTCTGAATTGCCCTGATATAATCTCTGAATACCATGCCTTGTGTTTGGCTGGTTTTATCCTGTGTGGATACCATGTCATGGTGGCTGGTTTCAACATTTCTGCATACCATGCCATACGTTCTTTGGCTGGTTTGACCTTCTCTGGATACCATGTGTAGTTTGTCTGGTTTGTGTGTTGTCAGCTTGGCTTGTGAAAAGCCATTTGACGGTGCCCAGGGCAACATCAAGCGCCTGTTTGAGAAGAACCAGACACGACTTCAGCACCGGAACCATGCTGCCCGTGACCTCCCACCTGATATGCAGAGGTAGGACTGGCCAGTGGGGTGAAGGGGTGCCTGTGTGTGTGTGTGTGTGTGTGTGCACATGCACATTGTTAGTGTTATTGTAAAGCTCCCTGTGGGCCCTGTGTGGTAGGTGGATGCTATAGAAATCCGCTTTATTGTTATTATTAGCAGTATTATGGATTGGTGTTTTGGAAGGCTACTGGAGATTGCTGCTTGATGGAGGTGGCTGTCTAAGCAAAGAAAAGAATGGATAATCTGTTTTTGGTTCATGTGTTTATCCACTGAGTTATCCACCCATTCATGTATTCGTTCTTCTTTCATTCATCCATCCGTGTGTTCATTGATTCATTGGTCCATTCAGCTGTTGATTGATCAGTGCGATCTTGCAGACCTCAGGACATCCAGCGGTTTTTTGTGGGCTACCTCAAGCTGATGGACATCTTCTCTGGGCCGGAGGACGGGTGAGTAGGTCTGGGCCAGATGCGTGCACCAGTGCAGCAGCTGCAGTTAGGGGCCTGGATCGGGCTTTTGAAAACATATTGAGGCCACAAACTTCCACTTCTTAAAAAAAAATGGCGGGATAGGGGAGGAAAAAGCCCCAAATCCCTCAGTTTTTCAGTGATTCTGTAGCTGTCTCTTTTCCAGTAACACTTTTTGGTGATCTTCAGTGCTGGAGGTGGGAAAGTTTCGGAGCACCCTTTGCTGTGTGAATGGTTTGAAGTTGCAGTTGTCTTTCCTTTGCCTTTTTCTGCAGTAACTTGTAGGGACATATTTTCAGTTTCTGTGCTCAGCTGTTTTAAGTTTTCTTATATTTTTACACTTTAACAAAAATGGCATCATGAATGAGTGGTAAAAAGATGGTCCTTGATTTGCAATGGTCCGAGAGGGAGTGAGACACCCACCAAATGGAGGTGGGACTGGCTCAGAAAAAAGATAGTGACCAGAATATGGCTTGTAGTTTGGAGTCTCCAGGGTGTTGTTAAGGTGTCCATATGTGATAATGTGAATGTAGCAGATTTTATCTGTTTCTGTCCTGTGTATGTAAGAGACTTTGCCCTGTGTCTGTTTCTGTCCTGTGTTGTGTGAGTGTAGCAGACTTCACCCTGTGTCTGTTTGAGTGTTTCTGTCCTGTGTTGTGTGAGTGTAGCAGACTTCACTCTGTGTCTGTTTGAGTGTTTCTGTCCTGTGTTGTGTGAGTGTAGCAGACTTCACTCTGTGTCTGTTTGAGTGTTTCTGTCCTGTGTTGTGTGAGTGTAGCAGACTTCACCCTGTGTCTGTTTGAGTGTTTCTGTCTTGTGTTGTGTGAGAATAGCAGACTTACCCTGTGTCTGTTTCTGTCCTCTGTAGTGCGACTGTAGCAGACTTCAGTCTGTGTCTGTTTCTGTCCTATGTAGTGTTAGTGTAGCAAACTTCACATTGTGTCTGTTTCTGTCCTGTGTGAGTGTAGCAGACTTACCCTATGTCTGTTTCTGTCCTGTGTAGTGTCGGTGTAGCAGACTTCACCCTGTGTCTGTTTCTGTCCTGTGTAGTGTCAGTGTAGCAAACTTCACACTGTGTCTGTTTCTGTCCTGTGTGAGTGTAGCAGACTTACCCTGTGTCTGTTTCTGTCCTGTGTAGTGTCAATGTAGCAGACTTCACCCTGTGTCTGTTTCTGTCTTGCACAGTGTCAGTGTAGCAGACCTACAAGGACTGTGCCAGGAAACTCTGCAGGACTTCAACCTGTGCATGTTTTATGAGCCCAGCACCAGCGCCATCTGTCCTGATGATGGTGATGATGATGGTGTGGAACACTCCTCTTCTGATCAGCCACAGTACCTGGATGATGACATCATCTTCAAAATCATCGCCAGCCTCATCAGCCAGATTCACCTGCTGCAGAAGATAGGTACAGCGATCGTGGCTCGTGTAATTTTCTGCTGGTTTAGTCTGATGTTCCCATTGTCCAAGTTCTTTTTAAAGTGGCACTTTATCTTGTCTTCTTCCTCCTCATCCTCATGGTCATGTACTGGCAAATTATTCTGGTATTTTATCATTGTAAAATTATTCTGGTGTTTTTCAATTTTAAAAAAAAAATCTGGTATTTTTTCTGTATAAAATTGTTCTGGTGTTTTTTGTCTTTTGTTTTATAAAATTATTCTGGTGTTTTTTTCTTTATTATTCTGGTATTTTTTGTTATAAAATTAAGCTGTTTTTTGGGTGTTTTTATAAAATTATTCTGGTGTTTTTTCTTCATAAAACATTTTCTAGGAGCTTGTGTACCTAGCAGTGGAGTCTTAGTTACTGACCATCATTTGAAGTGGTTAATTTGGTGAACTGCCTTTTTCTTTGACCTCGATTATTCATCATTGTGGCTATTAAATTTGCCCTGATATGAACATGGCTGGATGTTCAGTAACAGAATAAATCTGTGAGTTCCCATTTTGTGAACAAGATAATATGCACATGACAGTAGCAGCAGTGTTCTTATCTTCTGGCAGAGTTTTTTCACTCCCATTGTTTTGATCCCATGGTAATGCTGAGGGGGGGACTCACTTGACAGGATGACTCACTTGACAGGATCACTCCCTTGACAGGATCACTCACTTGACAGGATCACTTCTGGCCTTGCCCCCTCCCCTTTGTCGTTCATCAAAAAGCTGTTTTTGAGTGAGACTGATTCTGTATTTTGTGTGTTGGGTCGTTGGACAGGGTCGAGCCACGTGACGGTGGCCACAGCCTTTCTTCTGGCCCTCTTCTCCCACACGCTGAACCACGTCATCATACGCCTGCAGAGTGCCCTCTATGACCGCCAGAACCCCAACAAGTTGCTGGAGTCAGGAATGACGGAAGGTGGGTGGTGGGAGTCTGGTTCTGAGTGCAGTAACAGTGAATGTCTAATTGTAGGCAGCATGTCTACCAGTATATGGAGTTCTGATCAAAAGCAGCCATGCAGTTGGTCTCAGAATCAAGCATCCGTCCGTCATCTGAGGCATCAACTTTATGCTCACTGTCATCGTCCATTAAAAGTCTGTATCCAGTGTTTCAGAAAACTAATATTTCCTTCACTAACCATCATATTTTGACCACTTGAAACAGTCATACAACACAGAGGAAGTGACGGAGTTCTCTCCATTCCTCAGAATTAAGTTCGTTTTCAAATCAGTTTCAGTTTGGCTGTTTTCCAAGATAACTACGGTGGAGTTCACAGAACAGGGGTCCTGTTCCACAGGTGGTGTGAGCACAACCATACGGATGAGGGACTCGTTCATGGTACAGACTGGGTTAGGCTGTTGAAAAAGCTTTTGCCTGCCTATGTGGAATCAACTTTGTAGCTCAGCACTGAACATGCGCAGTCATTTCTTTGTCTCCTTTAAACCTGGGGTGCCAGGCGACGTAACAAGCTCCAAAGGCGGGCGTACCATTGATCTGGATGGTGTGGGGAGGGGGACAGTGTCCAACATTGCAAAATTCCTGCTAATCACTGGTGGCAGGCGGCAAAGGGACATTATCATCATCATTAACATCATCATCATTCTCATCATTGCTGTGTTTCAGACGTGCATGATGACGCTTCCTCGGACTGCCTGGATGACCCCCCACCTGTTCGGCCACTACGTGTGCGAGAAGGGGAAGACGTGTACGACCGACGCGGCAGTGACAGTTCAGGGCCCACAACTGGCATAGGGGACAGCACCGGGGCAGGGGAGACAACTGGGGCAGGGGACACCAGCAAAGATGAGGGAAAACCACAGCACAAAGTAAGACACAGGGAGGATAGAAATAATGACCACAGTAATACTAGACATCTCTGCAGCGCATCAAATGCAACAAGCACGATGTGCTGGACAGTAACTATGCACAGAAGCAAACATGACTGACAGGGACACATCAGATACATGCACATGAGGAAATGATAATTACAACAACTCAAAAAGGAAACAAAAATATTGGAGATGAAGGGACAAAGCAGGCTCAGCACCTAGTGCTTCTAAATTTAGTCTGTACCAAATCCATGTGCATTTCACTTTTCAGTTGATTGACTGTGGTGTGCTGTGTGGTGAAATAAACTGCAAATGTCCTCCCTCCATCCTCATCATTGTGTTGGCTTTTCAGAGGTATCGCTCATTCAAACTGCGTAACTTGCGCCGTCGTCGTCGCCGCCATCAGAGTGACAGCAGCAGTGACATGTCAGAAATGTCTGATGAATCTGACCTCAGTGAAGGTCAGTTGGTAGCTCTGACTGACTGTCTCTGTGCCTGTGTCTGTTTCTGTCCATCTTCCTTCCTGACCATCTTCCTTCTTGACCATCTTCCTTCCTGACCATCTTCCTTCTTGAGGGTCTGTGTCTGTCTTCTTGGCTGTGTCTTCCTTCCTGACTGTGTCTGTCTTCCTGACTGTGTCTTCCTTTGTGACTGTCTGTCTTATTCTGTGTCTTCCATCCCAACTGTCTGGGTCTTCCATCCTGTCTGTGTCTTCCATCCTGACTTTTGGTCTGTGTCTTCTATCCTGACTGTCTCTATGTGTCTTCTATCCTGACTGTCTGTCTGTGTCTTCCATCCTGACTGTGTCTGTGTCTGTCTGCCATCCTGACTGTGTCTGTGTCTTCCATCCTGACTGTCTCACTATGTCTGTCTGCCATCCTGACTGTGTCTGTGTCTTCCATCCTGACTGTCTCACTGTGTCTGTCTGCCATCCTGACTGTGTCTGTGTCTTCCATCCTGACTGTCTCACTATGTCTGTCTGCCATCCTGACTGTGTCTGTGTCTTCCATCCTGACTGTCTCACTATGTCTGTCTGCCATCCTGACTGTGTCTGTCTTCCATCCTGACTGTCTCACTGTGTCTGTCTGCCATCCTGACTGTTTCACTGTGTCTGTCTGCCATCCTGACTGTTTAGCTTGGTTTCCTTCAGACTCCACTGTGATGACTTTGTGGAGAAATAACTCTGTTGTGGAACAACCCCTTGAGCTGTTTTTCAAGGTGGCTGCACATTTGCCATGCCCATTGTTTGTTCTTAGTGGCTTAACTTGTCCTGTCCATTGTTTGTTCTTAATGAATGGCTTAACTTGTCCTGTCCATTGTTTGTTCTTAATGAATGGCTTAACTTGTCATGTCCATTGTTTGTTCTTAATGAATGGCTTAACTTGTCATGTCCATTGTTTGTTCTTAATGGCTTAACTTGTGCCCACTGTTCTTAATGAATGGCTTAATTTGTCATATCCGCTGTTTGTTCTTTTTGAATGGTTTATCTTGTTGTGTGTATTGTTTATTCTTTTTGAATGGCTTAACTTGTCATGTCCATTATTTGTTCTGTTTGACTGACTTAACTTACCATGTCCATTGTTTCTTCTTTTGTAATAGTTTAGCTTGTTGTGTCCATTGTTTCTTCTTTTTGAATAGTTTAGCTTGTTGTGTTCATTGTTTCTTCCTTTTGAATGGTTTAGCTTGTGATAATTGTTATGAGGGGGTTCTGATTAATTGAATTGTATATTTATAACTGACATGTAAGCAGCCCCTTAATTGTGTCCACAAAAATCTCTGTGTTATTACTCCTCCTTGTGACTAACAAATTTCTTTTCTTTTCTTTTTTCTTTTCTCTCCATTTTGCAACAGGTGTTGACGATGAAGATGAAGAAGAGAACCTGACGGATGACTCTGAAGATGACCTGGTGAACTACTTTGACTGCAATGACTCGGACTCAGACTTGTCGGACTCGCAGGATGGGCCATCCCAGAGCACCTCGAGGACCTCGCTGAGCAGCATGGAGCCGCAGCCCTCTCCCACCGCCAATGGAGAAACTACGCAAGCAGCACCAGCAGGTGAGGGACGGGGTCAAGAGGCTGGCGTTGTCTTCACTCTTTCCCACCCAGCATGCTCTTCATCTCTCTGTGCTCCTGGCCCGCCACTGCCAAACAATGTCACACACTCTCAGGATTTTCAGAATAAAAACTGTCACAGTGCAGAGAGATTGTTTGTTTAGAAAGTACACATACCTGATGGGGTTACAGACCGTCAGCAGATACACAGACAATCAACAGTCATCACACACACAGACAGTCAACAGACACAGTCATCAGACACACAGACGGACACACAGACAGTCGTCAGACACACAGACAGTCAACAGACACACAGTCAACAGACACACAGTCAACAGACATACAGTCAACAGACAGATAGCCAACAGACAGTCAACAGACAGAAAGATAATCAATGGACACATAGACAGTCATCAGACACAGACAGAGTGTTCAGTGGAGTCTTTTGATCATGTTGGAGGACAGATGACATGACGGTGACAGCCCTTCTCATTCCATTGTGACCATGAAGGAATAATGTGTCATTCCCATGTAGCCATGAAGGAAGACTGTGTCATTCCATTGTGACCATGAAGGAAGAATGTGTCATTCCATTGTGACCATGAAGGAAGACTGGGTCCTTCCTTTGTGACCATGAAGGAAGAATGTGTCCTTCCCTTGTGACCATGAAGGAAGAATGTGTCATTCCCTTGTGACCATGAAGGAAGAATGTGTCCTTCCCTTGTGACCATGAAGGAAGAATGTGTCCTTCCCTTGTGACCATGAAGGAGAATGTGACCATGACGGAAGACTGTGTTTCCTTGTGACCATGACGGAAGATCGCAGCGCAGTACAAAGTTGGTGGTGTGTGCTTTCAGCCAGCGGCAGCCGAGTGCGGACCCACCTGCGCAACCACAGCAAGGGGGGCAGCGGGGACTGGTCCAACCTGGCGGAGCGACGCTACCTCGCCAACATGTCCTCCGAGCTCTTCTCCAACTCCGTCCTCTTTCTGGGCCAGAATCTGACCTTGACCACTGACCCCTACACTAATGGAACAACCGCCAACTGCAATGATGTCATGCAGGGCAAAACCCACGTGTCCGTTCCTCCTGGTCAGTGTGTGTGTGTGTGTGTGTGTGTGTACGTCCATGTTTGTGTGTGTCCATGATTGTGTGTATGTGTGTGTGTCCATGATTGTGTGTCTGTGTCCGTGTATGTGTGTGTGTGAGAAAGAGAGGGAGAGCATGTGTGTGTGTATGTGAGAGAGAGAGAGAGTGCATGTGTGTGTGTGAGAGAGAGAGAGAGAGAAAGTAGAAAGTGTGTGTGTGTGTGTGTGAGAGAGAGAGAGTGCATGTGTGTGTGTGTGTGTGAGAGAGAGAGAGAGAACGTGCATGTGTGTGTGTGTGTGTGAGAGAGAGAGCATGTGTGTGTGTGTGAGTGTGAGAGAGAGAGAGAGAGAGTACATGTGTCTGTGTACAAGAGAGATAGAAAGAGAGCTTGTAAATGTGTAAAACTGTGTGTGTGTGTGTGTGTAGGCATATGTTGTACACATGAATTTAAATAATCTCATGACTGATTTCAACACTGTTTGTGTTTCAGGTTTTGTGTCATCAGAGGAGGCACGCCATGTGGCTGACATCACAGAGAAGTTGGCCAACTTTGTGATAGAGACGGACACAGAGGTCAGCACTGCGCCTACCGACACCGGTCAGTACACTGTTACATAGCTTTCCACCTCACCAGCCTCCCTGTGTCTGTCAGCTTTTAGCACATAGGCTGCAGTGTCTGGTTTTTCTTCCTATTTCTTCCTATTTTTTCCTTTTGTAAACAACAATGCAAAGGAAAAAAAGGTACAGTTTGGGGGGGGGGGGGAGAAAAGTTGAGTGTGGTCTATTTCTCAGTCCAAGTTTTGAAACGGTATACATTTTTTTTCTTTTTCTTGGTGCATGGGTAAAGTGTTGCTTTGCTGGTGAGAAAAGTGTTGGCATCAGCAGACACTGATATCAGCAGCAAGAAAAATAAAACAGCACAAAGAAAATGCTGCGGCAGCCTTCTTCAGTTTACAACAACAAAACCCATTCACCAACAAGTCCCAGCACAGAGAACATTACACATTGTGTAAAGACCGCTGAGGCAACACCGTGACTGAGGCCCGGATGGCACCACTGTGCATGTTGTGTGTGTGTCTGACCGCACTCCTCTTTTGGTTTTGTGGCTGCTAGTGTTCAGGAAGTTTGCTGCCCATTTTAAACTGTGTATATTTAGCTTTGTATAGTCAGAATGCTTGTGTGTGCAAGTGCCGTGTGTGTGTGTGTGTGTGTGTGTGTGTGTGCGTGCGCGCTTAGAATAGTGTCTAGGGACAAGATTTTGTGCTTTAAAAATACTTTAATTATTATAAATTATTCAGTTGTGAGTTTGGTGTTCACATGATTGAACATGCCTAAGCTTCAGGGAGGTATTCCCCCTACAGAGGGGTCATGCCCTCCCCACCCCACCCCCATCATGATTCCCTTTTTTACCTGCCAGCTGTGTGCAGATCCTGTTCACAGGGAGGTGTGCCCCCTAATCCCTGTGTCCATACAGAGAGGCCATGCCCTCCCCACCCCACCCCCATCATGATTCCCTTTTTTACCTGCCAGCTGTGTGCGGATCCTGTTCACAGGGAGATGTGCCCCCTAATCCCTATGTCCATACAGAGGGGTCATGCCCTCCCCACCCCACCCCCATCATGATTCCCTTTTTTACCTGCCAGCTGTGTGCGGATCCTGTTCACAGGGAGTGTGCCCCCTACTCCCTGTGTCCGTACAGAGGAGTCATGCCCTCCCCACCCCACCCCTATGATTCCCTTTTTTCCTGCCAGCTGTGTGCGATCCTGTTCACAGGGAGTGTGCTGCCTGTGTCGTACAGAGAGTCATGCTCCAGGCACCCTATGATTCCTTTATTACCTGACAGCTGTGTGCGGTCGTTCACAGGGAGATGTGCCCTAACTCCCGGTGTCCTACAGAGGGGTCATGCCCTCCCCACCCCACCCCCATCATGATTCCCTTTTTTACCTGCCAGCTGTGTGCAGATCCTGTTCACAGGGAGGTGTGCCCCCTACCCTGTGTCCTACAGAGGGGTCATGCCCTCCCCACCCCACCCCCATCATGATTCCCTTTTTTACCTGCCAGCTGTGTGCGGATCCTGTTCACAGGGAGGTGTGCCCCCTAATCCCTGTGTCCATACAGAGGGTCATGCCCTCCCCACCCCACCCCCATCATGATTCCCTTTTTTACCTGCCAGCTGTGTGCGGATCCTGTTCACAGGGAGGTGTGCCCCCCTGACCCCTGTGTCCGTACAGAGGGGTCATGCCCTCCCCACCCCACCCCCATCATGATTCCCTTTTTTACCTGCCAGCTGTGTGCGGATCCTGTTCACAGGGAGGTGTGCCCCCCTGACCACTGTGTCCGTACAGAGGGGTCGTGCCCTCCCTACCCCACCCCCATCATGATTCCCTTTTTTACCTGCCAGCTGTGTGCGGATCCTGTTCACAGGGAGATGTGCCCCCTAATCCCTATGTCCATACAGAGGGGTCATGCCCTCCCTACCCCACCCCCATCATGATTCCCTTTTTTACCTGCCAGCTGTGTGCGGATCCTGTTCACAGGGAGATGTGCCCCCTAATCCCTATGTCCATACAGAGGGGTCATGCCCTCCCTACCCCACCCCCATCATGATTCCCTTTTTTACCTGCCAGCTGTGTGCGGATCCTGTTCACAGGGAGATGTGCCCCCTAATCCCTATGTCCATACAGAGGGGTCATGCCCTCCCTACCCCACCCCCATCATGATTCCCTTTTTTACCTGCCAGCTGTGTGCGGATCCTGTTCACAGGGAGATGTGCCCCCTAATCCCTATGTCCATACAGAGGGGTCATGCCCTCCCCACCCCACCCCCATCATGATTCCCTTTTTTACCTGCCAGCTGTGTGCGGATCCTGTTCACAGGGAGATGTGCCCCCTAATCCCTATGTCCATACAGAGGGGTCATGCCCTCCCCACCCCACCCCCATCATGATTCCCGTTTTCCCTGCCAGCTGTGTGCGGATCCTGTTCACAGGGAGATGTGCCCCCTAATCCCTATGTCCATACAGAGGGGTCATGCCCTCCCCACCCCACCCCCATCATGATTCCCGTTTTCCCTGCCAGCTGTGTGCGGATCCTGTTCACAGGGAGATGTGCCCCCTAATCCCTATGTCCATACAGAGGGGTCATGCCCTCCCCACCCCACCCCCATCATGATTCCCGTTTTCCCTGCCAGCTGTGTGCGGATCCTGTTCACAGGGAGATGTGCCCCCCTGACCCCTGTGTCCGTACAGAGGGGTCATGCCCTCTCCCCATGATTCCCTTTTTCCCTGCCAGGGGCTGCCAGCTGTGCTGATCCTGTTCACAGGGAGATGTGCCCCCCTGACCCCTGTGTCCGTACAGAGGGGTCATGCCCTCCCTACCCCAACTCCATCATGATTCCCTTTTTCCCTGCCAGGGGCTGCCAGCTGTGCTGATCCTGTTCACAGGGAGATGTGCCCCTTAATCCCTGTGTCCGTACAGAGGGGTCATGCCCTCCCCACCCCATCCCCATCATGATTCCCATTTCCCTGCCAGGGGCTGCCAGCTGTGCTGATCCTGTTCACAGACCCAGGACAGCAGACTTGTCAGGTGTTGGTGTTGTGGGGCTCCATAGGACTGGGTGTTGGCTTTGTTTGAAGTCAACCTTCTTCTTATTTATGGTCCTTGTAGCTTCAGTATTGTCGTAGTTGTTGCAGATGAAGGTGGCCAGAGCAGTGGAGTCTTTTCTTCTTCTTTTTTGACTAATCCTCGAACCAGGGCTTTGTATTGTGACAATGGGAGCATAGCCAGTGCAAAAAGAAGTGGGGAAAAAGGCAACTGGTAGCCTCAGCCGTTTCTCACTGTTTCTGTTTTATGTGGGCAGAGCAATCAGGTGTGACAGACACAGATGAAGCAGACAATGAGCAGAGTTCATCCAGCGCTGCTGACAAGTTAGTTTTCTCGCTTTCTCTCTCTCTGCCTCTCTGACTCTCCCTCTTTCTTCTTCTGTCTCTGTTTCTTTGCTTCTCTGTCTCTCTGTCTGTTCACTTCTCTTTCTCCATCTGTCTGTCTCTATCCCTGTCTCTCTCTGTCTCTGTTGCTCTCCCTGGCCCCATTCACTCACTAATGTATCTTTAAAACTGACTGCCATAATTATTGTAAAAAATCATGAGAGCAGGAGCAAGAGAGCATACAGCAGTTGTGTCCATGTGTTGATGTATGTATGTGTTATATATGTAGTTACACAAAGAGAGACATTGATTGACTTTTGCGTAGTCACCATCTCCCATCCATGCTGTTCCTGGCAAGGCACTTACACCTTTTGGGGACTGGCGCTGTAGAAGTGACCAGTGCATTAGTATCATTATTACACCAGCCATGACTGATCTTTCCCCAGACTGGAGATGGGGCACCGTCACCTGCAGCAGGTGTTGGAGGTCATTCAGGATGAAGGTCTTCTGGCGCTGGTCAAGGTCATGTGTGACTGGATGACCTGCCAAGCCGCCATCATCACCGCCTGCGCTCAGGTGAGTTGTGGTGAGGTGTAACAACACGTCACCAGTGCAGCTTGTTAATACGGTGTCATCGGCATTGCCCAGGTCGGGGTTGTGGTGGCGACTGAACCACTGTGGAGCGGAGCTGGGTAGAGTGATACAGGTGGCTGTGTTGTTGCAGGATGGAAGCAGCTTGAGGCATAAATGTGTGGTGCAGTGGTTAGAGCACAGGATGTGTACAGTGATTACAGGTGACTGTGTTATGCATGTGTTGTTGCTGGAGCAAAGCAGCCTGGGGCATAAATGTGTGGTGCAGTGGTTAGAGCACAGGATGTGTACAGTGATTACAGGTGACTGTGTTATGCATGTGTTGTTGCTGGAGCAAAGCAGCCTGGGGCATAAATGTGTGGTGCAGTGGTTAGAGCAGAGCCTGGCTGGGGTTGATGCAAGCTTCTGGTAGGATCTCAGGCTAAATAGTGTCGGCTCTTAATCGTCCCTGGTCACTCAGCAGTGTACGTGTATCTGCACACAACACTCACACACATGCACGCACGCACACACACACACACACACACACACACACACACTCAATCACACACACACTCACTTTTAACAGAGTACAGATACTGTGATTTACTCTCACCAGAAGAGTAGGCAGACACACGTAGCCAGCTGCCTTCAAGCTGCTGTCTGGCCTTAACCTGGCAATGCATGCTGAATTTATCACAAAGCAGTCATTATGAAGTACTTCCCACAGCACAAATATGTACCAAAATGAGTCATTGTGGGATGTTACGGGCATACTTTGAGAACATTTGTGTCTCACATTGTACAGTGTAATTGAGATCATTTGTGTGGGACATGGTACAGTGTAATTGTGTGGGACATTGTACAGTGTAATTGAGATCATTTGTGTGGGACATGGTACAGTGTAATTGTGTGGGACATTGTACAGTGTAATTGAGATCATTTGTGTGGGACATGGTACAGTGTAATTGTGTGGGACTTTGTACAGTGTAATTGAGATCATTTGTGTGGGACATGGTACAGTGTAATTGAGATCATTTGTGTGGGACATGGTCAGT
>JABMCL010002383.1:260000-261175 GCA_018857735.1 Alviniconcha marisindica | reverse complement strand
CACACACCCCACACACACAACATCACATACACAAACACACACACACAAACACAACCACACACACACAAACACGACACACACACCGACACATCACACACACAACACACACACACACACACACACACACACACACACACACACACACACACACACACACACACACACCACACACACACACACACACACACACACACACACACACACACACACACACACACACACACACACACACACACACACACACACACACACACACACACACAATCAAGTCAAACAGTCAATATACTGGGCACAACTCATTATTTACATTTCATCTGATTATAACTGAAACAACGCTGGATCCCCAAACAAAATCTACTGAGTAGACAGGAACAAAACCATAAATGGAACCGACACAAACAATCCTTAAGGCCCCACTTTCAAAACGGCCGAGACGGCAGCAGTTTCGTGTGGCACGGACAGCCATGCCAGCACTGTAAGTACACCACTTTGGCGGATATTCAAAACCGCGCTATAAAAAGCTAGTCACTCGTGCAGAATCACATGCGAGCGCACTGAGTCTGCTCGAGAGCTATATAAAAGCGATCAACATCAACAACAACAACAGCAACAAATTGAGGCGATTGTCTCTTTTGATATGAACCGGTTCCCGTAATTCAAACCTCTCTTTTTTCACTTCTCTCTCTCTCTTCTTCTAATTTTTTGTTCTCTCTCTCTTTCTTCTTCTTGATTGTCATGCCAACAATCTTCCAAGCACCGAACAAGCTGTAAAAACTAAACCAAAACAAGATAAGTCTTTTTCTTTCATTTTTCATCGTTTTTGACCGTTTATCTGTTGTTTAAGTGTCGTTTTGTGGCTTGATAAAGGGGACTTCCCCGAAAATGTGCATATTGTGTGTCCGTGATAAAATTTAAAAAAGCTTTTGCTCGAACCTTTTTGTGTTTGGATCTTCTTCTAAGTGTTCTGTAAATCTGCATGACCGAAGTAGTCCGTTTTGTCAACGTCTTCCCGGTTGTTGTATGGGGTGAGCCGATCTTCCTGATGACCGACGGATTGATAGACCCTTCAGACCGTATCACCCTTTTCTCGGGCAGACTCATTGCGTTTTCCGTCTGAGATAGATGGGGTTTCTATTTCAGGTTGTGCAAGTCTGTTTGACCTTCATCTCCCTCCA
>JABMCL010002383.1:242500-247500 GCA_018857735.1 Alviniconcha marisindica | reverse complement strand
AAGATTTCTCCAAATCAGCTCCATATTTCTTAACTGACTTGGTTTTGGTTCACGCAGTTTCCCGTGTGCGCCCGTGGAGTAAAATGAATCACCCTATTTATACTGTTCATAGTCACAAGCGATTAAAGCAGGTTCCCGTGGTGAGTGCCAACGTTGGGGAATCTTCTGAGAGACGTTGTGGAGCGCATATGTGCTTTTCCGAGCGCATAGATACCATCTTTGACTAAACTGAACTGAAATGGGTGCCTACATAATATAAATAAGTACCAAAGCAGGCGTTATTGTGCGTTGAGAGGTAGGTGGATCCTCCCCACCCCCGACCCCCTCCATCGCATAGATGCCATCCTAAACTGAACTCAAAATCCAAGATCAAACCACGACTCCTAAACTGAACTCAAAATCCAAGATCAAACCACGACTCCTAAACTGAACTGAAAATCCAAGTCAAAACTACGACTCCTAAACTGACCTAAAAATCCAAGATCAAATCACGACTCCTAAACTGAACTGAAAATCCAAGACCAAACTACGACTCCTAAACTGAACTGAAAATCCAAGATCAAACTACGACTCTTATACTGAACTCAAAATCCAAGATCAAACCACGACTCCTAAACTGAACTGAAAATCCAAGATCAAACCACGACTCTTAAACTGAACTGAAAATCCAAGATCAAAGATAACCGACTCCTTCTTTTCTTTCCCCTCCTCCTCCCTCGTACACTGGGTGGGGTTGGGGGGGGGGGTTGTCATGTGATCATTGTTCTCTCCGTTACCAGGACCTCTGTGTCTGGATCTGCCGCCCTCATCTGAAACCCGCCAATCTTCCTCGCTGCCTATTCCCGAAACTCAGTCCAGCAAACAATGCTTCATTCCACTCTGCTGTCTACTGTACTCCTTCAGCACAAATTGCTTCAACGCTTGTGCCATGATTTTGTGTGTCGCACGTGCGCTCTGTGTGTGTGTGCGTGGTGCGTGCGTGCGTGAGTGCGTGTGTGTGTGTGTGTGTGTGTGTGTGTGTGTGTGTGTGTGTGTGTGTGTGTGTGTGTGTGTGTGTGTGTGTGTGTGTGTGAATCGCCCTGATATAACCGCACTGGTTGACAGGGCGTAAAACACCAAATTATTTACTCTATGTGTGTGTGTGTGGGGGGGGGGGGAGGGGCGATGCGAGCGTCGTGCGTGTGCGTGTCGTGCGTCGTGCGTGTGTGTGTGTGTGTGTGTGTGTGTGTGTGTGTGTGTGTGTGTGTGTGTGTGTGTGTGTGTGTGTGTGTGTGTGTGTGTGTGTGTGTGTGTGTGTGTGTGAGGGTGTGTGCGACTTGCTTGTGTTTACTTTTAGCCCTTTTTTTTTTTTTACCAACAGTGCAACGAAAGCGACGTAAAAAACATCCAGACTGATTGGACACTGCATGGCAACAACTTGTCAGTTACAAAGAATCAAAGTTCACTTCGACTGTAGCAGATGTCTGCAGTAAGCCAATGACTCCTTCCCATTCGAGATTTTCCTTTCCCTTTCTGTGTTTTGACTGTGATGTGTCTCGATGGATGACAGCAATTTGCTGAAATAATTTGTGATCTTCCTTCAGTGGTATAATTATGGGATAGCATCGGCCCGTACATGTGTTCATTTTCTCCTCCAAAGGAGCTTGTGTCGATAACGGAACGGCAGCACCGAACGACTCTGAATACGGCGTTTAGGCTGCTCAGACGTAGAACAATGTCGATAATTTTAAACGCGTTTAAGCCGACCGGAAAGTCATATTTGCTCTTCGCACATACATGCCACTTAAGTGTTATCACCGTTAAGAAAATAAGCGCTATTAATGAAGCTGTTTGCCGTCCGTAAGCCGGGCCCAGATTATGTCCCGCAATTCTGCCCGTTGTACAAGGAAACACGGACACAAAATCTCCCAGGCCCCAGAGAAACCTTGCTGCAGACAACCACATCACAGTCATCAATACCATCAAGTTTGCAGATGTCTGTGGAGCGCGGAAGTAGAAGAAGACGGTGATCGAGAGTATTTTAAATATGATCCGTTCCGCCAGCCATACTGTTGAGGACATTGAACAAAGTCCTCTGCTTACTCCGCCAGTCGACGAAGGTTTGTCTTGGCAGCAGTCTTCGAGTGGGCGGCATCTCAGCTTCTCCGGGCAATGGTAGTTAAGCGTCCGTTAAGAGTAAATCAATCCTTGCAGCTGCACGGAAAGCCTGCATGTTCCCCATCAAATTGGCTGTATGTCGTTGTATAGGGGGAATCACTGGTCTTTTGATCTATTACGGAAAGCTAATAGACCTGCACAAACACGACAGATAGCTGGAGTTGTTTGTCGCATGTGCTTGACCTTGACTGATGATCATTATGATGAAAATCTGCAGCGTGCCCCAGTTGCCGCATAGAGTGGGAGTTCAAATTACTTTACGATAACGTTAGAAACACACACACACACACACACACACACACACACACACACACACACACACACACACACACACACACACACACACACACACACACACACACACACAGCACACACCACGCACGCACACACACACACACACAAAGCACACACCACACACACACACACACACACACACACACACACACACCACACAACACACACACACACACACACACACACACACACCACACCACACACACACACACACACACACACACACACACACACACACACAACACACACACACACACACACACCACACACACACACCACCACACACAGCACACACACACACAACACACACACAACAAGCACACACACACACAACACACACACACACACACACACACACACCACGCACGCACCACACACACCACACACACACACACACACACACACACACCACGCACCACCACACACACGCACGCACGCACGCACGCACGCACGCACGCACCACGCACGCACACACACACACACACACACACGCACGCACGCACGCACGCACGACACGCACGCACGCATGTTTCCTGTATTGTCTCTCTGTTGCTTGCAAAGAATAATACTAGTTTCCCCCTCAAAATGTGCGTATACTTCACACTTACATGGATAATACTAGCATACGCAGATGTACGTTTAAATTCGCTCGATGTCTTTAACAAATGCAGTGGTTAATTAGCGCTCAAAAGAATGAGCTCACAAAGGAGTTAATTAGTGCTCGAAATACGTAACACACGTACGAACAAAGACCTGAGTTCTCTACGGTAACTCTCACCTTGCATGCGTGAAAATGCAAGGTACATAAATGAGGATGTACCTATGGTGGAATTTATGTACCTTGTATTTACACGCATGCCAGGTGAGAGTTACCATAAGTGACTCAGACCTTTGTTGTACTTGTGTAACGTATTCGCTGAATAACTCCCTTGTGTGTTGATTTTGAGAAAAGTTAATCTGCCATACCGTCTTGTTGAAGGTACTTAGCAAGAGTAATATACAAGTTCCGTCTAAATTCATGGAACACTAAATAGTCACAGAATGTGACATGCATTTGTTAGAATGTCGTACATAGATTTCAATGCCATAGCTATTACTACAGTGCCCTTCGAAAAAAATGTGTATATATGACCTTAATGCTTGTAACAATGTAAGAGATTGTATAATGTAAGAGATTGTATAATACTGATCTTATAACTTCTATTGTTAAATTGATTGTTCATAGTCCTGTGGTTAAATTAGTCTCACTTATTAACATTTAATTAATTTTGTTGTTGTTGTTTAATATATGATTTTTTGTGGGTAAGTTAGTATTACTTACTAACATATAATTTGTTGTTGTTGTTGTTGTTTAATATATGATTTTTTGTGGGTAAGTTAGTATTACTTACTAACATATAATTTGTTGTTGTTGTTGTTGTTTAATATATGATTTTTTCCACCTTGCTGTGAACAGACATAACATAAGACATTGACTGAACTTCACTAACGGTACTAGAAACCGTTGCTGTGTTCGAGTATTTGTCATAAAAATCTGCAGTATCTAATTTGTATTCCATTCCTGCCAATAGTTCCGCTGATGCCGCTTTGCTTGTCATCACCTTTAAAGTGATGAGTTCTATCTGTGTTCTATTCCTATAAATAGTTTTATATTGATGCCTGCTTGCTTGTGATCACATTTAAACTGGCGTGTCTAATCTGTGTTCCCTTTTTATAAGTAGGTCCACTGGTGCCTCTTTGTTTGTGATCACCTTAAACACTGCCCACCCATTCATCTCCGACTCTTTGTTCTGCGAGATTTCACAAGGTGAAAACAGGGCGGTTCCCAAGAAGGTAAATACCCCAAAGCAGTCCACCCTGCGTGAACAATGCAGAAATCAACATATCGAACTGATTTCTATCTTCGTGGCTCTTTTTGTTCCAGCTAAAAGGACCAGCTTCGCTTTAAAGCTTTGAAGGGGCCAGCACTGACTGAAAACAAAAGCGATATTTCTTTCAACCGCTGCATGACGCTCTGGCCGACTTTCCCGGGACTTCTTTGGCTTTCATCAGACATTTATTGATGGGGGAAGAGCACGAACAGATCAAGGAAATTTGCTGTTAGAATTCTGATGGCCGTTCCATGTTGAAATATTGAGCTAGCTGCAAACAAGTAAAGGGGAGGTTCGATCAGAACGCCTGTTGATAGGGGACAGCGTACAAGATCGAGGAATTCCGAAAACGATAGCATGCAAAAACATCTGCCGGTCTTGATTGACAAGGTGTGTGTGTGTGTGTGTGTGTGTGTGTGTGTGCGTGCGTGTGTGTGGGGGTGGTGTCGTGGGGCGTGTGTGTGTGTGTGTGTGTGTGTGTGTGTTGTGTGTGTGTGTGGTGGTGTGTGTGTATGTGTGTGGTGTTTGTGTTTTGTGTGTGTACGATGCGTGCGTGCGTGCGTGCGTGCGCGTGCGTGCGTGCGTGCGTGCGTGTGGGTGTGCTGTGGTGCGTGCGTGGTGTGTGTGCGTGCGTTGTGTGTGCGTGGTTGTTGTTGTGTGTGTGTGTGTGTGTGTTGT
>JABMCL010002383.1:230000-235000 GCA_018857735.1 Alviniconcha marisindica | reverse complement strand
ATCACTGGTGAGAAATTCGGGTCGCCTTACCTGGGTAGGATTACAGCCACCTCAAGAGCAGTGCTATGATTTGCCCATTCCTATCAGGCTGTGTGGTATTTTCCTGCCTCCAATACAATGGTACGGCTGGCAGTGTTTGGCATTTTTAACGTGCGAACCGATACTGATGCATGCGGTTGCACACGAGGAGCTGTGCGAACACAATATGAAGAGGGCTTGCACTGAAAGCTGACTCTGGGGGACACACACACACACACACACACACACACACACACACACACACACACACACACACACACACACACACACACACACACACACACGCACGCACGCACACTAACACACACATACACACACACACACGCACGCACGCACCACACACACACACACACACACACACACACACGCCGCAACACGGACTCGAACCCTCGTCAGCATTGCGCTTTGCTTTTCAGTTCGTCGCTCAACCCACTGAGCTATCCCATCTCTGCATCCGCCTCTCTGGCGGTGTGGTGTCCAGCTGCATGTCTCTGTACTTGCAGGTGGTGTCTCGAGTTTCTCAAACATTACATCCCCGAGACGAAAGCCACTTGGGTTGATTGCTTGATTGTGGGCCAGTCTGTCTGATCGGTCAGTGTCCATTGACCCTTCTTCTCTCTCTCTCTTCCCCTCCCTCTCTCTCTCTCTCCTCTCCCTCCTCTCCTCTTTTCCTCTCTCTCTCTCTCTCTCTTCTGTCTTGTCGTGTGTCTGTGGTTTCTCCTTCTCCATCACGTCACTTGGGTCTCGATCTCTTTCTTCATCTGCATCGTCATCTCGTCCCTCTCTCATCTCTCTCTCTCTCTCTCTCTCTCTCTCCCCCCAGCAAGGATCGTTTGAAGGAGCGTATTAAATCACTGAATGACATTGTTCCCTGAGCCCCCCCCCCCCCCCCCCTTTTCCCTTTTTTTTTTTTTTTTTTTGGTGGGTGACCAAGTTACCTTTAGCTTTCTGCAACATTAGAATTTGATTGGATTGAGTTATTGACACAACGAAAGCGTTTAGTCTTTACTTGACACATTTTCAGTATTCATTACTTGATGAACAAGTTGTGCTCGGTGTACAGCGCACATCTCATTGATCTGTTGTTTGTGCACCACGCGTTTCTCCTTTACTCCCATTATAGTGGGCAAGTGTGGTGATCGTTTTTAGTACCGAGCCCTGTGTGGTTAGAATATTGCAGGCCCTAGATGTGCTGCTTTTGAACTAAACCTTGTTTGGCCGAAACTACTGCAGTTTTTGGTTTTTGTGCTGCCTGTGTTGCCGGAGTATTGAAAGCTCTGACTTTCTTTCGTTTTATTTTCTTGTGTGTATGCTAGCTTTTATGCTAATCTGTGAATTTCTCTCTATACTGATCCTATTTTTATTATTATTAAAAAAAAAATCTTCTTCTGAATTCGAAACCAGAACAATGACTGTGTCGTGTCCCAAGGACCTTTCAGCTGGGCACTTGAATATTTATGACTTGGCGAACAAAGTGACGGATGTGAATGTATTCGTTCATCAATCAGACATTTTACACATTTTTGGTGTGTCTGAATCTAGGCTTACCTCTTACGTCAGTGACGAGGTGGTTAGCATTCCAAATTATTCAATCTTACGAAGGGACGCGGATGAACCTGGGCATACAGGGATCGCGGTGTATGTTCATAATTCTATCCGGGATTTCACTCATAGGCGCTATGATTTGGAATCTACGTATGTCGAAAGCATTTGGCTTCAGGTCAAAACAGGAAGAGGCCCTCCATTCCTCATAGCCTTCATTTATAGAAGTCCCTCGTCCACTTTGGTCTGGTTTGATGAATTTGTTGTCATGATGGACAAAGTCCAAAACAGCAAGCATCACAATGAAATTTTGCTTCTTGGTGATTTTAACATTGATATGTTCAAACCCAATCCAGCATGGGTATCAACTCTGTCCCTGTTTAACTTACACCAATGTGTACAATCCCCGACAAGAGTGACTTCGACAACTTCAACTCTTATTGATCATATATATGTGAGCAATCCGGACAGACTAATACGTACACATGTACCAATAACCAGCATGAGCGATCATTATCCGGTCTGTTGCACACTTTCTTGTCAGATTCCAAAGGCAAAGGCTGGGAAACACACCACTGTAACGTATAGGTCTTACAAACATTTTGATGCAGGTTCTTTTCTCTGTGATTTAAGTAACACTTCATTTGATGCAATATATGGACTTAGTGACCCAGATGAAGCCCTGGCCCATTTCTATAAATTGTTCTTACTGGTCTACGACAAGCATGTCCCTATTCGGAGACAGCGTGTAAAAAATAGGTCGTTGCCTCCCTGGCTCACAGTTGACATTCGACAGGCTATGAAACAAAGGGACCGATTTAAGAAGCAGAAAAACTACCCTGAATTTAAAAAGCAAAGAAGACATGTGAAATATTTAGTCAGGCAGGCAAAAAAGACATATTTTGAGAAAATTGTGTCCAACCAAACTGACAACACTTGCTTGGTTTGGAAAGCTCTGAATGCTCTTACCAAGAATTTCTCTTGTAAACAGAATATACCAAGTACTTTAACTGCGGAGGTATTTAATGATCACTTTTTGTCTCTAGCGAAAACATTAACTAAAACGCGTCAGGGGGGGGGGGGGGGGGGGGGGGGGGGTGAAGAGTATCAATGTTCCGATGAACTGAAGAATTTTTGCACAAAAAGGCTTAAATTTGATGACACTTTCATCATCCCTGAAATTACAGCTTATGAAGTTGGTAAATATGTTTCCAGTGTTGGTAGCAAAAATACCTCTGGTTGTGATGGAATTAGTAATAAAATTATTATGCTTTCTTTACCATACATTGTTCAACACCTAGCATATGTTTATAATTTATGTATCAACCACAACTGTTTTCCTTCAGACTTGAAAACGGCAAAAGTAGTTCCTCTCCCAAAAGCGAAAGATTTAACTGACATCAATAATTATCGTCCCATTTCTGTTTTGTCTTCAATCTCTAAACCCTTGGAGAAGCACGTGCACAAGCACCTGCTCAAATATCTTGACAGATTCAACCTAATCCATACACATCAGTCAGGATTTCGACCACAACACTCATGTCAGTCAGCACTTACCTGTCTTGTTGACAGGCTACTATCCTCCATAAATGACTCAAAGTTGAATGGTGTTGTCTTTTTAGATCTCAAAAAAGCCTTTGACCTTATAGACCATCAGATTTTATTGAAAAAGATGAAAACGTATCAGTTAAGCGACAATGCCATTCATTTTTTTTTAATCATATATTAGCCAAAGAAAACAGAAAGTATTTGTTGCTGGACATTATTCACCTGAGGGCTCTGTCAAAGTTGGAGTTCCACAGGGGTCTGTTCTTGGACCTCTTCTCTTCAGTATTTATATAAATGATCTCCCGTTGAGTATTTCATCTACTGAAGTTGATTGTGACATGTTTGCTGATGATTCGTCTCTTTCTGCTTCTGGAAATAACATAGCTGCTATAAATGCTAAGCTGCAGCCAAGTATCCAAGAAGTAACTGAATGGTGTTCTGCGAATGCAATGTTGCCCCAACCCAGAGAAAACTAAAAGTATGGTAGTAGCCACGCGTCAAAAGCATCAGCGTGGTATACCTCCTCTTTGTCTCATGTTGAATTCACAGGTAATAGAGCAAGTTTCAGAACATCGTCACCTTGGCGTTATTCTTGATGACCAACTTAAATGGCAAGCTCATATTAACAGTATTACTAACGCTGTTGCTAAAAATGTGTATCTGCTCTCTCGCCTCAGACACTTTTGTAACAGTGAAGCTTGTAATACGTTTTTTTTACGCTCACATTATGTCCAGAATTAATTATGTCTCTAATGTATGGGATGGCTGCAGTGATGTAACATATCAAAAAAAATTAAAGCTGTACACAAACGTGCAGTCAAAGTTCTTTGTGCTGCTTCGCCAATGCTAACTGGACGAGGGCACATTTCATATGGTCCATTACCTTTAAAAGAGCATCTTCAGTGTAATAAATGTATCTTAGTGCATAAAGTTATCCATAACAAATCACCCCCCAAAATTTGAGACAGCTTGTCCCAAAAGGAGCGCGCAACGACCATAGTTCACGGAACAGCATTCTTATTTTGCCCAAAACAAGAATTGACATTTATAAGATGAGTTTTGCTTATTCTGGATCCTTTTGTTTGGGAAAGCGCTACCCAGAAGTCTTAAAATAGCATGCTCAAAATGAGCACATTCAAATCTAAAGCTCTTCAACATTTTCGGGGGGGGGGGGGACTGAAGTAACATATAAGTTTTCAGTCTTGAACCGTACATATTTAGTTTCCTAATGTTTGATACACCTGGCCCTTTTTTTGTGTTTTTGTATAAGTGTGTGGGGCACGCCCAGGCGTTGCGTGCAATTATGTTTTAAAAATATGGTATATTTTTTCCCTTTGGGTGGTGAGGTACATTTCTTGTCTTTATTGTATACCCGTTTTTGGGGCTAAGTTTTAAAAAAAATATTAATTTAAATGTTTTAATTTCCCTTTTTTCTTTCCAATTTCTGTTCATAATATTAGCGGGAGTAGCGGTAGTATATTGTTTTTCATCCAGTGCTATTTTGAATATTCTTGCCCCATCATTGCCATTATGTGTGTGTAGTGGAGGAGGGGTGTGCCCCCCGGGGGGGTGTGTGTGTGGTGTGTGTGTGTGTGTGTAAAATGTGCATACATGTCTTTTGTAATACATGAATGTGTGTAAAATTTATATATTTCCCTTTTATATCTTTTACTTTTAAAATTTTTTTTATATTTTTTTTGTAGTTGTTTTTGTTTTTGTGTGTGTTGTGTTTTTTGTGTGTGTGTGTGTGTGTTGTGTGGTTTGGTGTGTGTGTGTGTGGTGTGTGTTGTTTGTTGTTGTTGTTTGTTTTTTTTTTTGTTTTGTTTTTTTTTTAATTTTATGTACTAATTTAAATATCCATTTCTTTTTTT
>JABMCL010002383.1:215000-222500 GCA_018857735.1 Alviniconcha marisindica | reverse complement strand
ACCTAAAAGTAGAGATATTTATAGATAGTAAATGGACTTTAACGTCTGATTTTAACCGCAAGGTGTCACAACAGGATGATCAAACTCTATCATAACCAAATGCACGTTTCAAATTCTCATTCATGTGTAAAAACCCGCAGGACAATCAAACTCTGTCATAACAAAATGTACATTTCAAAACTTTCATTCATATGTTAAAAGCCACAGGATGATCACTCTGTCAGAACCAAATGCAAATTTCAAAACTCCCATTCATATGTAAAACCCCGCAGGACAGTCAGACTCTATCATAACAAATACATGTTTCAAAACTCTCATTCATATGTAAAAACCCGCAGGACAATCAAACTCTATCGTAACAAATGCATGTTTCAAAACTCTCATTTATATATAAAAACCCGCTAGACAATCAAAACTCTATCATAACAAATGCATGTTTGATATGTGAAAACCCGAAAGACAATCAAACTCTATCATAACAAATGCATGTTTCAAAACTCTCATTTATATCTAAAAACCCGCAAGACAATCTAACACTATCATAACAAATGCATGTTTGAGAACTCTCATTCATATCTAAAAACCCGCAAGACAATCAAAACTCTATCATAACAAATACATGTTTGATATGTGAAAACCCGAAAGAAGATCAAACTCTATCATAACAAATGCATGTTTCAAAACTCTCATTCATATCTAAAAACCCGCAGGACAATCAAACACTATCATAACAAATGCATGTTTGAGAACTCTCATTCATATCTAAAAACCCGCAGGACAATCAAACTCTATCATAACAAATGCATGTTTCAAAACTCTCATTCATATCTAAAAACCCGCAAGACGACCATGCACCGTGATAACCAAATGCATACTTCAAATCTTTCTCATTCATGTGCAAGCCCTTGCTCAAATCTAATCTACAAAATCCGTCCATCCATACACAAAAACAAGACACATGCACAGACATCAAACACAAATTTTCGAAGAGTTATTGCTCCTTCAATTTTGCGCTTGTTAAATAAGCACACCTGGCTAGGACATGCTTGCAACGTCCACCATTCCGCGTAATACATTCATACCAGATAAAAGAAGAGTATACAAATAAGAACAGACAGAAACAATACCAAAAATATAATAATAATAATAATAAAGTACATTTACCATGCGCTCATCAACGTCATGAGCGCTGACATGATACATATTAACTATGATATTCTATACACATGAAGAGCACAGAGACGGCGCTCGTAGTAAGTGCGAACAGGACAGCGGTGATCACGTGAGTATTGTGCCAGGAAACGGAAGCAGAATCATCACTGACAGATCCAGCTATTAAATCAATTTACATAAAATATATAATGCGTAAGGGCAAATACCAGTGCCATAGACGGGAGCAAGCTGCACATGCCATCTATCAGCCGTCATCTTCTGGCTGCTCAACAAGAGCCATACAAACAAACAAACAAACAAACAAACAAGCAAATAAACAAACAAACAACAACAATAACAACAACGACAGTTGCCTTTTAACGAAACAGATTGGAGAATTTTCTTGGGGGAAAAGTCAGGACAATGAGTCATTAGCAGAGAAAGAAGAAGACAAAAGAGCAACAGGATTATGTAGTAGGAGGAGAACAAGAGAGGAATCAGGAAAGGGAATTCAAATGACAGCCCTGAGATTCCAGACAGGAGAGAGTCATCATGGCGTCACGGGCCTCCCTTCCGGCGCCAAAATTACAAGTAGAAGAAGAAGAAGAAGAAATACAAGAAGAAGAAGAAGAAAGACGTCGCTTGTTTTGGGACATTTTTCGTTGTGAAAATTACCGCTTTTTCGACCGAACTTTGTTTACAGGCTCAAGATGATCGAGTGGTGACAATGATGCGGTAACCAGTAAACACGAAAGCCGGTGGGGTGCGGGAGGGGGTGGGGGGTGAAGGGAGGGGGGGGGGGGGGGGGTCTATTCTGGACATCTGATGAAGTTCCTGTGCGTGGACGTCTGTGATCTGAGCTTCGAGCATGGATCACAACTACGGGGTTCCCGACTCTGTTATCTGTTAGCTGTAAGGAAGAAAAACGCGATGGCTGTTGGCGATAAACACCTAGCGAAGATGGTTAAATACTTTTATGCAGCGCTATTCTCCGCTCTCGAGCAGACTCACTGCACCCGCATGTGATTATGCATGATTGACTAGCTTTTTATAGCGCGTTTTTGAATATCCACCGAAGTGGTGTACTTACAACGCTGGCATAGCTGGTACCACCTGAAACCGCTGCCGTCTCGGCGCGTTCTGTGTACACCATACAACCATGCACCATGTCACTTCATGCAAAGTCACATAAGTAAGGTACATGCGTGTTTACCTGCAACCTGCCACTCACACGTTTGGCAGAATGACCGGGATCTTTTACGTGCTACTGTGGTAACACGGGGGTGGAACGGATATCGAAATAAGAGTCAGCACAGAAAGTCGACCCTGGAGAAGAAATTCTCCCGCCGCTCCTGCAAGGATTCGAACTCGCGACCTTTCAGTCACGAGTCCGGTGCTCTAACCACTGAGCTGTCCCGGTCCCTATGAAGAGAACAATGACACTGAACTTGTCTAAAAAAAAACATTAAAAAAATACAGGGACACGGACCCAACGCAATTCAACGTTTAACATTGATCTGACTCGCTTCCATGTCCCGTCTTCTTTCGCTTCCATGTCCCGTTCTTATTATTTGTTAAATAATAGTTTCCTAATTTAAAAAAAAAGAAAGGTTTGTTGTTGTTGTTGTTGTTATTGTTGTTGTGTTGTTGTTGTTATCATTCAGCCACCGTGTATTTGACAGGTTGGTCTTGGCGTCATTTGGAGAACAATAAAAAATCATTTTATGGATCTGGATGTATATATATATATATATATATATATATATATATATATATATATATATATATATATATATATATATATATATACAGAGAGAGACACAGACACAGACATAGACACAGATAGACAGACACAGACACAGACAGACAGACAGAGCACTGCTACTACTGCTGCTGCTGCTACTACTAATGCTACTACTACTACTACTGCTGCTGTTGCTGCTGCTGCTGCTGCTACTACTACTGCTGACTGTGCTGCTGCTGCTGCTACTACTACTACTACTACAAACCGCCACACACGCAATCCTCTCGCCCTACGAAATGTATTACTTTTGTCAGTGTACAATTATTGCACATAGCGGGTGTACCCTAAAAGTGTTGAGCGACAACAAGACGATCAACACCAGTGCTGAAAGTCTGGCCAGTGTTCCCCCCCCCCCCCCCCCACCCAACCCCCAACCCCCCACCCCACCCCCGCTCCCCTCTGGATGTGAGCCAGCGTTGACCCAGTTTACCACTTCCGCCGACACTGCTGATCTAACGTCAAAACGAAAGCCCACTGCTAGAGCGGCGACGCAGCAGCAGGGGGCTGTGATGTTGCAATCTTGAGGATGACAGCCGGCAAATACACACACACCCCGCTGATTATCACCGATTTAACTCCAGCGGGTGTTTGTTTCGTGTAATTAAGTAGGAAAGGTCAGTTAGGGGCGAAGGAGGGGGAGGGTAAAACCCTGAAGAGGACGGAAAGACAAGGCTGGGGGTTGCAGATGGGATGGGGGAGGGGGGAGGGGGAGGGGGCGGGTGCGTGGGTGTGTGTGGAAGGGGGCAGGGGGTTAAGGGGCGGGGGAGGGGGGGGGACACTGGCCAGACTTTCAGCACTGGTGTTGATCGCCTTGTTGTCGCTCAACACTTTTAGGGTACACCCGCTATGTGCAATAATTGTACACAGACAAAAGTAATACATTTCGTAGGGCGAGAGGATTGCGTGTGTGGCGGTTTGTAGTAGTAGTAGTAGTAGCAGCAGTAGTAGCAGCAGCAGCAGCAGCAGTAGTAGTAGCAGCAGCAGCAGCAGCAACAGCAGCAGTAGTAGTAGCATTAGTAGTAGCAGCAGCAGCAGTAGTAGCAGTGCTCTGTCTGTCTGTCTGTCTGTGTCTGTCCGTAGGACTGGACAGGCAGTGAGGTGAAGTGGAAGATCAGGACGACGAAGTTAGGGAGTTTGAAGGAAGGGACGTGCAAAAGTATTATTGGGAATAAAAGCATGCCATGTTGCGTTTAACTGTTGTAACTCGCCTGTTGTTGAATGCAAACATACATATGACTGGGAACTGTGGTATTATTATGTTTGGACGTTTTGTGATTGCCTTGAATTTGTAAAATAATCACATGAGTGGATAATTAGTGTGTTTGAAATTGAAGGAAGGTGTGGAATAGTGGAACTGTAGGCATGCAATATGTGTCGGTTTTCAACCTTAAAATGTCATTTGGAATGCATGTGATTATGAAGGATGTATTAGTCATCATTTACCTTTTAAACAGCTATTCTTTATGTGTTATGCCATCTTCTGTTTTTAATGTGTTTAAATTAATTTAACTACATTATTTAATGTGGTAGACCTGGTGCGAGCGAAGAAAATTTCCGTTTAATTGTTATGATTGCAACGGACGATAAAGTATTTTGAATCTGAATGTGAATTTGAACTATAAGCTACAAGTTTGTTCGTGCCGTCTTTCATTGTGTGTTGTAGGCTTACTGGCATTTGTATTTTGAATAAATTCCTGTTTAAACCAAACAGTCTGTAATTTCATTATGTATATATCGAGGGTAATTACCCGCCTAAGCTGATTGCATCATTTTCAGGAAAGAAAGATCAGCTTTGGAGAATCAAAATTAATATTTAGCCGATGAGCCAAGAGTAAATTTGACTTACGGTCACACACACACACACACACACACACACACACACACACACACACACACACACACACACACACACACACACACACACACACACACACACACACACACACACACACACACACACACACACACGCACGCACGCACGCACGCAGCACACACACACACACACACCACTGTTTTGTTTGTTGCTGTTTTGGTGGGAGAGGGGTGTTTGATATTGTTTTTGACTTGGTTGCGCTTGCTACTGACTGTTCAGTGCCCAGAACTGTGAACCGGCAGCTTTAGATTTGTGCTTTAAGGACTTGTGTTTTGAACTGGTGTAAAATAATGTTAATGATTCATTCGTCTTGAGGTGACCCTGTGCGTTGGACGGGACATTAGAATACAAGAACTAACGAAATAACTGTCTATTTCGCTTTCGGATAGGTCTTTTCTTCAGAAGGTTTGCTCCTTTCGCACATTCGGATAAGTCGTATCTTCAGAAGGTCTGCTCCTTTGGCACATTCGGATAAGTCGTATCTTTAGAAGGTCTGCTCCTTTCACACATTCGGATAGATCGTATCTTCAGAAGGTTTGCTCCTTTCACACATTCGGATAGATCGTATCTTCAGAAGGTCTGCTCCTTTGGCACATTCGGATAAGTCGTATCTTTAGAAGGTCTGCTCCTTTCACACATTCGGATGGATCGTATCTTCAGAAGGTTTGCTCCTTTCACAAATTCGGATAGATCGTATCTTCAGAAGGTCTGCTCCTTTCAAACATTCGGATAGATCGTATCTTCAGAAGGTTTGCTCCTTTGGCACATTCGGATAAGTCGTATCTTCAGAAGGTCTGCTCCTTTCACACATTCGGATAGATCGTATCTTCAGAAGGATTGCTCCTTTCACACATTCGGATAGATCGTATCTTCAGAAGGTCTGCTCCTTTCACACATTCGGATAGATCGTATCTTCAGAAGGTTTGCTCCTTTCACACATTCTGATAGATCGTATCTTCAGAAGGTTTGCTCCTCTGGCACATTCGGATAAGTCGTATCTTCAGAAGGTTTGCTCCTTTCACACATTCAGATAGATCGTATCTTCAGAAGGTCTGCTCCTTTCACACATTCGGATAGATCGTATCTTCAGAAGGTCTGCTCCTTTCACACATTCGGATAGATCGTATCTTTGGCACATTCGGATAGATCGTATCTTTGGCACATTCGGATAGATCGTATCTTCCGAAGGTTTGCTCCTTCCGCCGTCTGATAGATCGTACCTTCAGAAGGTCTGCTCCTTTCACACATTCGGATAAGTCGTATCTTCAGAAGGTCTGCTCCTTTCACACATTCGGATAAGTCGTATCTTCATAAGGTCTGCTCCTTTCACACATTCGGATAAGTCGTATCTTCATAAGGTCTGCTCCTTTCACACATTCGGATAGATCGTATCTTCAGGTCTGCTCCTTTCACACATTCGGATAGATCGTATCTTCAGAGGTTTGCTCCTTTCGTACGTGGCACTTGCGGAGTTGGTGATCGATGTTTTCAGATCGGGATGTGTTACTGATCGGCTGTCAATCACTGGCAGCGCCTCAGCTCTAGACAGAGTCGCGGTGAACTGCTGACACCTCTGGAAATTAGGCCCATTGTCTAGATCAGATAATGGAAGGAGCCATTTGTGGGGATCAGTTCATTCGGCTGATTGAAGTTTAGAGGTGCCCACCCTACTTTTGGCTGGGCGACTAATGTGCGCGAGATTGATACGACACATACATACGAGTATTACTGTTTAACCCCACCCCCGCCCACTCTCTGTCTGGCTCTGTCTGTCTGCCTGGCTGCCTGTGTGTGTGTGTGTGTGTGTGTGTGTGTGTGTGTGTGTGTGTGTGTGTCTCTCTTCTCTCTCTCTCTCTCTCTCTCTCTCTCTCTCTCTCTCTCTCTCTCTCTCTCTCTCTCTCTCTCTCTCTCTCTCTCTCTCTCTCTGTAAAACAACTACTTCGTTGTCAGTTCCTTGGAGAAAAACAACAAAAAACCATTCTTGGAGATGTTGCACTTTTTTCTTTTTCTTTTTTGGGGGGGGGTGGGGGAAGTGTGTGTGTGGTGGTGTGTGTGTGTGTGTGTGTGTGTGTGTGTGTGTGTGTGTGTGTGTGTGTGTGTGTGTGTTAAGTACGTGTTACGCACGTTGATTCGTGCGTACGTGTGTTTTGTTTTAATTTTACTACTACCCTACACATTTTTTTAAGGATTAATTGAGTCAACCCATGTTATTTCGTTGTTGTTGTTGTTGCTGTGGTTGTTTGTGTGGGTGTGTGTGTGGTGTGTGTGTGTGTGTGTGTGTGTGTGTGTGTGTGTGGTGTGTGTGTGTGTGTTTTGTGTGTGTGTGTGTGTGTTTGTGTGTGTGTGTGTTGTTGTTGTGTGTGTGTGTGTGTGTGTGTGGGGTGTGTGTGTGTGTGTTTTTGGTGTGGTGTGTGTGTGTGTGTGTGTGTGTGTGTGTGTGTGTGTGTGTGTGTGTGTTTTGTGTGTGTGTGTGTGTGTTTGTTTGTGGTGTTGTTTCCAAACAGGGATTCTACGCACGTTTGTATTCTTCTGATACGTTTTGTTTTGTTTTAATTTTACTACTACCCTACACATTTTTTTAAGGATTAATTGAGTCAACCCATGTTATTTCGTTGTTGTTGTTGTTGCTGTGGTTGTTTTTCCAGGTGGACTGTAGAGACCCGAGCAAAAA
>JABMCL010002383.1:207500-210000 GCA_018857735.1 Alviniconcha marisindica | reverse complement strand
AGCTCGCACATACACACACACACACACACACACACACACACACACACACACACACACACACAACACACACACCCACACCACACACACACACACACACACACACACACACACACACACACACACACACACACACACACACACACACACACGGCACACTGGAACGCCCACATGCACACGGTCGATTACAAACCTAAAGCACTGGTTAATGACATCCTTCCTCCAAAAACTGGCATAATTTGTTTCCATTCTTCACATTCCTCTTCTCTTCCTCCTTCCCTCTTCACCCTTTCCTCTTCACCCTACTCTCTTCACCCTCCTGTCTTCACCTTCCCCTCTTCATCCCCCTCCTCTCTTCCCCCTCCTCTCTTCCCCCTCCTCCCTCTTTACCCTCCTCCCCTCTTTACCCTCCTCCCTCTTCACCCTCCTCCCCGTCTTCACCGTCCTCATCTCTTAACCGTCCTCCTCTCTTCACCCTCCTCTCTTCACCCTCCTCCTCTCTTCACCCTCCTCCTCTCTTCACCCTCCTCCTCTCTTCACCCTCTTCACCCTCCTCCCTCTTCACCCTCTTCCCTCTTCTCCCTCTTCACCCTCCTCCTCTCTTCACCCTCCTCCCTCTTCTCTCTTCACCCTCCTCCCTCTTCTTCACCCTCCTCCACTCTTCACCCTCCTCCTTTTCTCTCTTCACCCTCCTCCACTCTTCACCCTCATCCCTCTTCTCTCTTCACTATCCTCCACTCTTCACCCTCCTCCCTCTTCTCCTTCACCCTTCTTTACCAACCTCCCGTTTTTCACCCTCCTCCTTTCTTTACGTTCCTCCATCTTTACCCTCCTCCTCTCTTGACCCTCCTCCACTCTTCACTCTCCTCCCTCTTCTCTCTTCACCCTCCTCCCTCTTCTCTCTTCACCCTCCTCCATTCTTCACCTTCCTCCCCACTTCACGCTCCTCCCTCTTCTCTCTTCACCCTCCTCCATTCTTCACCCTCCTCCCCACTTCACGCTCCTCCCTCTTCACCCTCCTCCCTCTTCACCCTCGTCCTCTTCCTTCTCGTTGTCCTTAACATCGGAGTTATCGCCATTAAGCTCTGAGAGTTTAAACTGACTGAAAGTTAGGCGACTTTGGCGTGAAATAAATCATCCATATTTTCTTGCCTCAAGATAAAAGATAAGCTCGGATTAAATGAACGAAGTCTCAAGTATAAATCACTCGCTTGCCTTTGCAGCCAGAACGTGCCTTTCTTCCCGTGTTTTTTGTTTTGTTTTGTTTTTAAATTTTACCTCGGATGATTACGAAAGACATCAACTGCAAAACTGAAAGGAATGACAAAAAATTAAAACTTTTCTAACTTCTGCCTTGTTTTTGTTTAGTTCTTTTTTCCACTGTGATTTCATTTGTAAAATTGATGCTGAAAAATTAATCAGGTTCCCCCTGCCACTCCCTCCCCCCCCTCCCCTTTGATATAATTAAAGTAATAGCGAACCAGGGAAGCGGTCACGTCGAACTGAGCAAAAACTGGACACAGACTAATGCAAATGAAGTCGGCCATCTTCAGAGTTGAAGAAACGAGTTTCATGTTTCTTTCAAACGAGTTGGAAAAGAAAACGGTATATTAAGTAGAAAAACTATATTTAGTTTTATCTAATTCCCTTTGTCTGTTGTGCATTCTCTTCTTCTTCTTTTTTTTGGGGGGGAGGTGGGGGGGGGGGGGGGGGGGGGGGGGGGGGGGGGGGGGGGGGGAGTAAAAAACAGCCTTGCTACACGAAAAAGCCTTTGAAAGGCATAGATTAATATACACGTCATCACCTTCTTTCTCTTCTTTTTTTCCCTCCCTCTGTCTTCATCGTCCTGGAGTGACCCTTCGCGATGGACGGTATGTTCAAATCCAATTACTAACCTCTTTCTTCTTCCCCGTCTTCTACATCAGCAACAGTATTCATTATCACCACCACCATCATCATCACCACCAACACCAGCATCTCCCTTTACCACCACCACCACCTGGACAGGAGAAACTGTTTCCACCACCACCACCACCACCTGGACAGGAGAAACTGTTTCCTTCACCACCACCATATAGACGGGAGAAACTGTTTCCTTCACCACCACCATATAGACGGGAGAAACTGTTTCCACCACCATCACCGCCACCATCTGGACAGGAGAAACTGTTTCCACCACCACCACTGCCACCATCTGGACAGGAGAAACTGATTCCTTCACCACCACCATCTGGACAGGAGAAACGGTTTCCTTCACCACCACCATCTGGACAGGAGAAACAATTTCCACAACCACCAGCACTACCTGGACAGGAGAAACTGTTTCCTTCACCACCACCACCTGGACAGGAGAAACTGTTTCCTTCACCACCACCACTACCTGGACAGGAGAAACTGTTCCCACCACCACCACCATCTGGACGGGAGAAACTGTTTCCACCACCACCACCACCTGGACAGGAGAAACTGTTTCCACCACCTCCATCTGGACAGGAGAAACTGT
>JABMCL010002383.1:187500-197500 GCA_018857735.1 Alviniconcha marisindica | reverse complement strand
CGGACTGCCCAGGACGGCCACCTCGACTCTCACACAGCTCCTGAACTATGTCAAACAAGGGAGTTAATTAACGCTCGAAAGACCTCAGGCAAACAAAAGAGGATGCACCTCTAGTGGAGTTTATGTACCTTGCATTTACTCGCATACCAGATGAGAGTTACCGTAAGCGACTCAGGTCTTTGTCGTGTTTGTGTGACGTCATTCGAGCGCTAATTAACTCCCTTGTTTGTCAGTTCAAAGCTGACATAGCTCCAACAGTCAACATCGTGACAGATTTGTATGAAGAAAACTGCATGGTATCCTAGCCTGCAAAGCTGGTAGTTCATCTATCGCGTACTGTTTGTTATATCATTAACCCCTTCACTGCCCAGCATGTAAAATCTCCGGGCTGAAAAATGCACGCACGCACCTGCAAACAGTATATTTCCGGTCCTATAGCACATCTACTTTCAATGCTATGCATTTTGATAAAAAATCCTTCCACATGCCAGTGCGAAAAAGAAGACAAAAATGCTTAAGGGTTTCAAATTTGCCACTTTTACTGGTCGTTTTCAAGTGATATCATGGCAGTGAAGGGGTTAAAAATGTCAGCTATGTGAAGTCCTTGGTTTTTCGTAAAATGTTCTATAAAGCCAAGTATTTTGTTCTTCGATGACAGAAGGTCTGAGTTGTCGGCGTGTCGAAAAGTGATGTCGAAAGGTGTCTTAATTCGTCTGTGCTTCCTGATTTGCTAATTGCGTGTCTGTCACTTAGTCTGGCTATGTATACACGTTAATTGAAGTTTTCCTGTCAGTAAAGTGTGCGTGGATGCGTATGTTTGCGTGCCATCAGTTTGTATGTGTGTAATGGTGCGGAAGAGCCGCGTAGAAGGACAGTGACCCAGGCAGCGGAGTCGGTCAAAATGGAGACCACAGCAGGCGAACGGCAGCAATCAGGTTTTTATTCTACAGCAGCAGACAACTTTCTCAGCACACCCAAAATCCTCACGCGCACGCATAGATAAGAGAACTGCGCGGGCCGCAAGGAACACACGCTATCGTTACAATGAAATCGGCCCTCTGGACCACAAAATGGCTGACTATTGTGTTTCCTTGGCCCGCACAAATACAGTTTCCTCAACAATAACTAAACTAATTAAAACATGAAATACATCAAATAAAAGCTACAGTTACAACCTTTTAAACCGTATAAACAAAATGTACACACATGACTTATTTAATTTGCAACAAGAGTGGGAAGCGTGGCTTGCACCTGTCTCTAAGCAGATTCGTACAACTAAATCACAACTAAAACAATGTACAAAATATAACTATCAATAAAACTTACATCACTGGAATAAAGAACACGCTCCCACGGTTAAAATGGTACATAACAATTACAATACAACGCTCTTAAGAGAGCAAGACACACTCAAAGACTAGTACTAAAACAATCGGTGCGAACTTTCGCCTGGGGCGCGTTATTTTAGTCGCAGCAGCGCTGATAGTGATACCAAGTAGTCTATGAATATAACTTAGCTTCTACAGTACACAATACTCAATAAGTTAATTTCAACCCAAAATAAACACTAAACATGAAGTCAGCTAAGCAAAATACTATACGACAAAGCATTGATCGATACAGAATTACTTTAATCGAGTCAAAACAACGATTCACTACTATTCACTAGTACTAAACAGAGAACGCGCCATGCAGACGACGGCTATAAAAAGAATGGACCCAGAGAGGCATCGGCTACTGATTAAGCTCGACCCTGCGTCTAAATAAGATCTAAATAAACATTCTAAGATGCCAGATTATATTACACATGGCTTGGTGCATAAAAAGGACTAGGTAAACAAGGAGTAGGGTAAACAAACAAGCGGTCAAAATATTAAGGGAGTAAACAGATTTGAAAATGGCGCGCACCGGCGGCTATTGCCGGTCGGCTGTGAGAAGGCCATGTGGCGTTACGCAACACGCAGCGCTTCAAAACAAAAGCGTCGTCTGCTCCGGTTCCCGGGTTACTAACAGTACAATAATGAAATTGCATGGATCTGATAACCGGGGCGGGATTATTGTAAAAACGTACAAAGAGCACTTGCTCACATGTGTTTTGCATGTGTGAGAGCGCTCGTATGTATGCCCGAGTGTGTGTGTATATGTGTGAATGTGCCGCGCAGGGGGCAAGAAGCGGAATTTTAACTTGAAGAAACTTTGTCAGAATTTTGCGTCCGCGGGGATCAGCATAGTCTTACTCATGTGTCTCCCGTCTTCAGCGAACTCAGTCTGGATCACTTTCTTTCGCGCCTAATTCCAGACAGTTCGGCTCTGGTTGAACTTCTGTGGATCTGAAATCACGAAACCGCTGACGTTGCTTTCCTTCTGCACGCAATTTTCGAGCGACAATGCAATTTAAACAGAGGACCACATGCCGTTTTCTCTAATCGTGTTTTCTAAGGTTCCCCTTCAATTGGCGACTACTATGTGTCGCTAATTGATTCCCAGACCAGTCCCTCTCTGCCGAATCAGTGGAAATTTGTAAGGATATCAAGCATAAATTCGTCCTTCGAGAGGTGAATGCAACTTGGCGTCGTTGGGCTGTTTTCCCCACAAACAATTTTTGCGGCGGAGTTGCTTCCACTTGGGTCAGAAGACAACCTCGATCGAGTCGACAGAGAGACTGGGTGAGACGATGGAGGGGTGGGGGTAGGGGTGGGGGGGGGGATGAGAGAGGGGGAGACAGGGAGAAGAGAAGGAGAATGGAGGGGAAAAGATAGGGAGGTACAGGACAGAGAGACAGACAGACAGACAGACAGACAGAGACACAGAGAGAGACACACAGAGAGAGACAGAGACAGGGAGACAGAGAGACAGAGGGAGACACAGACACTGACAGACGCAGACACACAGACACACACAGAGAGACACAGACAGACAGACAGGCAGGCAGACAGACAGGCAGGCAGGCAGGCAGGCAGGCAGGCATGCAGAGAGAGAGAGAGAGAGAGAGAGAGAGAGAGAGAGAGAGAGAGAGAGAGAGAGAGAGAGAGACAGACAGACAGACAACAGACAGACAGACAGAGAGACGAGAGAGAGACAGAGACAAATATATATGATGAGAGAGAGAGAGAGAGAGAGAGAGACAGAAACAGACAGACAGACAGAGACAGGCGGACAGACGGACAAACAGACAAACGGACAGACAGACAGACAGAAAGAGACAGACAGACACAGAGATAGAGAGAGAGAGAGAAAGACAGACAAACAGACAGACAGAGAAACAAGGAGCGCGCCGCGTGCGCGCGCACTATGGAAACAGAGAGAGATTGAGAGGGGATCGAGGAATGAGAGGGGGGGTTAGGGGGCGGAGGGAGAGGGAGTACAAACAGAGAGATAGAGGAAGCTGTTTGCTTTCCCCGATAGAGGAGGAGAGAAAAAGTGAATGAATAACTTTCCACTTGAAAACACACAGACAGAGAGCTAGACGGGTTAGTTAATGGGTTTTACGTCCTTTCAACCATACAAGGTCAACCCAAATTCGAAAACTGAAATACACAGAAAGGCGAGAGACAAGGTTTGTGTGTGTGTGGGGGGGGGGGGGGGGGGGGAGGGGGGGTGGGGGGGGGGGGAAGGAGGGAAGGGGCGGGATAGGGGGGGATGGTGGGAGGGGGGGGGGGAGCTATAACTGTCCAGGGAGAACCAAAACTCTAAGGATTTAAGACAGTGTGCTGCGAAATCCGCACCTAATGCATCTCCCAAATCCTCACAGACACGAAAAAACGAGGGAGGGGAAAGTTCGGCGATCACAAGGCCAGTAAAATATGTCCCCTGGAAGTTTTCCGGTTACGTTACGCGTAACTGTCATCATGACAGAACATTCAGTGCCTCCCAGCAGCCACAGCGGTGCTCCCTCCGCTTCAGCCCCAGCGGTTCTCGCCTCTGGGGTTTCGAACACATAGAAAGCCTAGGAGAACCTGTCGTAAATACCTTCAGCACTGTTCCCTTTAAAGCTGTTCAATACTGACAGGAAGGCGAGTGGTTTTCAACTTTATGTGAAATCGACTTGTCAAAACTGTACATGCTTTATTTGAAAGGGCTGAGCAGGCTTCAACGTAGCTGTCACTGTTAATTACTCAAAGTTGCCCCCAGGCTCTCTCTGTCTCCGTCTCTCTTTCTCTGTCTCCCCCCCCCCCCCCCCCCCCCCCCCATCCCCCATCTCTCTCTCTCTGGGCCTGTCTGTCTGTCTGTCTGTCTGTCTCTGTCTGTCTGTCTGTCTGTCTGTCTGTCTGTCTGTCTGTCTGTGTCTGTGTCTGTGTCTGTGTGTGTGTGTGTGTGTGTGTGTCTCTCTCTCTCTCTCTCTCTCTCTCTCTCTCTCTCTCTCTCTCTCTCTCTCTCTCTCTCTCTCTCTCTCTCTCTCTCTCTCTCTCCCTCCATCCCTCTGTTTCTCTGTTTTCTCTCTCTTTGTCTGTCTGTCTCTCTCCGTCTGTTTTTTTCTCTCTCTTTGTCTGTTTCTGTCTCTCTGTGTCACTCTCTCTATGCATGTGTGTATCGTAAATCATGTCTTTACCAATAAAATTGCAGTTTGATGAATTTACCTTAAAATAAATTTCCGGATCGCACGTCTTTCCCACTTCAATGGACATTATTACAAACGCGTGCTCACACACACACACACACACACCACACCACACACACACACACACACACACACACACACACACACACACACACACACCACCACGCACGCACGCACGCACACGCACGCACGCACGCACGCGCACGCACGCACGCACACACGCACACGCACACACACACACAAAATTGCAGTTTGATGAATTTACCTTAAAATAAATTTCCGGATCGCACGTCTTTCCTACTTCAATGGACATTATTACAAACGCGTGCCCCACACACACACACACACACACACACACACACACACACACACACACACACAACACACACACACACACACACACACACCACGCACGCACGCACGCACGCAGTCGCGGCACGCACGCACGCACGCACACACGCACACGCACACCACACATACACTCACACACACACACTCACACACACACACACACACACACACACACACACACACACACACACACACACACACAGCTCACACACACACACACACACACAGCACACGACACACACGCACACACACCAACCACACTCACACACACACACACACACACACACACCACACACACACGCACACACACACTCACACACACACACACACACACACACACACACACACACACTCACACTCACACACACACACACACACACACACGCACACACACACTCACACACACACACACACACACACAGAGGTGTAGTGCTTTTTACAACTAGCAGGGCAGACTGGTCGCATTTCACCCTCCCTAATCATCCGGAAATTGTACACAGCCAGTCGTTTGTCTGAAAGATCTGTCCCTTCGATAAACATAATTTTTATAATCTACGAAATGCTGGTTCTGTCAAGTTCATTCTATCTGGTCCACGCTTGGTACTGTTACCCTGTGGAAACGATATGAAGTCCAGTGCTGCGTTTGTGGAAATGATCTGTTATTTCCATGAAATACTCTCTGCGAAAATCAGAATCTATTCTTAACCAGCCGGCGTCCTGAATCAACGCCCAAGGGAGTTAATTAGCGCTGGAAATACGCAACACGAGTACAACAACAAAGACCTGAGTCGCCTACGGTAACTCACCTGGCATGCGTGTAAATACAAGGTACGTAAACTCCACCATGTAGACCTGAGTCGCCTCCGGTAACTCTCACCTGGCATGCGTGTAAATACAAGGTACATAAACTCCACCATGTACCTTGTATTTACACGCATGCCAGGTGAGAGTTACCGTAGACGACTCGGGTCTTTCTTGTTGTAGGCTGTTCGTGTGACGTATTTCGAGCGCTAATTAACTCCCTTGTGTGTTGATTGTGCACGAAGCGCGCTGGGCCTCGTTCCGTTTCAGATCAGCTTTCGTCCTGTTCAGTTTGCAGGTCCGTGCTTGGCATTGTCATGCTGCAAAATCACGACTTCTCCACAGTTTCTACTCACTGACTGTGATCATGGATGTTGAACTCGGATCATGACCCCAGCGCGCATTGGCATCAAATTAAGTCATGTAAAAAGAAAATATAGGAGTTAAAATTGCATTAGCGGTGACGATCGAAGAAGTAGGCTGTTGCTTTGCATGTATCCTGTCGCATTAGTGGGAATGATAATAATAATAATGATGATGATGATGATAACAATAGTAAAGAGGATTTGTATAACACCCATCTACCCTATTTGCATACCAAGCATGCCGAATTTTGTTCATTGTAGACACAATTTACAGGATAAACGCGATTAAGGGGAGCTATTTGTTCTTCGTATATACGGGCCAAAAATACCCAGAAAGTCTGGATGCCGAGTAGTATCAACCAGTCGAATGGAAAATAATTATGTTCTAGGAAGTGAGATCATGTCCTAAGGGTTGGTAGAAGGTTAAGATGTCAATCTATAATGTTTAGACCCTAGCGGTTAAAACGGAATGTTTTACTACTATAATTTTATTTGATCTCTGCTACCTGTTAAAACCGACCATGTTTTAGGAAGGCCAGTTTCGTTAATACACCGTGCAGCAAGTTAAATCCCCGACCCTGTTGCAAGAAGGCTAAATTCTTTAGGTGTACTGTGCCGAAAGCAAAGACCGACCATGCTTTAAGAAGGCTAGTGTCTTTATGTATACCGCACAGAAAGTTAAGACCCACCACGCTTTAAGAAGGCTATAGTGTCTTTAGATATACCGCACAGAAAATTAAGACCGACCATTTATTAATAAGGTCAGTTTCTTTCGGTACATTGTGCCGAAAGTTAACCCCATCACTGCCGCAGCCTGCAAAATGTCCGGGCTGAAAGGCGCACGGACGCGCGTGCAAACAGTATATTTTCCAGTTCTATATCATCTACCTTCATTGCTATACTTAACTATGAAAGTCCTTTCACATGCCAGAGAGAAAAAGGAAACAGAAAGGCTTAAGGGTTTCAAATCTCGCACTGTTATTGGTCTTTTTCAAGTGACATCATGGCAGTGAAGGGGTTAAGATCGACCATGCTTTAAGAAGGCTAGTTTCTTAAGGTAAACTGTGAAGAAAACCAAGACCGAACATGCTTTAAGAATGCCAGTTTCTTAAGGTATACCGTGAAGAAAGTTAAGACCGACCACATTCAAGAAAGCTAGTTTCTTAAGGTGTACTGTGCAGAAGGTTAAGACCGATTATGTTTCAAATTAAGACCGTGCAGAAAGTCAAAACCGGCTTTAAAAGGGCTAGTTTCTTTAGATATACCGTGCAGAAAGTCAAAACCGGCCATGCTTTAAAAAGGCTGGTTTCTGTAGATATACCATGCAGAAAGTCCAAACCGGCCATGCTTTAAAAAGGCTGGTTTCTCTAGGTAGGCTATACCGCGCAGAAAGTCAAGACCGGCCATGTTTCAAGAGGGCTAGCTTCTTTAGGTATACCATGAAGAAATTGTGAACACTAAAAAGAAGAAAGGAACGAGACACTTTCGGGCAGAATCCTTCCTCAGTTATTGGACAAGGACGCTTTTTCGGAGAGAGAGAAAGCGGAATGGTCAAACCTGCAAGTACTGTACATTAACCAACGGAAATTCAATCGTTTTACGCGTTTCTCCACTTAAGCCCAACAGCCCTGAAATCCAAGCCTTCCCTTTCTATAACGTGGCGTGGAAGTGGTGTTCCTCCTGTACGCGATTCGACCACTATGAACCATTTGGGGATTCGGTTCTTTAACTTCTTTCCCAGGTGGCAGGGTATGCTGACATCAGCATGTCGATCGAGGCATTTGCAGACCTCGTCAAATAAGGATATCTCAGAAAAACGCGTGTGCAGAATCATTTATAAGAATAATAATAATAAATCATGTACCTTTACATCACCATAGGCGCTTTACAATAATAGCCAACATCACATAAGCTACATATGCACACACAGAGAGGGAGAGACAGACAGACAGACAGAGACAGAGAGAGACAGAGACACAGACACAGAGAGAGAGGGGGAGGGGTGCTAAACACCCACCCATACGTATTCATGCATTCCGCACCCCCCTGAAAACACACACAACGTCAGACATTAATTTGTCACTGAAAGTTTCTACAACGTATATCTGGGATCAACCAACAGTCAAGTAGTCAGACACACAGTAAGTCAGTTAACCCAGAACTCTCAGTCAGTTAATCACCAGCTCGTCAGTAAACAAGTCAGGTGGTAAATTTTCAAAACCTCTCTCTCTCTCTCTCTCTCTCTCTCTCTCTCTCTCTCTCTCTCTCTCTCTCTCTCTCTCTCTCTCTCTCTCTCTCTCTCTCTCTCTCTCTTCGCAGGAAATCCAAACCATGTCCGTCCATTAAAGCACAATTAGTTCAGCTGACGTCAATACGAGTCAGTTCAATAATTACAGACCTGCGTCAGTACCAAAGCAGCAGCAACATGGTTAAAGCGAGCCTTTAAAGAAGTTCAACGGATTTCTGCCGCCCGTAGGCTATTCTCAGCCGTCAAAGCAAACTCCTGGCTGGAAAAAAGCGCACGCGTGCCTCTTCAAATCTGTATATATTTTTTTGGTGCAAAGGAGCACTTCGCTGCGTCGAAACCTTATAGCTGCGGCAAGTCATCTGATTGGCTGCAACGGCAGTCGATAAGACGCAAGAAGCTAATGATGACTGCGTCCCACTATGAGGGTGTATGTAGGGTAGGAAGTGTAGGTGTAAAGAGGTGACTGAGGGATTTCGGTTTGGTGAGAGCAGAACGGGGTGGGGGTGGGGGGGTTGGGGGTGCCAGAGGGTGAGGGTGGAGAGGGAGTAGGTGGGGGAGATTGAGAACAGGAAGATGGATTAAAGTCTCTGTCTCTTCAGCCTAAACTGGATTAGATGAGTGTGTTCTAGTCTGGTCACGTCTGAAGAAGGTCTAGCTAGCTCACTTCCAGCGCACCATGCCCACGCGTGCACCATTGTTCTCTCTCTCTCTCTCTCTCTCTCTCTCTCTCTCTCTCTCTCTCTCTCTCTCTCTCTCTCTCTCTCTCTCTCTCTCTCTCTCTCTCTCTCTCTCTCTCTCTCTTCTGTCTGTCTGTCTGTCTGTCTGTCTGTCTGTCTGTCTTCTGTCTCTCTCTCTCTCTCTCTCTCCTCTCTCTCTCTCTCTCTCTCTCTCTCTCTCTCTCTCTCTCTCTCTCTCTCTCTCTCTCTCTCTCTCTCTCTCTCTCCAAACCAATATTCTAATATGAATAGGTCATCTGCCCGTGTCATTGTGGGTGGGTGGGTGGGTGAGGGTGGGGGGAGGGGGTAAGCGACAATTGTATATGAATAATCGTGAGCCAATGGAATAGTGCATAGGAAGTATAAGTACAAGTTACTGACATGCAGTCCTATTGAGTTTCGATTCCAGTGTCTCAGTCCAACTGTACCTGTCCCAATCCCACTGTACCTGTCCCAGCCCCACTGTACCTGTCCCAGCCGCACTGTACCTGCCCCAGCCGCACTGTACCTGTCCCAGCACCACTGTACCTGTCCCGGTCCCACTGTACCTGTCCCGGTCCCACTGTACCTGTTCCAGCCCCACCGTACTTGTCCCGGTCCCACTGGAACCCTATCTACTTGTACGTCACTCCGACTGCGTCACAGTCTCATTCTGTCTGGATCTCATTGTGTCGAAGTGTACCGGTCCCGTTGTCTCCCAAATATACCCATAGGGTTTGAACTCGGTGGGTCATGGACGCAAAGGGCCGACCCCCGTTCCTATGTGTACCAGTCCATTTGTGTCCCAGTGCCATCGTGTACGAGTACCATGTATAACCCTAACCCTAACCCCTAACCTGTGAGCCGGTTTGGCCTAGCGGTAAGGCTTCAGGCTGGTAAGCAGAGGGACCTCGGTTCGAATCTGCTTCGGCTCTCCTTTCTCTTCAAAAGCTGTGGATACAACATCAACCGCATCATTGTC
>JABMCL010002383.1:167500-175000 GCA_018857735.1 Alviniconcha marisindica | reverse complement strand
GTTGGTACTTGAGTTTCCTGGTTTTTGCTCTCTGTGCCAGCTCTTGATCAGTTGAGAGGAGTAGTGCAACCTATCGCGTCAATCCGACCGTACTTGTCCCAAAGCGCTGCAGCAAGACTTGTTGCGGCAATGGTCATATCCCGCCTTGATTATTGCAACGCGGTTTTTATAGGTCTACCAGCAGACCAGATCGCTCGGTTACAGCGGGTGCAGAATAACGCGGCACGGCTCGTGATGAAAAAAAGAAGACGAGATCACGTAACACCGCTTCTCAAGGAACTTCACTGGCTACCAGTAAAATTCCGCTGTCAGTACAAGATTGCAACTCTTGCTTACCGCCATTTTGAAGGGTCTTTACCTCCTTATCTTTCTTCATCTCTCTGCGCTTATGAACCGTCTCGCTCTCTCCGATCTTCTAATGAAAAGCTGCTAAAAATTCCAAAGCGAAATCTCAAAACATTTGGACAACGTTCTTTCAGTTTCATGGCACCATCTCTGGAATTCTCTGCCGGCCACTCTAAGAACTGTACCAACGCTGTCTCAATTCAAATCGCAGCTAAAAACCTTCTTGTTTGCCCAGGTCTTCCTGTAGAATCTGAAGAAATCAGTATCTGTGTGTGGCAGTTGAATGTAGATGGATGCATATGGATAGGGAGAGGGGGAAGGGAAGGGGGGAGGGACAGAGCATGAGAGATCTAGGCAAGAGAAGGAGGCACGGGTTGGGTGGGTGAAAAGACAGATTCAAACTGGTTTTGTGGTTTGAGATCATTAAGTTAATATTTTGTTAATTGTTATATGAGTGGACGAGCAGAGACTGGTGTGCGCATGTCATTGTGTGTGTGTGTGTGTGTGTGTGTGTGTGTGTGTGTGTGTGTGTGTGTGTGTGTGTGTGTGTGTGTGTGTGTGTGTGTGTGTGTGTGTGTGTGTGTGTGTGTGTGTGTGTGTGTGTGCGTGTGTGTGTGTGTGTGTGTGTGTGTGTGTGTGTGTGTGTGTGTTGTGTGTGTGTGTGTGTGTGTGTGTGTGTGTGTGTGTGTGTGTGTGTGTGTGTGTGTGTGTGTGTTTTGTTGTTGTTGTTGTTTTTGTTGTTGTTGTTGTGTGTGTGTGTGTGTGTGTGTGTGTGTGTCTATTGTTCGATAGGCGATAATGGTAATTTAAGCTACAATAATTAAGGTTCTGTTTGCTGCAATGTATGTTAATGTAGTTTTTGTGATAAGATGTTTGTACAGCGCAGTGAGTTTAACTCTGGTTAAAGAATAGCGCTTTATAAGAATTGTTTATTATTAGTGTTATTATTATTATTATTAACCTAGCTGTTTTCAGTCTCTCTACTGATTGTCCTTGTTTTTCGGCGGACGTAAGTGTTCCAGAACCGTCTGGAATTTTACCGTTCACACACACACACACACACACACACACACACGCACACACACACACACACACACACACACACACACCACACGCATGCACACACACGCACACACACACACAGACACACACACACACACACACACACACACACACAACACACACACACACACACACACACACACACACACACACACACACACACACACGTAGGCACGCGCTCGCGCGTTCAAACACACACGCTCTCTCTCTCTCTCTCTCTCTCTCTCTCTCTCTCTCTCTCTCTCTCTCTCTCTCTCTCTCTCAAACACACACACACACCCCACACACACACACACACACACACACACACACACACGCCGCGCGCGCGCAACACACACACACACACGCACACACACACACACACACACACACACACACACACACACACACACACACACACGCGCGCCGCGCGCACACACACACACACACACACACACACACACACACACACACACACACACACACACACACACACACACACACACACGCACACACACACACAAATGATTACATTCAAAGTGCATCATTACTAGCGCCCCACTAGCATTGCCCCAGCCGCGTTTCACGTGCAGATCGAGCCGAGACTGTTCCTGTGACAGACTCAACGCTTCGCTTAGGAGTTTGACTCGCAGCTGTGTCTGCCGTCGTCCTGGTTTAGCCACAGGTCTACAGTTAAGCCAAGGCCAGGGGCGGTCGGGTGTCACGTGGCCAGATTGACGCTGGCTGCTACTGGCCCCCGCTGTGTTCGGTGGCTAATTAGTCTATTAACTAATCCTGATGCCATCGCCTCTGGTGGTCAGGCCTTTTCTCTGCTGGGGACCTTCCTCTCGGGCTGCAGCCACATTTTGCACTGTTGGAGCTGCAAATGTTCTGCGACGGTGAAAAGCGTATGTTTCTTTTGCTGCCGCTATAATCTGTCTACTGTTGGAGCTGCAAATGTTTCGTGACGGTGAAAAGCGTATGTTTCTTTTGCTGCCGCTATAATCTGTCTACTGTTGGAGCTGCAAATGTTTCGTGACGGTGAAAAGCGTATGTTTCTTTTGCTCCCACTATAATCTGTCTACTGTTGGAGCTGCAAATGTTTCGTGACGGTGAAAAGCGTATGCTTCTTTTGCTGCCGCTATAATCATGTCTAGTGTGTGCATACACGAGGCTTTGACACAGCAGGCCGGTTTTATCGCTAGTATAACCTTCAAACGCGCGTCATGTCCACTTTTTTGGCGGAGTAGAAACAGGATTAATTTTAAGTATCAAAATAACGAGCAGAACTTGCAGATTTGAGACATGTAGATATCTCAAATTGCCAAATTTTTTCACAAAAAGAAAGAAAAAAAAGAAAGAGGATGAACCTCTGGTGTAGTTTATGTACCTTGTATTTACACTCATGCCAGGTGAAAGTTACCATAGGCGACTCAGATTTTTGTTGTTGTATTTGTCCACACAGCTCCTGAACTCTGACATGGATTTGAAGATGCCATTTATCTAGTCTCTAGTGCGCATGCCCACCCAGAGCTATCGTCTGCTAACGGCTGACCAAAAAAGCCGAGCAAACGGCTATATTGACCACTTGCCCTTATCGTTACATTTTCCAAACAGCACTATCAACTAGGTGAAGAGTTTCTGAAAGGTTTTCTGAATAAAAATGAAGTCTATTTTTGTTTGTTTGTTTTGCTGTCGTTGCTTTCTTTCTTCTTTTTGTTGCAGTTGCTGGTGGTGATGGTGGTGGTGGTGGTGGTGGTGGTGGTGGTGGTGGTAGTGGTGGTTCGTTTGTTTTTTGTTGTTGTTGTGCTTTGAATTGTTTGTTTGTTGTTGTTGTTGCTTTCAATTGTTTGTTTGTTTTGTTGTTGTTGTCGTTGTTGTCGTTGTTGTTGGGGGGTAGCTCTGTTTCCCGCTGCCAATGAAAAAAATGGGCGGCAGTCAATACAGTGGTCGATCTTATCACGAGGACTGGTGCCCTTGCAGAACCTTGGTAATTGTTTCGTAATTGTAGTCGCAGGGAGTCCAAAAAGAGATTGCAATCCTAGTGAGTCCAAAAAGAGATTTGTAATTGATTCAGAAAGTCGATTGCTCTATAAGGAAGTGCTGCTATCGCCCTTGGATTTTCGCAAATTGTTCTATCAAGCTACGTAATTTGCTCATCGATAGCAGAAAGCAAAAGCGGCACTGACTCTGAGTTGTCTGACAATCGAAAGTGAGGTCGAAAGGTGTGTCTCGTCTACGCGTGCTGATTGGCTAATCGCACCTGTCAGTCAGGGTGTGGCGTCACCTTAACCATGCCTCTTCCGCCACATTCGTCAAGGTGACCCCGAGCGGCTGACAGGATAATATACAATTAGTAACTAATACACTTTTTTTTTCGTTGTTCTCTCCGCCCAAGAAATACTCCTCTAGATCTGTAGTCACTTTAAGGTGGGCAGAGGGTGATGGAGGGGGAGGGGGAGGGGGAGTAGACATTGGAAAATGACAGTTTTTCTTCTCAAGAGTATGATGACTCTCAGCTGGTATGCGTTCAAATACGAGGTACATAAAGTCCACCAGAGGTACATCCTCAAGAGGATTTCGGAGTTTTAAACAAGCCTGTTTTTCCTCAAGAGGGTGTACCTCTGGTGGAGTTTATGTACCTTGTATTTACACGCAAGCCAGGCGAGAGTTACCATAGGCGACTCAGGTTTTCGTAATTGTACTTGTGCTACGTATTTCGAGCGCAACTGAACTCCCTTGTGTGTTGATTCTGTATGAGAGTTCTGGGCCTCGTTCTGTTTCACATTAATTGTGATTCCAACGGTTTGGATGGGGTAGTCACGGACAACTAGACACGGCTGTATCATTACGAACCAACCAGGAAGGCTCAGGAAAATGATAGGGTGACAAAAAGCGGGCGTTTTCCTTCAAACGCAAGAACGCGACGCACTCCAAAAAAAAAGGTTTCATTACCCCCCCCCCCCACTCTCTCTCTCTCTCTCTCTCTCTCTCTCTCTCTCTCTCTCTCTCTCTCTCTCTCCTCCTCCCTCTCCTCTTCTCTCTCTCTCTCTCTCTCTCTCTCTCTCTCTCTCTCTCTCTCTCTCTCTCTCTCTCTCTCTCTCTCTCTCTCTCTCTCTCTTTTCAGTACCAAGGTAATCGTTTCACGTCTGTGAGACGCCATGGCACTGGAATTATGACTTCTCGTGCAAGTCTGGAGAAGCAATGTTGAAGAAAATGGACTTGTCTGGTTCACTGAACCGCTCTGTGTAACTCTTCTTTGGAGGAGCTACGTCATCAGCACTTAACTGTGACGTCTAGCAGTCGACGCAAAGCGTCTTCAGCTGCTTCTTATTCTTCTCTTTCTTCCGTATAGTATCCAACTTCAACATCTTGACGCCCATGACACTTTATTGAGAAGGAGGGAGGGGGGGAGCGTGGGAGGGGGGGGGGGGTGATGAAACGCTTCCAAAAAGAAAAAGAAAAAGTGCTTGAACACGACCAATTACTTATTCAACACAGTTTTGCTCTTTTCCAAATGTCCTCTTATTGCTCCCTCGGAAGCCATCATTTTCTCAATAAACCTGCTTTCGCCAGCGAACCGCTGCTGCTTGCGTGCAAGAGGCAGGCTAAACAGTATGCACACATATTACATCTCGGCTAATTCTGCCTGGCCACTGAATAGACACACACAGACTCGGACAGGAAAAGGGAGAGTCAGAGAGCTACATGAAACAGGCAAACATGCGTGCCGAGATCCAAATGCATAAAAAGTATAAAAAGAACGGTCTTTATTGGGACAAAAAGCAACATGCGAATTTTCGGGGTAAGCTCTTTATCAGGCTACAAAACAACACTCAAACAACAGTTAAAATGTAAAATATGAGATGCAGGATATTTATCTGCTTTTGGTTTAGCCGTTTTGCTATGTTGTTTGTTTTGGTGCCCAGTGTTTGGACAGAGTGGCGGTCACTGCGCTAGATTTGACATGTAGCTCAGTGGTGGCTCTCGATGCTGCATAATTAGACACGGAGCGACATTTTTCTGGGCCATTTTTCTGTAGTCCACAAGGATTCTGTTGATTAACTGAATGAAAGAAAATCAGCACAAAGTTTGGTGTTGTTGGGTGGTTTGTTTTTGTCTGTTTGTTTGTTGTCTTCTTCTTCTTCTCTTCTTCTTCTTCTTTCTTCTTCTTCTTCTTCTTCTTCTTCTTCTTCTTCACTTTCTCTATTTTCCTTTTTTTTCTGTGTGGTACGATTTATGGCTGAAGCGAACGCTACAAAAATTGCGAAATGATTATGTTTCTGTTTTGAAAGAGAAGAGGTGCAGACAGACAGACACACAAACAGAAACTCATATATACAGCGCGTGCGAGCGCACGCACACACGCACGCACACACGCACGCACGCACGCACCACACACACACACACACACACGCTTGCCTGTTTCCATGTTTAAGAGTCTGTGTTGCAATACTTCTCCTTCTTACGATGGACAAATTACGTGGCTTGAAAATTAATTCATGAAACTGTAAAAAGACTCAGCTAAATGATGTCATTTTGCACATGAACGCGACGAAGGGTTCCATATCGTTACTAGCAGGAACACGACGGTTATTTCACATTTCATTCGCCGTCTGTATCTGGCTTTTGCTATCATCACTTACATTCGGACGAAAGCCAGCTGATGTTCCCACTGTTTTCACTCCGTCCAAATCAACAGGGGTTCACTGAGCCTTTGATACTAAATTATAATGTGGATTTTCAGTCATTTTCGGATTGAAAGACACTTTCAAAATTTCGTTGGTTTGTATTTAGCAAACAGTCAATAGTGTCAAAAGTGTAACTTTACTTACCTTACTGTAGCATAAATACATAGAGCCAACACCCCCTACCCCAACTAAAAGAGGGAGAGAGAGAGAGAGAGAGAGAGAGAGAGAGAGAGAGAGAGAGAGAGAGAGAGAGAGAGAGAGAGAGAGAGAGAGAGAGAGAGAGAAGAAGAAGAAGAAGAAGAAGAAGAAGAAGAAGAAGAGGGAGAAAAAGAGCACCTTTTGTTCCGAAATCTTTTTAAAAAACTCTTCATCTTGTTGCGGGTCAAAAACTGCCTCCCACTCCAAAAGCAGTCTCGGATCAAGTCCACACTTCATTCGGCATTCAGGACGATTCTATACAACTCCCTGCTGCCATTGAAAGCAAAATTGACGCTCTGCTTAGCAGATACCCACCTAGGACGAAAGAAACAGTGAAAACAAAAATGAGGAAATGACACTGCGATGAACGTCAATTGCCAGGCCCCTCCAGAAGCAGGAGGTGCGTGTGTGTGTGTGTGTGTGTGTGTGTGTGTGTGTGTGGTGCGTGTGTGCGTGCGTGCGTGCGTGCGTGCGTGCGTGCGTGCGTGCGCGTGCGTGCGTGCGTGCGTGCGTGCGTGCGTGCGTGTGTGTGTTTGTGTGTGTGTGTGGGTGTGTATTTGTGTGTGTGTATTTGTGTGTGTGTGTGTGTGTGCGTGCGTGCGTGCGTGCGTGCGTGTGTGTGTGCGTGTGTGTGTGCGTGTGTGTGCGTGTGTGTGTGTGTGTGTGTGTGTGTGTGTGTGTGTGTGTGTGTGTGTGTCTGTGTGTCTGTGTCTGTCTTTCCGTATGTCCGTGTGCTATCTGAATGCGGTTGTGTGTAGAACCAGACATTTTCTTTCATTGCCTGAAGATCGTCCTGGCGCCAGTTGTCGTTTACTAGGGAAATCGCGGGAATCTGTGCAATTGTCATCCCGAAAACGATCTCCGGAATAAAACCGTCCAGGCAGATTTGTCGGCCATTCCAGCAAGATGTATTAGCCTTTCGGTCCTTCGGCATTTGGTTTTATAGGCCAGCAGGCTACTTAGTGCAGCTTTGGCATGCCCCAGTCGGCGAACTCTTTGAAATTTGTTTTTCGTAGAGACCTCTTACCCATTCCCGCCGATTGGTTTTGCTCTCTCTCTCTCTCTCTCTCTCTCTCTCTCTCCTCTCTCTCTCTCTCTCTCTCTCTCTCTCTCTCTCTCTCTCTCTCTCTCTCTCTCTCTCTCTCTCTCTCTCACTCTCTCTCTCTCTTGTCAGGTTTTGACTGAACCTAAATTACAATCTTTGTAAAATAAAGTTTTCGACTTC
>JABMCL010002383.1:147500-157500 GCA_018857735.1 Alviniconcha marisindica | reverse complement strand
CAGCAGTAGTAGTAGTCTCGTAGTAATAGTGTAGCAGCAGTAGTAGTAGTCTAGCAGTAGTAGTGTAGCAGCAGCAGTATTAGTAGTCTCGTAGTAATAGTGTAGCAGCGGCAGTAGTAGTAGTAGCAGTAGTAGTAGTAGTAGTAGCAGCAGCAGTAGTAGTAGTCTCGTAGTAATAGTGTAGCAGCAGCATTAGTAGTAGTCTCGTAGTAATAGTGTAGCAGCAGCAGTAGAAGTCTTGTAGTACTAGTATAGCAGCAACATAGTAGTAGTCTAGTGTAGCTGTAGCAGCAGCAGTAGTAGTAGTCTCGTAGTAATAGTGTAGCAGCAGTAGTAGTAGTAGTAGTAGTAGTAGTAGTAGTAGTAGTCTAGTAGTATTAATGTAGCAGCAGCAGTAGTAGTAATCTCGTAGTAGTAGTGTAGAAGCAGTAGTAGTAGTCTCGTAGTAATAGTGTAGCTGCAGCAGTAGAAGTCTCGTAGTACTAGTATAGCAGCAGCAGTAGTAGTAGTCTCGTAGTAGTAGTGTAGCAGCAGCAGTAGTAGTAGTCTCGTAGTAATAGTGTAGCAGCAGCAGTAGTATTATTCTCGTAGTAATAGTGTAGCAGCAGCAGTAGTATTATTCTCGTAGTAATAGTGTAGCAGCAGCAGTAGTAGTAGTCTCGTAGTAATAGTGTAGCAGCAGCAGTAGTAGTAGTCTCGTAGTAATAGTGTAGCAGCAGCAGTAGTAGTAGTCTCGTAGTAATAGTGTAGCAGCAGCAGTAGTAGTAGTCTAGCAGTAGTAGTGTAGCAGCAGCAGTAGTAGTAGTCTAGCAGTAGTAGTGTAGCAGCAGCAGTAGTAGTAGTCTCGCAGTAGTAGTGTAGCAGCAGTAGTAGTAGTCTCGTAGTAATAGTGTAGCAGCAGTAGTAGTAGTCTCGTAATAATAGTGTAGCAGCAGCAGTAGTAGTAATCTCGTAGTAAACGTGTAGCAGCAGCAGTAGTAGTCTCGTTGTAATAGTGTAGCAGCAGCAGTAGTAGTAGTAGTCTCGTAGTAATAGTGTAGCAGCAGTAGTAGTAGTAGTCTAGCAGTAGTAGTGTAGCAGCAGCAGTAGTAGTAGTCTAGCAGTAGTAGTGTAGCAGCAGCAATAGTAGTAGTCTAGTAGTAATAGTGTAGCAGTAGTAGTAGTAGTAGTCTAGCCGTAGTAGTGTAGCAGCAGCAGTAGTAGTAGTCTAGCAGTAGTAGTGTAGCAGCAGCAGTAGTAGTAGTCTAGCAGTAGTAGTGTAGCAGTAGCAGTATTAGTAGTCTCGTAGTAGTAGTGTAGCAGCAGCAGTAGTAGTAGTCTAGCAGTAGTAGTGTAGCAGCAGCAGTAGTAGTAGTCTCGTAGTAGTAGAGTAGCAGCAGCAGTAGTAGTAGTCTCGTAGTAGTAGTGTAGCAGCAGCAGTAGTAGTAGTCTAGCAGTAGTAGTGTAGCAGCAGCAGTAGTAGTAGTCTCGTAGTAGTAGTATAGCAGCAGCAGTAGTAGTAGTAGTCTCGTAGTAGTAGTGTAGCAGCAGTAATAGTAGCAGTTGCGTGGCAATAGCAGTAGTAGTGTAACACCAGCAGCAGTACTAGCATTAGTAGTGTAGCAGCAGTAGTAGTAGTCTCGTAGTAGCAGTGTAGCAGCAGTAACAGTAGCAGTTGCGTGGCAATAGCAGTAGTAGTGTAACAGCAGCAGCAGTACTAGCATTAGTAGTGTAGCAGCAGTAGTAGTAGCAGTGCAGCTGCAGCTGTAGGAGAGTAGTTGTGTAGCAGCAGCAGCAGCAGCAGCAGCAGTAGTAGTAGTAGTGATAATGTAGCAGCGATAGTAGCAGCAGTAGTAGTAGTAGTGATAATGTAGCAGCGGTAGTAGCTGTAGTAGGGCAGCATCGGTAGCTTTGTATAGTCAGAATGTTCGTGTGTGCGGGTGCCTGTGTGTGTGTGTGTGTGTGTGTGTGTGTGTGTGTGTGTGTGTGTGTGTGTGTGTGTGTGTGTGTGCGCGCGCGTGCTGCTGCGCGCGGCGTGCTGTGCCCGGTGCGTGCTGCGCGAGTGCGTGCGCGCACCCTCTTTAATACGGGCAGACGGCCTAGTTCAATAAACCATTCGTTCGCCCCCTCCCCACCCCACCCCTCTCCCTCTGTCTCTCTGTTTTTTGTGTGTGTTTGTTTGTTTGTTTTTGCTTTCTCAAATTCGGACCTGATCGTCGCCTACGTATTTGTTCTTAATTCCTTCTTCTCCAGATGCTTCTTGTTCTTAGAACCGTTTCTTCTGCTGACATACTTAATTCCTTCTTCTTCTCAGTTACTTCCCTTCTTCTTCTCAGTTACTTCCCTTCTTCTTCTCAGTTACTTCCCTTCTCAGCTCTCCTTGTTACTCTAGGCAGTCCGCGCCGTACGTTCGCCGGAATAATCATTACCTGCCTGTTTACACCAGGTTCTGGACACCAGGTATCTGTCATCCTGACATATGTCGTTTCAGATCGCTTCTTCTTCTTCTCCGTCTTCTTTCGCCCTTGGTCTTTTTTCCATCCCTGTTCTCTTCTTCTGCTTTATCTTCTTCTTTTCCCCTTCTTCTTCTTTTCTTCTTCTTCTTCTTCTTCTTCTTCTTCTTCTTCTTCTTCTTCTTCTTCTTCTTCTCTTTTTAATGATTTCAATCTTTTTCCACTATGTTCATTCATATGCAATTATCTTCATTCTGGAGCCATCGGTCGTATGCCGTCGCCGGTGAGCAACTAAACTATTTAGTGACAAAAAGATACGAGACAGGGCTTAAGGAGAAGGTTTTGAATTTATAGTTCAAAAAAGGAGAGAGAGAGAGAGAGAGAGAGAGAGAGAGAGAGAGAGAGAGAGAGAGAGAGAGAGAGAGAGAGAGACAGAGAGAAGACGACAGACAGACAGAGAAGACAGAAGACAGAAGAGAGAGAGAGAGAGAGAGAGAGAGAGAGAAGAGAGAGAGAGAGAGAGAGAGAGAGATTCAAATGTTTTATTTGACTTGAGGGAGTGCTCATATCAACATACACAACACGGTACACAAAAGTGTGTGTGTGTGAGAGAGAGGAGAGAGAGAGAGAGAGAGAGAGAGAGAGAGAGAGAGAGAGAGAGAGACGAGACACACACACACACACACACACCACACACACACACACGCACGCACGCACGCACGCACGCACGCACGACACGCACGCACACACCACCACCACACACACACACACACACCACACACACACACACACACACACACACACACACACACACACACACACACACACACACACACACACACACACACACACACACCACAAACAACAGGAAAGAAAGCACACACGAAGAGAGGAAAGAAAAGATCGGGGGGGGGAAGGAAGACGCACACAAAAAAGAGCCGAGCAATTAACCTTTCTTATATCACGTAATATTTTTTGCGAGGTGTAGTGATTGGAGCCAAGCCCTGGGCTCTTAAATCAACTTGCGGTTCATACTTCTCAAGTCGTTTGGTTGTTTCCTTCTTCTTCTTCTCTGTCTCTCTGTCTCTGTCTCTGTCTCTGTCTCTGTCTCTGTCTCTGTCTCTGTCTCTGTCTCTCTCTCTCTCTCTCTCTCTCTCTCTCTCTCTCTCTCTCTCTCTCTCTCTCTCTCTCTCTCTCTTTTTTTTCTCTCCTTCTTTTACCTCTGCTCCTTCACTCCGGCAAATTCGCCCCGAGATCTGATCCAACCTTTCGTGAGTGCACGAAGTCTTAGGTCTCTCCTTCTCTATTTAATTGTCAGTGATGAGTTGAAGTCTATTAATTTAATGCTACCAGCTGATAATTTTCGCCGAAAGGTCGAGACGACTTGAGTTTACCTATGTTCCCCAACTACATCTCTGTTCGGTTTCTTCAATTTGAATGATGATGTCAGCGGCGATGTTGATGAAGATGCTGGCGGTGACGATGGAGCGGAGAGTGTGTGTGGGTGTGGAAGTGTGGGTGGGAGGGGGCGAGATGTGTGTGGGGGGGGGGGGGGCGGGGGCGGGGGGGGTGTATGTGTGGGGGTGTTTCTGCTAGTGTCTGTGTTTGTTTGCTCGAGTCTGTGTGTGGGTATAGATGGGTGTGTATGTGTGGGCACATGTATGTACGTGTATCTGTCTGTCTGTCTGTCTGTGTGCTTGCGTGCGTGTGTGCGTGGGGTGTGTGTGTGTGTGTGTGTGTGTGTGTGTGTGTGTGTGTGTGTGTGTGTGTGTGTGTGTGTGTGTGTGTGTGTGTGCGTGCGTGTGAGTGTGTGTGTGTGTGTGTGTGTGTGTGTGTGTGTGTGTGTGTGTGTGTGTGTGTGTCTGTCTGTCTGTCTGTCTGTCTGTCTGTCTGTGTCTATGTGTGTGTCAGTGAATTTTCCTTTGGGCAGGGACTTTCCGGTGGTGGTGGTGGTGGGGAGGGAAGGGGTGGGGGTAGGGGGGGGGGGATCCTCCCAACAGCAAAACAGTTTGAAGGGTTCCCACTACAACGTTTGAAGCGTAGGAACTGTACATCCGAGTGAAACTGTAGTGATCGCTACTCGTGCACGTGCAACGCACTTACGGTCTCCGTTTGACGTTGAATATCGCCGTGAGCCTATCGTTGTCAGACAGATGATTTCACAGACACGGCAGTGGAGTACGAGCTTTACACGTGCTTGATAATTTGGTACTTCGACTTTCTCACGTCTCCTGTTCGTTTCTTTTTTGTATGCTTCTTTATCACAGTAATGTTGTTTGGTTTATTACAGTAATGTTGTTGTTTGGTTTATTACAATATGTTGTTGTTTGGTTTATTACAGTAATGTTGTTGTTTGTTTTATCACATTAATGTTGTTGTTTGTTTTATCACAGTAGTGTTGTTTGGTTTATTACAGTAATGTTGTTGTTTGTTTTATCACAGTAATGTTGTTTGTTTTATACAGTAATGTTGTTGTTTGTTTTATCACAGTAATGTTGTTTGTTTTATTACAGTAATGTTGTTGTTTGTTTTATCACAGTAATGTTGTTTGGTTTATTACAATATGTTGTTGTTTGTTTTTTCACAGTAATGTTGTTTGGTTTATTACAGTAATGTTGTTGTTTGTTTTATCACAGTAATGTTGTTTGGTTTATTACAGTAATGTTGTTGTTTGTTTTATCACAGTAATGTTGTTGTTTGTTTTATAACAGTCATGTTGTTGTTTGTTTTATCACAGTAATGTTGTTTGGTTTATTACAGTAATGTTGTTGTTTGGTTTATCACAGTAATGTTGTTTGGTTTATTACAGTAATGTTGTTGTTTGTTTTATCACATTAATGTTGTTGTTTGTTTTATCACAGTAATGTTGTTTGGTTTATTACAGTAATGTTGTGTTTGTTTTATCACAGTAATGTTGTTGTTTGTTTTATTACAGTATGTTGTTGTTTGTTTTATCACAGTAATGTTGTTTGTTTTATTACAGTATGTTGTTGTTTGTTTTATCACAGTAATGTTGTTGTTTGTTTTATCACAGTCATGTTGTTGTTTGTTTTATCACAGTAATGTTTTGTTTGTTTTATTATCACAATAATGTTGTTGCTTGTTTTATCACAGTAATGTTGTTGTTTGTTTTATCACAGTCATGTTGTTTGTTTTATTACAGTATGTTGTTGTTTGTTTTATCACAGTAATTTTGTTGTTAAGTTTTAGGGCAGTAATTCTTTTCTTTGTATTCATTTCAACTAAATATCGTAGCGTCGTGTTGACTGATAATTATTATTCTTGTAGTCGTGTTGACTGATAATGACTCCTTCCTGTAGTCGTGTTGACTGATAATGACTCCTTCCTGTAGTCGTGTTGACTGATAATGACTCCTTCCTGTAGTCGTGTTAACTGATAATGACTCCTTCCTGAAGTCGTGTTGACTGATAATGACTCCTTCCTGTAGTCGTGTTGACTGATAATGACTCCTTCCTGTAGTCGTGTTGACTGATAATGACTCCTTCCTGTAGTCGTGTTGACTGATAATGACTCCTTCCTGTAGTCGTGTTGACTGATAATGACTCCTTCCTGTAGTCGTGTTGACTGATAATGACTCCTTCCTGAAGTCGTGTTGACTGATAATGACTCCTTCCTGTAGTCGTGTTGACTGATAATGACTCCTTCCTGAAGTCGTGTTAACTGATAATGACTCCTTCCTGAAGTCGTGTTGACTGATAATGACTCCTTCCTGTAGTCGTGTTGACTGATAATGACTCCTTCCTGTAGCCGTTTCCAACATCCGAGACTCATTGTGGACGTAGAAATGATGATTCCCTCTGTTGAGAAGCCAGAGCTGACAATTATTTATGCTCTCCCTTTAAACCTGGAGTAGATCAGAACGTGTCCATTCACAAGGACACGCACACTGTTAAGTCACACTACAATGCTACACTCTGTGGGAGCCATCTTACACATTTTCTGTCTTTGCTATCTTATTATGTGAGAGAGAGAGAGAGAGAGAGAGAGAGGGGGGGGGGGGGAGGGGGGGCGGGCGGGGAGAAGAAGAAGAAGAAGAAGAAGAAGAAGAAGAAGAAGAAGAAGAAGATGAAGAAGATCCAAACACATAAAAAGTTGGAAAGAGCGCTATTTATTAGGGCAAAACAGAACATGCTGTATTTCGTCCTAATAAATAAGGTTCTTTTGAACTTCTTTTTTTTTATGTGTTTGAATCTTGTTTTAGAACGCTAGCAGTCATTCTTTCAGGGGCAGTGTGGGCGGGGGTGGGGGTGGGGGTGGGCGAGGGTTCAGAAAGAAAAAAAAGTTAAAATTAGAACAAACAAACAAATAAAAAGCGGGCACTACTCCTGTGGGCCAGTTCTTGGCAGTGGTACGACCCCCCCCCCCCCCCCCCCCCCCCCCCCCACACACACACACACCCTCCACCCCCCTCCCACTCCCACCCCTAATCTTGTTTTAGAACGCTAGCAGTCATTCTTTCGGGGGCAGTGTGGGCGGGGGTGGGCGGGGGCGAGGGTTAAGAAAGAAAAAAAGTTAAAATTAGAACAAACAAAATAACAAAAAACCGGGCACTACTCCTGTGGGCCAGTTCTTGGCAGTGGTACCCCCCCCACGACCCCCACCCCCCCCCCACCCCAAACACCCACACACACCTTCCCCCCCCCCCCCCCCACCCCCCCCCCCCTCCCCCCAGGCTGGGGCCCCTGCAGGAAGTGTGCCGGCAGGGCCTGAAACTGACACATTGGCGTAGCCGGCGTCGTGCTGGCTGGCAGTAGGTCCTGGAGCTGTCAAGGACGGGACGGGATCCTGATGGAAGAAGATCATTACTGAATCCCACATCGCATCACACAGCCGAGCAGGATAGTCTCTTCAATTAGGGTTGACAACTCACTTACCAGACTCGGTAAAAGCGAGACCATCTTGTCGGAGACTTCCGGGAAAGGGCAGACAAACGGGCAAGAGCATGGGAAGGGGGAGAGAATTAGGCGTGGTGTGTTTTCTGATAAAAGCGTCGTTTGGGCTGAAAACATCCTGTCTGGGGGACAGTGGGAAGGAAGGAGGGAGGGAGGGAGGAAGGAGAGAAGGAAGGAAGGAGGGAGAGAGGGGAGGGGGAAGAGGAGAAGAGAAAAGACGCAATTTTGTGGTACGGTACGTTGCTCAGTACTTGCTGGCCACAGTGCTGTAAATGTGGGATGGGGTAGGGGGGGGGGGGGGAGGGGGTATGTGTGTGTGTGTGGGGGGGTGATGTAGGGGGAAAGAGGTGGGGGACGGAGGAGAGTTGCAGCGACTGAGCGGACTTCCATTAATCGATAAGATTAGGGTTAAGAATGGACTGAGGGTGAAGTATGATGAAGGTAGCTGGGCCCGTGGCCGCCGACCCGATCAGTAATCATTTCTCATCAGCAGAATCTGGGTCGCGTGGGTGTATGTCTAAGACACTGTGTGTGTGTGTGTGTGTGTGTGTGTGTGTGTGTGTGTGTGTGTGTGTGTGTGTGTGTGTGTGTGTGTGTGTGTGTGTGTGTGTGTGTGTGTGTGTGTGTGTGTGTGTGTGTGTGTGTGTGTGTGTGTGTGTGTGTGTGTGTGTGTGTGTGTGTGTGTGTGTGTGTGTGTGTGTTGCAAGACTTGCGGAATGGACTGAAGCAGGAAACTCCAGAGAAACGAAGTAGAAAGGTAAAAGTCTGGCAGAGAAAGTCTGGCGGCAGTCCATAGCATGCAATGCGATGCAAAGAGGGGACCAAGGTGTGTAGAGTACGTAAAGGCTTATCATTCTCCTCCTCTTCCTCCTCCTCCTCCTCCTCCTCTCCTCCTCCTCCTCCTCCTCCTCCTCCTCCTCCTTCTCTTCTTCCCGCTCTTGCTTCTTCTTCCTCCTCCGTCTCCTCCTCTTCCATCCGAATTCTCTTCCTCTTCTTTTTCTTCTTATTTGCCTCTACCTCCATCTTCTATCTTCTACTTCAAAACCTCTTCTTCTCCTTCTTCTTCTTCTTCTTCTTCTTCTTCTTCTTCTTCTTCTTCTTCTTCTTCTTCTTCTTCTTCTTCTTCTTCTTCTTCTTCTTCAGAACTTCTTGCCATCCTCCTTCGTCTTCTTCTTCATCGTCGTCGTTGTTTTTGTCTTCTTCTTACGAAGTGAAAACGTCTTTCTTCTTACTCTTCTTAAAACTTCTTCTTCAAAACTTCTTCTTCTTCTTCTTCTTCTTCTTCTTCTTCTTCTTCTTCTTCTTCTTCTTCTTCTTCTTCTTTCTTTGTAATAAAGTATTATTATTATCTCTTCTTTCTCCCTGATATAACCGTAACGGTTGACTGGGCGTAAAACACCAAGTTACTAACTTACTAACTCTTCTTCTTCTTCTTCTTCTTCTTCTTCTTCTTCTTCTTCTTCTTCTTCTTCTTCTTCTTTCTTTCTGTGTAATAAAGTATTATTATTATCTCTCCTTTCTCCCTGATATAACCGTAACAGTTGACTGGGCATAAAACACCAAGTTACTAACTTACTAATCTTCTTCTTCTTCTTCGTCTTCTTCTTCTTCTTCTTCTTCTTCTTCTTCTTCTTCTTCTTCTTCTTCTTCTTCTTCTTCTTCAAAACTTCGTCATGTTGAGAACATCTTCTTCTTCTCTTCTTTAATTCTTATGGACTTCTTCTTTTTAAAAAACTTCATCATCTCAGAAATGGATGAAGACGATGGTTTGCGCATTTCTGGCTGGGCAGTCTCCGATGACCTGGCCCTAAAGGTATCAATTTGTATTGTCTGGGATTTTTTCCTCCAGGATGTTCCAGTTTCAGTTCTGGGGAAGATGACCTATACGTCTGTAATCTGTTTCGCGAGCCCAGGGCGGGGTACCAGGGACGCAGAAATTGATGTCCCCCGTCTGCTGAGAACCCGGAGCTAGAAAAGCTGTCCTTTTCCACGCCCGGAGCAGGTCAGAATATAGCTGCCCTCCTTCTGTCTTCCCGTTCACCCAGCTAATTCTTTCTTCCACTTCTTAAAAGTGCAAAAGTCTTTTTACTTAGGGAAGGGTTTTTCCATATTCACATCCGAGTGTATATGCAATATTAATGGCATTAAACTACATATGCAATATTCAGTTAGCAATATAAAAATAAAAATAATGGTGTTGACTCAGAATCAGTTCTATATGCATTGAAAACAACTGGGTCTGGAAAATGAGAGGGGATATATTTTATGAAGTGAAGTATTTAATACATCGTATCATGCATAGGGGTATTGGGATTGGGTTTTGTTGGATACCGTCTCTTTGTAGTCTTTATTGGAATGAAACATCAGATAAATCAGCTAAACAAGGTGCAATGAAAAACATGTCTGAAATATCATACAATAACCTACTGCTCTCGTCTCATGAGATTACTTCAATACTTGAGAAGATTGTGAATAAACAAATTGAAAAAAAAAGTAAACTTGCGATACCTTCTTGTTCAAAATATTTAGCAAGAGTAATATATGAGTTACGTCTAAATTCATGGAACAGTAAATATTCACAGAACGTGACATGTGTTTGTAAACATATCTTATCTGTTGAACACGTACTGCTTGAATGTCCTATTACCACAGAGT
>JABMCL010002383.1:95000-142500 GCA_018857735.1 Alviniconcha marisindica | reverse complement strand
AGACTGAAGCCTTTATTGTTCCGGCAAGCCCCCAATTCCTCCAGAAACCGACCCAAACTGAGGCCTTTTTTGTTCGGGCAAGCCACCAGTTCCTACGGAAAATGACCCAAACTGAGGCCTTTTTTGTTCGGGCAAGCCACCAGTTCCTACGGAAACTGACCCAAACTGAGGCCTTTATTGTTCGAGCAAGCCACCAGTTCCTACGGAAACTGACCCAGTCTGAAGCCTTTATTGTTCCCGCAAGCCCCCAATTCCTCCAGAAACCGACCCAAACTGAGGCCTTTTTTGTTAGGGCAAGCCACCAGTTCCTATGGAAACTGACCCAAACTGAGGCCTTTTTTGTTCGGAAACTGACCCAGGCCCCCAATTTCTCGGACTCCTTGTTCCCTGCAGAATTTGACCCAGACTGAACTGTGTGCCCGGTTCTGTAGTAAGGCTGACTAGAGGTGCAATTACCATCGACACTAATTTTATTATTGTGTGTCTGTAGCAATGATTGTAAGGAAAATGATCACATTTTTGCAAAATGGATGGCAGAGAACGCGGATGGAGGTAGGTGGATGTTAAAAATGTTTATTCTGTTGTATGCGGATCAAACAGCATGTAACATCCAGGCACCACTTCGATGGATATTCTATGTTTTGTGATGTTTTACTCCGTTTCGTCTGTATATAATATACTCTAACCTTTGTTGTGTTGAACTGTCTGCTTGTCCTTTTTAGTGTGGAATTCCAGTGATGTTTTGATGTTTAGTGGGCCGCCATTGGGGTAAGGTTTCTGAAATAAGTTCTTGACTTGAGAACATGCATCAGCCTGTGCAGTCGGCCCAAAATTTAATGTGACAGTCGGCAACTTGGCAAGACATGGTGGAAGGGAGATAATCGCGCTTAATAGTTGCGTTGGAGTTATGTCCCTGCCGGCAAAAAACGTGCACTGACTGAATCGAAGGTGTAAAGTATGAAACAAAGCAATTCACGCACCTATTTTTCAGATCTCTCTCTCTCTCTTCAGATGGGGCTATGGCCTTGTCGAATAAAATTTCCGTATTCCGTATATTCTCTCTCTGTCTCTCTCACACACACACACACACACACACACACACACACACACACACACACACACACACACACACACACACACACACACAAGGCACACACTACAAAAAAAGAATGTTAGTGAGCACTCGTTTAATAATATATGCTTACCTTTGATCTTGAACAGTCAAAAACATTGGATAAATAATCTCGTTTTAAGACTGAAACAAGCGTGCGTCACGCATGTACAATAAATCAAGCACACAAATCCAATTAAAATAAAATTTTCAATGCATCAGGAAAGAAAGATGCACTACAATTTTTAAAAATTAAAGTCTTGACATTATTATTTTTTTGTAATCCTGAAGCAGGACAAAACTTGAAATACAAACTCTTCCTATCAAAATACATGATAAATTAAAAAAATCAACACATCGGTTATTGCTTTTTGTCACACAAATATATATATACACAAGAACACACCCAATCCTAACTCACATTTATGACAGCTTCTTGAAGCAGAAAAAATACAACTGATTTTTAACATTGTATATATCATTAATGACCAGTTTGGAATTGTTCACATGTCAATGATAAAATCTGACATTGTACATGTTAAGGATCACTGGGTTTGACACTAACATGTTGATCACCACTAATTTTGACAAAGTCGTTCAGTACGAAAAGGCTTAAATTTCCTACATACACCACCCACTCCCCTTCCTCAGTGCACAAACACTCCCTTTCTTCAGTGCACCATCACTCCCTTTCCTCAGTGCACTGACACTCCCCTTCCTTAGTGTACCATCACTCCTTTCTTCAGTGCACAAACACTCCCTTTCCTCGGTGCAAAAACACCTTTCCTCAGTGCACTGACACTCCCCTTCCTCAGTGCACAAACATCCTTCCTCAGTGCACAAACACTCCCTTTCCTCAGTACACAAACACTCCTTTACCTCAGTGCACAAACACTCCCTTTCCTCAGTGCACAAACTCCTTTACCTCAGTGCACACTCACTTTCCTCAGTGCACAAACACTCCCTTTCCTCAGTCACAACACTCCTTTACCTCAGTGCACACACTCCCTTTCCTCAGTGCACAAACACTCCCTTTCCTCAGTACACAAACACTCCTTTACCTCAGTGCACAAACACTCCCTTTCCTCAGTGCACACTCCCTTTCCTCAGTACACAAACACTCCTTTACCTCAGTGCACAAACACTCCCTTTCCTCAGTGCACAAACACTCCCTTTCCTCAGTACACAAACACTCCTTTACCTCAGTGCACAAACACTCCCTTTCCTCAGTGCACAAACACTCCCTTTCCTCAGTACACAAACACTCCTTTTCCTCAGTGCACTGACACTCCCCTTCCTTAGTGCACCATCACTCCTTTATCTCAGTGCACAAACACTCCCTTTCCTCAGTGCACAAACACTCCCTTTCCTCAGTGCACTGACACTCCCCTTCCTTAATGCACCATCACTCCCTTACCTCAGTGCACCAGCACTCTCTCCTAGGCAGAAAAACGAAAGAGAAGATAGGACAATGAGCTGAAATAACATCCCTGAGATTCCAGACAGGAAGCGAACATCAAACGTCCCCAGCCAGTGGGGGTGTGGGGAGATGAGATGGGGGTGGGAGGGGTGGGGGCGGGGGATTGGATGTGTGTGTGTGTGTGTGTGTGTGTGTGTGTGTGTGTGTGTGTGTGTGTGTGTGTGTGTGTGTGTGTGAATCTGTTCAATGTCAAATTTCAACCCAGTGACTTTAGTGACAGAAAAAAATCTGGAACACACTGACAACCCTGCTGATCTTCTAACTCTGTTCAAACAATGATAAGAACAATGATAAGAGTGAGTGAAAAAACATAAACACAAGTTGGTTGTCTCCCTTCAATCAAAGTGAGGGAATGACATAAGGCACAGCACATGCTAACCCTGTCAAGCGTCACAATTGATACTGTCCAAACAATACACATCTTAATTAACCCTGTCCAAACAATACGCATCTTAATTAACACTGTCCGAACAATACACATCTTAATTAACCCTGTCCAAACAATACGCACCTTACTTAACACTGTCGAAACAATACCCATCTCAATTAACACTGTCTAAACAACGCGCATTTTAATTAACACTGTCCAAACAATATTTAGAGTGAACGATGAAACTTGAACACAACTTTCGTTCTTCCACCAATGCAAGGGTATGATTAAAAACAAGACACAATGCATGCTGACCCTGTCGAGTTTCTTAACACTGTTCAAATAGTTTGAGCAAATGATCAAAACCATAACACAAACCACAGCCCCCAATGACGTTCTCTTCAGACAATGTGAAGGAATGATAAACACTGTGCACACCAACCCTGATGAGCACCGAATTCTGTTTAGAGAATGATTAAAAAAGTGATGGATAAGTAAGTAAGTTGGTGTTTTACGCCCAGTCAACCGGTACGGTTATATCAGGGCGATAAAGTGATGGATAAAACTTTTGCACAAAGCCAACGCTAACTTCCGTCTTCAAACAGCACGAATCACTGGTAAAATTTAAAACACAGCATAATCATAATGCACATTTATCATGCACTCCTCAATACCCTGAGCGCTCAGATGACAGGGGTGTGTGGGGGTGGGGTGGGGGTGTGAAGAGAGAGAGAGAGAGCAGTGACTGTTGGAAGAGATTGGGGGGGGGGGGGGTGTTACTCATTCAAGTTAATAAACTGGACTTTAACGTCCCGCCAGCCGCACAGGGTCACCTCAGGAAACCAAACTCTGTCATAAGCAAATGCAGATTTCAAAACTCTTTTCATGTTGAAAAATAAACCTTTTCTCAAGTAAAATCCACAAAATCAACCCCTGCACAAATACAAAACAAAGATATGCAAACCTCAAACGCAAACTTCACCACATGCCACCCCAGTTGAGTGTCAAACTCTTGTCCAAACAATATTGAAAATGAAAAACAAAACCTAAACACAAAACCAGCATTTCTCTTCAACACAAGTTGTTTTTTAAAGGTGATATAACATAAAAAGCAGTGCAACTCAACCCTGCTGAGCTTCTGACTTTGCTCAACTAACCTGATGTCCAAGTGAGAGATAAAAGTGAAAACATATAATTATGTATATTTTATGCCTACCCTGCCTGGACAAAATTCTATGAACAATCAACAACTTAAGTAACAAAACTTAACAGAGGACTACATCAACCCTGCAAAGTTTTCAAGACTGCCTGTTCAAACCCAGATTAGATCAGTTCAAGATGGTATCTATACATGCTCTTTAAGAAAGCCTGAAGTGCCAGCAGCAGCTTCTGTTGTGCCATGCACAGAAGCAAGTCCAAGTCCTTCACAAGAATGCCAGTCTACTCACTTCTGTTGTGCCATGCACAGAAGCAAGTCCATGTCCTTCACAAGAATGCCAGTCTACTCACTTCTGTTGTGCCATGCACAGAAGCAAGTCCATGTCCTTCACAAGAATGCCAGTCTACTCACTTCTGTTGTGCCATGCACAGAAGCAAGTCCATGTCCTTCACAAGAATGCCAGTCTACTCACTTCTGTTGTGCCATGCACAGAAGCAAGTCCAAGGCCTTCACAAGAATGCCAGTCTACTCAGCCTGATTCACACCCAGAGAAAGTGCTCAGCACCCTCACAGTAAAAGGTTAGCCCAAAACACAATTAGAGAGAAAAAGGCTTAACCTTTTTGCCGCTGATGTTGCTAAGCAGTGGCTTGTAATGAGAACGCAACTGTCACCATGCGGCGACTTATAACGAGAATGCCATTGTCACTGATCGGCGGCTTAGGTCAGCAGTTATTAAACCTCTTGAATCTTTTGTGAATGAATACATGTGGTCCCGAAGTTAGTCACATGACAAAAATAAGACTGGCTTCCATTTTACACTTTGATTTTTACTGCGTTGTCAACATTTTTGCAACTTGCCAAAATGACTAGCACTTCGTAAAGGAGCTGTTCCTCAAATGCAACTGCTCACTACAGTATGGAGCAAGCAATGAGCTTGGTTATCGATGATCAGTCACCAAACATACTTGCTGCTGACAGTGACAATGGAGAAAGAGTTTGCTCAATCTGTGAATGATGACTTTGTTGATGACAGTGTTGACTTTATTGTAAGTAAATTGCAAACAAATGCAAAAACACTAAACAAGTGCATTCTGTCAACTCTATGACATCAAAATCCAACTTTAATCTCAAAATAAACCAACCCATTCTGTGCTCCATTCAATTTCAGGAAACTGATGTATGGTCAAGACTGGACATGTGGTTGAGAAGATACAGCAGTTTAAAATAGGTAGGTAGAGATCTGCAATGCAGCACTCCTGCACAGATGGTTCTGAGCTGCAGTGTGCTTCTGCACTGCTGGTTTCCAGGTGTATACTTTGCATGCACTGCTGGCGATGAAAGGTGTGTTTTTTTAAATATAAAAAAAGGCAAAAGTTGAAAGTTATAAAAACAGAACCCATGAAAGCATTACATCTGTACACTGCATCTTGTGTAAATAAGCAAAGCAACTCAATACACATAATTTACAAGAATCAGCAACAAAAATTCTGCCCTCCCCTCAAGGAGTATTTTTGCCCTGACCTCCCCTCAAGGAGTATTTTTGCCCTGACCTCCCCTCAAGGAGTATTTTTGCCCTGACCTCCCCTCAATCAGTATTTTTACCCTGACCTTATCTCTCAAGTTTTACTTGTTGTTTTTTCCCCTGGCATCCTCTTGAGAGTAATTTGGCCCTGACGTCTCGAGCAGTATTTTTGCCATGACAGGAGTATTTTTGCCATGACCTCCTCTCAAGGAGTATTTTTGCCCTGACTGGGTTCCATCCAGAGCTGGCGAGGCGTGGTTGGTGGGACGTAAAAATCCAAGTAACCAACCTGACCTTGTTTCAAACATAAACGGTTCAAAAGAATGCTATTCATTAGGACAAAACTCAACATGCAAATTTGGGGGGGGCAATTCCCTTTACCAAGCTACAAAATGACACTTAAACAACAGTTCAACAGTGAAAAATGAGATGTAGCACTAGGACACTTATAATATCTGCTCCTGGTTGAGCTATGTTGTTTTCATGGCCAGTGGTTGGAAGAATGTTGGCATAACAATGATGTCTCATAGGTGTGATGTAATCCACATCAAAATAATGTTCCAGATTTTTCTGACCTTGGTTCATCCAGAGCTGATGTGGTGGTTGGTGGGATGTAAAAAACCCAAGAAGTAACCAACCTGACCTTGGTTCATCCGGAGCTGATGTGGTGTGGTTGGTGGGATGTAAAAAACCCAAGTAACCAATCTGATTTGCGCAAATATTGTTAGGCCAAATAAAAAATAAAAAGTGCCTCCAGTATGGTAACCCAACCATATCTGTGTGTGTGTATATGTGTGTGTGTGCGCGCGTGTGCCAGTATTAAACAACAAAAAACAAAACAAAAAAGACATCTGGGAGAATTTTGTTTGAATTTAAAGGAGGGAGGTAGTTTTTTCCCCACCCCCCACCTACCTACCCTCCACGAACAAGCCAGCAAACAATAATGCCCAGAGATACCCTTGATTTCAACAGCAAAGTGCTGATATGTGTGCATCAGGTTACTGCCATGCAAAGAATCAGTGCACAGATTTAAAAAAATATATATATTTAAAAAAAGAAAGCCAAAAAACCTACAATCATCAAGAGCTTCTCATTAACCCCAAACAAAACAATCATAGGCAGCAACAGCAAGCGTGATACGTTACGACAATGCTCAGACTACTCTTGCTGGCACATCTACCAGCGTACAGTCAGCCACCCAAGGCACTGACAAGTATTTTGATGATGATGACAGTGAGAATTTTCCCAGGCACACAGGTCATGGTGTCACTGATGGTCACATGACTGAGATCACAGTTTGAGAAGTCGTGCCCCTTCACTAGGGGCCACAACGAAGAATGTGGCGGTGTTCCCGGAAGCTTTGTAGCGAGTCTGAAACAGAATAAATAGACCATTATACAGTGACACCCTCCCAGGGCTGCAGAAATACATTCGCCCAGTTGCCAAAGGCAGAGAGAGAAATTTGTTGGGCAAGATGAAAAAAATGTCAGCCTAGCAAGCAAGTTTCAAATCATCATCATCATCAAGTTTCAAATCATCATCATCATCAGGCAAGTTATAATTCTGCCTTCTGTGAAGATGATTCATCTCAGTTTAAAAATAATTTGGAGAATTAGAGAGAAAAAAATCAAGCAGCAGCTTGTGGAGTATAATGTCATCACCATTTAATTGGCTGAAACTGCAACATCAAAAAAGATGGAGTGTGAAAATCAATGTGTTTTACAAAATACAAGGAGGAAAAAACCTAGGTCCAGTTCCTTCACACTAGTGTATTTTATATTCACCAGCTCAGAAGAGTTGATAAGTGTCCAAAACTTTTACCTTCATAAGCCTTGTCCTTCTGAGAAAAATTCGCACTGAAGTCTCACTCAAGACAAAGCGAGTCTTCAAGCTCTGCTAGCCTAGCATCAATCATTACACAGACTCTCACCAGAAAGGATCCACTCCTATTCTTCCTCCTTTAGATTTTAATTGAATCCCAACTGACCTGCATGTTTTCAATGACCTTCTCCACAGCCTCCTTTTTCAGCAAGGTCACGGTGCAGCCACCGAACCCCCCGCCTGTCATCCTGGAGCCAAAAACTCCCTCCGACTTCATCTCCATGGCTGCTTCCACAAGAAGGTCCAGTTCTTTGCAGGACACCTCGTAATCATCCCTGGATGGTGATAAACAAGGAGCAAATGGGTGAATTGCTAATCATCCCTGGATGTTGATGAACAAGGCACAGAGGGGTGAATTGCTAATCATCCCTGGATGTTGATAAACAAGGAGCAAATCAGTGAATTGCTAATCATCCCTGGATGCTGATAAACAAGACGCAAAGGGATGAATTGCTAATAATCCCTTGTGGTTAAATTGCTAATAATCCCCAGATGTTGATAAACTACACGCAAATGGGTGAACTGCTAATAATCCCTGGATGTTGATAAACAAGGAGCGAAAGGGTGAACTGCTAATAATGCCTAGATGTTGAATTGCTAATAATCCGTGGATCTTGATAAACAAGGAGCGAAAGGGTAAACTGCTGATAATACCTAGATGTCGATAAACAAGGCGTAAAGGGGTGAACTGGCTCTCCAATCAAAAGAGAAGGAAAAGGAAATGAGCAGTAAAGCAGTAAAGACTCGTTTGCCTTGCTGTGAGGGTGCTGGGCTTAGCCTTATAAAACTGGACCACACCTCAACTGCTTTTTATTCCTTTTAAACTTAGGCTAAATCTATGCAATGGGATACAAGTTTTTGTTAGGCTAAATCTATGCAATGGGATACAAGTTTTTGTTTCAGCCAATACGAGAGAACATCAAGCCACTTTTTTGTTTGTTGTTTTACCCCATATGGAAATGGTCACTGCACATGTATGTGGAAAGTGAACTTTGCAGTGACATCTGTTGAAATCTATTATTTTAACCCCCAAGGAAGGGCAAAATGTTCATACGAAACAAAGTGGGAAAATATGCATGCATGCATATTATGTGCATGCATGCACGCACACACACACCACCCACAATCATGCACACACACACACGCACACACCTGTGCGTGCATGCACACGCATACTCATGCAAACACATACACACACCACAAAGTAGCACCCAACACACCTGAGTGAGTTGTGACTGTCAACCATGAGTTTGCCAAACAGTGTGTAATCGTTTCTCTCCAAGGCACAAGCTGCGTCATCAGTACGCTTGATCTCCGTAATCACGTGACGCACTCGTCGATAGGTCTCTGCATCCAGTTTATCCTTGCAGGCTAGAAAAAGAAACGTTTAATATGATCAATCAAAAATAAACACAACACATATTTTACAAAAAGACAAAAGGGCCCTTTGGTCCACAGTACAAGTTAGTTAGTTGGTCACTGGATTTTAACATCCTGTCAACCGCACAGGGTTACCTCAGGACAACAACCACCTCCAAAGGGCCCTACTAGAGAGGGTTAGCACATGGGTGGTAGTGGTAGTGGTAGTGGTAGGGACGCAACCCAACTGTCTACCTATGCTTGTGCACGTGCCTCAAGCATAACGTAGCCACAGTTGCACAGATGCACAAACACCTGCCCCTTCACACAGAAGAGTAATTTGAAAAGGTTCCTCAAGTGACAAACTTTACAAATTAGTCTTTTGCGACATACTGGTCAAGTAGTAGTTGTTATGCTCATAAAACTGACAACAAACACGCGCTCAGCGGCAGCTTGTTACTTCAGGTGCACTACGGTCCGCCATTTTGATTTTGGAGGAAATCGATAGGGTTACAAAGTAAAGCTAAAACAGCAATAAACTGAACAACAGCAACCCAAATTACAATCTCACACAAGCATACGATGCTAATCTACAAAGAAAAGTGGAAACGGTCCCTACAAATCCACTGTGGTAAGAATTCAGCAGTAGACGAAAACCTTAGCCATGTGGTAAACAATCCTCATAACCTCTGATCCACACATAAATCGCTGACGTCACAAGAGAAAACAGTTCCCTAACCGCAACCACTGCCACTACCACCTAAATACTAACCCTCTCTATTTTTCACAGAAACTTAATGGTTCACACAGTACAAGGTAGTTAGTCAGTCACTGGATTTTAACATCTTGTCAACCGCACAGAGTCACCTCAGGACAATCAAACAAGCTCCAAAGAGGACCTAGTGCAGACAATAAAATTTACCAATACCATCAAGCTGGATGTCTGAGGACAACCTGGAATGCCACCATCAGCCCAATCAACTGGACTAACACTACAGTCTTGCTGATAACCACTATAGCACATGGTTCATGAGTTGGATGTGCAGGTTACTTACACCTGCCTGTGCGAACTGCGAAACATTATGCCATGTTGTGTGTGTGTGTGTGTGTGTGTGTGTGTGTGTGTGTGTGTGTGTGTGTGTGGTGTGTGTCTGTGTGCATGGTGTGTGTGTGTGTGTGTGTGTGTGTGTGTGTGTGTGCATGCATGCGTGTGTTTGTGTGAGCCTGTGTGTGGTAGCTTACATAGAATGAATGATACTGTTACACTGCTGAATTTAACTTTATTTATTTATAACTTTTATACCTGGCTAACTGTAATGTTTTGTCTATTTGTTAATGCACTGTATGAACGGAAGGTCATGAAGCCAAATTCCTGCGTACCTTTAAATGTCATTGGTGAAGAAATATCCTTGTATCCTTGCATAACACCAGGATAGGCTACATGCATGACAGCAAACGATTAATTGCTCAAATCGCTTACTAGGATCCACCAACCTTCCAAATCTACTTCTGTGGCTTCTCGCAGACTTTTCTTGCCCATGGCAGCAGCAGCAGTTTCACACTGGCGGCGGCGTGTGGGATATTCCGACCCTGTCAGTTCATGCTTGACGTTGGAGTTGCTGATGAGAACCTTCACACCAGGGTCTTTCATTGGTACCAAACGACCTTCACACGACCTGCACATGGATGAGGTTGCAATACAAAACATCATCACTGTCTTCCGTCTGATTGACTCTACAACATTTTTGGGCACACTGTACTCAGGCAGGAAGAAAATGTGCTGGCAAAAGACTGCACTGGTGAAAAGCCAACATACAAAACTACCGTGGAAGTGCAGAGGAAGGAAAACATCAGAATTGGTTTTTTGTTTTTTTCAAAATCCCATTTTCAGCAATTTTCAAGGTTAGCTAAAGGTTCAAAGCACACAGAACCTTGACAACAACACTTATTTTGATAAGAAAATATAAAACATGTGCACATTTTCAGGGTAAAAACATTCTCAACCACTGAACAGACAGATAATAGTAATATACTACCAAACAATAATGCTAATAGAAATCAAAATTGATCTGCTTAACCTCTTCAACAACTGTTAAGGATATTATTTCCTCCACTCTTATCATTGAAATATATAATGTGATTATGTGAATGGATGCTGATGTTTCTCTACATATAAACTGATTTACTTTTTTTAGTTTTAAAAAAATAAGAAGAAAAAAAATCTGCTTAGCTTTGAGTTTGTGAAGAAGTTTTTGGAGAGTTAAACTTTTACGATTAACAAAATATTCTCAGTGGCTTTTTTTTCCCTGTGGACTTGCACAATTTTTTTCTTAAATTTTTCCTTTGGGTTATTACCCGTACAGCCTTTTGGATCTTCAACTCACTTTCTGTTTAACTGAGCAATATCTAAGCAGCAAGTGCACTGAGCTGAGGAGAGGCTGTCCATGGTAGAACATACTGTCCAGTTAGAAAGAAGAAAAAAAGCACAAGGACAAAAAAATAAACATTGCATGGACACTCCAAAGTCCATCCCGGTACCTACAGTCAATGAGCAAAGCAGGGTTTGCATTATCCACTAATTTTCAGTCATCTACTGATCAGCATATATACCGGAAAATAAATCGGCAATCAGTCATGTTATTTTGCTCAACCAGTTCCAAAAAAAGAAGCATGCACGTGCACACACGCATGTGTGTGTATGTGTGTGTGCACGTGCGTGCATGTTCTAGAACAGGGAAGGGAACAGGGTTAGGTAGTAGAACTCTACCGGTAGTATAGATGGCCATGTACCTGACCAGAAACAGTGATCGTCTGACTGGTTTCCATGAAAAAAAATTGCCACCTCGTAGATGTGACTGGCAAAGCATGGTCATTCTTCATGGTCACAGGGACAAAAAATAAATAAAACATTCTGTAGGCACATCTACAGTCCGTCCCTGTCCCTGCAGTCAATCAGCAAGGCATAGTCACAAGGACAAAAAAGAAATAAAACATTGTGTGGACACATCAAAATTCTGTCCGTGTACCTGCAGTCAATGAGTAAGGCATGGTCACTCCTCCCCATGACGGAGATGAACTGGTCCATGATTCCACACGGCATCCCAGCAAAGTCATGCTCCGCCTTCTGACACGCCAGGGCCTTCTTCAGCTGGTCGATTTGTGTCCCCGTCACTTCCTCCAAAAAGGTGAAGGTCGCCACCTCCAGGGAGGCTGAGCTGGAGACCCCCCCACCCAGGGGCACAGAACTCACAATAGTGGCATCAAAGGAAGGAACGTCACCTGTTAATGGAGCAATAAACTTGGTTCGTGCGTGACAGCCAGACACAGATAACTCCACACAATATACCTGTACAGTCCCTACCCTAACTGTAAAATCTGACTATAAACAATCAGCATTCAGACGGGAAAATCGACACATGCTTGCATTGAAACGGTCAGACATTGCTTCTTCTTTTTTGTATATTGGATACTTTATTTTACAGTGTTTTTTGTTTTTTCTACCAGTGCTACCTATATTTATATAATACTCTATTTAATAATGCTTCTGGTATCAGTCTTGTTGTTGCACATTCTTAAACTGTGAATCTTTTATATAAGGTATACATTTTTGCTTGTTTGATATCCATGTGAGGTGCCCATGTCTTTCTTTAAACAGAGTAAAGTTCTATAGATTTTTATTTTTATTTTTTTAATTCAATAGCTACTGTGTCAAAATCACCTTTCCCCGTCATTGGTTGCATAATTTACGGGACCCTGCACCAACATCACATACACTATACACTTCCATAGGGAGACAACCCACTGCTCATTGGTACACAGGCTAAAGACAAAGGGAGACAATCAGCCAACCCCAGTGATGGCAAACGTATAAAGTATCTGCCCCTTTCCCTGGTAAGTTTGTAATGTAATGATTAATGGGCCATTCCCATGCTGATCTGATGGGCAATGTACCTAGTCCCCACACAGATTCATGTTTCTGGGGCGTAAACCAGAGCAACAGACTGTAGAGCACATTCTGCAGACTTGCCCAATCCGCAAGTCTGCCAAGCCTTTTGGCTGACTGACACAGACTTGGGCACCATGCCTGCCTAGAAATAGTAAATAATTTATGATTGCTTTTTGTTTGTTTGTTGTTGTTGCTTTTCTTTTTGCTTTTTGGGGGGTGGGCGGAGGTGGGGGAGGGGGGAGGAAAATTTAGGCCTACAAAATATACCCAATCGTACCAGTATACAGGTCTGCTTTCGGGGGTTGCTGATGGGACTCTCACTATTAGCAGACTTCCTGGCAGCCACCATACTGAGAATCTAGTACTGCCTTACCCTGAATGCAGCGGACAAAGACAAAGTACAACGTAAGCACACTGTACACACCTGGGAACTTGTCCACCACTCCCTTGACATAGTTGGCCCATTTGGGCGAGCCTGGACTCAAGCCTTTGGAAGGGAACTCTGTATAGGTGGGCTCATCTGCACCCTGGGCTAGAGTGTGCACCCGGCATGTGCTGCCCTCTGTCTTCCTCCCCACAATTACCGTCACCATCGGCAAGGCCTGCAAAACAGGGAAACAGTACTGACTGTTATGACACTGATCACTACACTGCAAAAATTATGCAATTCTTACTCAATTACAATAACTGTACAGTGCAGAGTAATTGGATTAAGTAGACAATTATATATATATATATATATATATATATATATATATATATATATATATATATGTGTGTGTGTGTGTGTGTGTGTGTGTGTACCTAATGCAGGATTTTTTGGGTACACAGATTTCATCTTGAACTGAATGTACAGTTTGAAGTAAACACTTTTATAAGTTTTATAATAATAATTAAAGTACCTGTAAAGCACAAAATGTTGTCCATAGAAACAATTGTATGCATGTGTGCACACACACATGCACACACACACACACACACACACACACACACACACACACACACACTCACAGGCACCAACATACACGAGCATTCTGACTGCAAAGCTGAATGTAGAAAGTTCACACCAATCTAAACTAGGTCTGGGACTGGTTTCAATTTAAAAGTTAAATAAATGCTATATTATTTTCCTTTGATAGTTTTATCGGCTTTGCCCCCCCCTGTTTTTTTGTTTTGTTTTCCTGACCACTTTTTTTCCCCTCAGATTGTGCCATAATTTTATACTGTCATTTATAGTGTTAACACTACATGCTTTAAATAGTGTTCTAAAGTGTTAGTATTATAATTTTATATTAATGCTTTCACCAGTCCCTATGTATATATATATATATATATATATATATATATATATATATATATATATATATATATATACATTATAACTACTTTTTTTTTAAAGGACACAAATGTGATGTATAATGGATAAAACTCACTTTTTGCTGCAAATTTTGACTGTGGATGCTTGACATGATTATTTGAATGATTCAGATGATATTTGTGACCCAAAATGGTGTTTAAAATTAAAATTTCCAACTGCCTCCCTGGATAGTACCCACCAAGCGATTAAACTTCCACTATTTCCAGGGTGTTTATTTCCTGTCAAAGACAATACAAGTGGACACTCTTCATTTTCACGTTGTCCAGTCATGAAACCATTTCCCTAATGACTTTCTCACAACCTGCAAGTTCACTGACAGAAAACTCAAACTCAAACTCAAAAACTTTACTTCACAAGGATTGTAGTTTAGGTTCAGTCAAAAACCTAATAACTAGTCCTTGCTAAGCTACTGATGAATAAATATAAAATTACAGGTATCATTTATATACAGTTATATATATTAGGCATGAATGAGTGAGTGAAATTTGAGAGGGGGGCCCGGCGGCCAGAGGTGGAAGAGACAGAGACACAGAGAGAGAGAGAGAGTTAGTTAGATGGTGCTTTGAGTCCAGTCAACTACAAAGGGTTATGTCAGGGCTAAAAGAGAGAGAGAGAGAGAGAGAGAGAGAGAGAGAGAGAGAGAGAGAGAGAGAGAGAGAGAGAGAGAGAGAGAGAGAGAACACAACAGAACAGAGGCCCCGGTAAGTAACACAATGCATTATAAGAAATCCATGGTCAAAGCTGGTAAAACAATATCATTTTATGGTTATGTTCCTGGCTGTAAGTGTGACACGCCCACATGGCCCAATCTTGCCGGACAGCCGACAAAGGGGGAGCACTCGATGTTTTAGGGGCAGCAAGGGATCTGTGTAAATAAAACCAAGAACAAACTACGCTAAATAACACCAGACCTATCTTTTCTGGTGGTGGACAATGCAAACTCAATGTATGCTTATGCAGTAAACTGCCAAGCACTGCAGAAAAACAAGCGGGGGGAAAGGGGAAGGGGCGGGGAGGTGAAAGAAATGAACTGTCACAGCGTCAGTATCGCGCTACGAGTTTTGGCACTACTAGGCTGCTCATTGAGATTTTGGCAGCAAAGTGCATTTCTTCGCCTATTATCTGATTCTTTCCCCGAACAAACAACAAAAACGCTGCTGGTCACTGCTCGCCCGCACTCAAAGTCTCCCCTTCCATCGCCAGACCCCCCCCCCCCCCCCCCCCCCAACACACACACCGTCTGCTTTTCTCTGGCAGTAAATGAATTCCCACCACTCCCTCTGACCCCCTAGTCAACTCTTGCTTCTTCTCGTCAACTCTGTTTTTTCCCTCATACTCAGTCAAAACACCACACTGACACGTAACTGATCTAAACTCACCATTGGGAAAACGAACCCTTCATTGTAGTCGGTGTGTTCGCCGATCAAGTTGACACGTCCTGGCGCGCACGCGGCGAGATTTGGCGCTGACTTGAATCGTTCTTGAAAAGCAGACGACGCCTTCTGTACCAATTCTTCCATGGAAGGAACTGCGGAAGCCATTTTTAAATTCGGGAGAAGCGAATGAGTTTCGTGCCACGAGTTATAAAGGGAGGTACTTGCAAAATGTGAACAACCCTGCCGTTCCAATTTCACTTTCGCTGTAACTCTCTACGGTGTGTCCACGATGCAGTTCCGGGGGCATCAACATGTGACGTCAGATATGTTGATCTCGCGAGGTCATTGGTTCAAGGTTCAACCCCCCCCACCTCCTGGGATCTTGGTCCCCGCCACTGAGTTGACAATTAGTTATATACCTCAGCTTCGGCGGACCGGACAACTCGGGGTCAACGGTTAAAGAAGTCATGTCAGTCACTTACAAACTTGGCTTGTTCTTTCTGTGGCCGCCACTGACAGTCTCTGTGCTAACTAACTCTGTTCGGCCCTACAATGGCTGAAACAACAATGGCTGCTGTTTTTCTCGCCGGGACTCGAAGCCAAATGAATCCGTCATAGATCCCCCCCCCCCCCCCCCCCCCCCTTAACTTGATATTCCATAAGAGGTTTCACAGTGTCGTTGTGTACGTTAAAGCATGGGGGCGGATTGGGGGGTGGGGGGGGGGGGGGGGACTGGACGGCCAAAACGGACTGAAGTGAAGAAAGATGAAAAAGAATGCTCGGGGAAGCCAAGCCTTCTGGGGCATACCCCCCCCCCCCCCCCTCCTACACCCACACCCACACACACCACGGTCTTATATTGAACCGTATGGTCAATCACTGCTTCAGTCAGTCTGAGAGTGTGGACGTAAAGCACTTCCGACCAGTAGCACTCGCTCTTTGAAACCTAATGGATTTTTCCCCGTCGGTACTGAGTCTCAGTGGCACTGAACCGGCTTACCGTGCATCTCTAGCGCGGCTTGTTTCTGCACGGTGGTGTGTGTGTGTGTGTGTGTGTGTGTGTGTGTGTGTGTGTGTGTGTGTGTGTGTGTGTAGTGTGTGTGGTGTGTGTGTGTGTGTATGTGTGTGTGTGTGAGTCATTGTGTATGTCAGTGCCAGTCCGTACGTGTCAGTGTGTGTTGGTGGGTGGTGGGTGTGGGGGGGGTGGGCCGGCGTGTATGTGTGTGTGAGTCATTGTGTATATCAGTGCCTGTCTACGTGTGTGTGTGTGTGTGTCAGTTCGGGGGGGGGGGGGGGGGGGGGGGGGGCGTGAGGGGATGTTACACTCGGCGAGCGCATCATTACCAGTATGTCATGTATATATACGTGTGTGCCGGTATAGTGTATACCTTGCAACTGATCTCGGCTGCACTACTAGTATTAATCACGACTCTGGTGGTAGTATTGCCAAGCAACAACCGGTTTTTCGCAGTGGCCGGGTCGTGGCCTCATGGTGGGTTCAACCCGCGGTCAGATTACACCGGCCCGACTCTGCCGTTGTCGGTTTCTGCAGTTCATCACTCCAGCGGCGGGGTCAGCTGCCCGGCGCATACCGTGCACTGACACTGAAACACTCAGCGACGTCAGTCAGCCAGTAGCCGCGAAATTCAGCAATTCTTCAAACCGTACGTCACGTTGATGACCAGCTGTCTCACAACATGTCTTAATCAGTTCAACACTGTGCTAAAAGAGATCAAATAAAAACCGAGGGTTTTTTCTGCTTCTTCTTTTCTTTTTAACCGAGGATGATGCGGTCACTGATCAGGAAGATGTATACGGCTTCAGTTGCGGTAAACCGTCTCAGTACAACAGCAGCATTACAGTCACCGTGTGTGTGTGTGTGTGTGTGTCGCCGCGTGTGCAGCGCGCGCGGTGTGTGTGTGTGTGTGTGTGTGTGTGTGTGTGCGCGCGCGCGCGCACGCGTGTGTGTCAGTGTCGAGCCGTGTGTGTATGTGTGTGTTACTCTGTGTCACGTGTTTCATGTGTGCGTGTGCCTTGTGCGTGCGCGTGTCAGTGGCATGTGTCTGTGAGTGTGTGTCACTGCGTGTCACGTCACGTGTGTATCACTAGTGTGTGTGTGTGTGTCAGTCACGTCTGTGTGTGTGTGTGTGTGTGTGTGTGTGTGTGTGTGTGTGTGTGTGTGTGAGTGCGTGTCAGTCACGTCACGTGTGTGTGTGTGTGTGAGTGAGTGAGTGCGTGTCAGTCACGTCACGTGTGTGTGTGTGTGTGAGAGAGAGAGAGTCAGTTACTAACTCGTAGCGTGCGCCTCGTGCCCGCGGCCGGATAGCCCGTTCTTTTCAGTCTTATCCTATCGCCGAGTCAGTTTCGCTAAGACCATATATATAACATGGCGCCAAACTCCGTTGTTTCCTGTTATCAGACGACAAACGTGCAATGGACGTGAAGCTTGTCCGGGTCATGAACTGAGATAGCAGTGGCCCTCAGTCGAAAAGCTTAACGGACGAGGGTGTGTCTCGTCTGCGTGTTCTGATTGGCTGGGCTTGTCAGCCGGTTGTCCGCTCAGCTGATAGTTGCGAATCAGTTTGGGCTCTCGGGTCACGTCAAGGGGGTTTGAAAGCCAAAGGCCACTGTGAAGAACTATGCCGGGGGAATGACCATACAAAAATCCCTCGCCTGTCAGTCGGCCTACACATCAGTGAACCTCGGATGCCAGACTTAGCCTACCAACGCCCGTGTGGGTTGACTGACGTGGATGGAGATTGCGTGCTGCAGGCCTACAATCTGTGGCTCAGAACCGGCGTCGGAGATGGGCAGCCTGCTCTTAGTGCAGTCTTTGCCTGCCTCAAGTTCTCAGTCAGTTGCATTCAGCTTCACTGAATTAAAACCAGCATTTGTATCCTCTAAATCTGAGAAGTCAATGCCAGAGAAACCACACAAAAAAATCAAACCAGTTTTATAAAACCAAAATTTCAGTTGACGTCTTTATTTTTGCTCTTTGTTCTACATATTTGACAAAGAAGTGGAAAAATCCATTTTCTCATGCACCGAGCCATATGCAAACATACACACACAATGTACAAACACTCATGCAGGCATGTACACCTACACCCACCCACCACATTCACACTACACTCCCACACCCACCCACGTACACACACTGTGAAGCACATCATTTCCTGACTCAAAATCGGACATTTAATATCAATCCGACTCAAAATCAGACAACTGAAAATCCTGTACAATGTCCCCGCTGTCATCCTCAATTTCCACCTTTCCCCGTTTCACTTTTGAAGATGTTGCCGACACTTCCTGTTTACGTTTCTTTGCTTGCTTCCCTCCCTTGGCGTTTTTGGATTGATCGGCGTCGCTCTCATTCTCTGAGCCATCATCGCCATCTTCGTCGTCATCATCTTCATCCTCACTGGCAGATTTGGCCAGCTGCTCCAGATCATCACTGTCAAAGTCGCTGAAAAGTAAATGAGGGATTTAGTAAAGGGGCATACAGGGAAAGAACAGGAGGATGGAGGTAATGGTGGTAAGACCAAGAGGTAGAGGATGGGGGTTGTGGTGGTAAAACCAAGAGGTAGAGGAGGGGTGGTGGTGGTAAGACCAAGAGGTAGGGGGGGGGTAGTGGTGGTAAGACCAAGAGGTAGGGGGGTAGGGTGGAAGAGGGTAGGGGGGGTAGTGGTGGTAGACCAAGAGGTAGGGAGGGTGGTGGTGGGGTAAGACCAAGAGGTAGGGGGGGGGGTAGTGGTGGTAAGACCAAGAGGTAGGGGGGGTGGTGGTAGTGGTGGTAAGACCAAGAGGTAGAGGATGGGTGGTGGATGGAGGTAGTGGTGGTAAGACCAAAATGTAGAGGAGGGGTGGTGGATCTGGATGGAGGTAGTGGTGGTAAGACCAAGAGGTAGAGGACGGGTATGGTGGGCGAGAGTGGACAGGGAGGGGGAGGTTCAGTCTCTCCCACAGAGCCACATGCATGTGCAAGTGTAAGCATGCACACACACACACACACACACACACACACACACACACACACACACACACACACACATTATGCACGTGCACACACACACACATAAATGCACACAGATACACAAGCAAGTGCACACACATACATATATGCATGCACCAAAAGTGGATACACACATACATGTGCACAAGCACACCACACATGTAATACACACACACACACACACACACACACACAGTCACACGCATCAAAAGTGGATAGGCTCAGAATGGCACACAAGCACACCATTCATGCAATGTACACACATGCATCAAAACTGGATATGCACACACACACACACACACACACACACACACACACACACACACACACACACACACACCACCCTCCAGTGCCACTTGAATTACACACTAACTCACCTGTACTCCTCTTCATCAGAGTCCAGTTCAACTTCACTTTGCTTTTTGGCCCTTTCTCCCTTGGGCAAAAACCTGTCAACACAGTTGGCCTATATAATGATCAAGACTAAAAATTGTTTTTAGTTGTTTGTTTTTTAGTACTTCATTATGCCTTGCAGAAAATTCACATCACATTACCCAGGCAAGGCTACAGCAGCAGCAAGAGCAGTGCTACCCATTCCAAGCTGTGTGTGCAGTATTTTTGTGTGTTCAATTGTCTGTGATTTTCTAACATGCCAGATGCACACAGATGTTGGTTTGTTCGATTACACACAGGTGCTGTACAAAATCCTTAAGGGTCAGCACTGAAAGTTCACAGGGAGAAAAATCCTTTGTCTTACTGGGGAATCGAACCCATGTCAGTATTGCGCCTGCTTTTTTTTTTTTTTTTTTTTTAGTCCAACACCCTACCAAATGAGCTATCCTGCCCCTGTCTCTACATCCTTTGAAAACAGTGTTTCCAACAAAGGCATATCTTTGTTGTTTAAGCACAGACATGTAATTGTTGTTTAAGCACAGATGTGTAATTGTTGTTTAAGCACAGAAGTATAATTGTTGTTCAAACACAGCAGTGTAATTGTTGTTTAAGCACAGAAGTGTAATTGTAGTTTAACCACAGAAGTGTAAACACTGAGTGGCACAAAGAAAGAATGAAGACATCAATAATATTTATTCAGGAAGTGCACCAATATATCTCCCATTTCGTATTCACCTTTGCCCTGATCTAACCATCTTGGTTGACTGGGTGTTAAAACCCCATTTCTTTCCTTCTTTCTGTATTTACAGTTTTAGTGAAAGGATGCTATGAACACCAAATGTACCTAAAAGCTTCTTAGTTAAAAAAAAACAAACAACAACAACTAGGGTAGCAAAATGTACACATTCAGCAACTCCAAAACAGTATCAACACCTTCAGAGCATTGATTCACTGACATGCCTGTCTACGGTTCCAATTGCTGCATGAAGACTATGACCACGACTATGAGCTCCAAGGCCCAACCTCTCTATTTTACATACCTGACTGTGTCATCATCGTCACTATCATCATCATCGCTGTTGCCAAAGAGACCTGCAAACTCCTCCCTCTCCTCATCCGTTGCTTTCTTCGGTCCTCTGGACAGCGTGATCTTGGGAATTTTTTCTGCAGCGCTGGTCATCTGCACAGGGACAACACGTGAGCAAACAAACCAAATGAAAACTTTAATTGTAACCAAGTTGGGGGAAAGTATGACTGGGACAACACATGAACAGCCAAACCAAATGAAAACTTTAAGTGTGGAAAGTATCACAGAGACAACAAGTGAATAATCAAACCAAATGAAAACTTTAACTGAGACTAAGTGAATAACCAAACCAAATGAAAACTTTAGACCAAGTGGGGAATCAAACCAAACGAAAACTTTTAATTTAGACCAAGTGGGGAAAAGTATCACAGAGACAACAAATGAACAACCAAACCAAATCAAAATTTTAGACCAAATTAATGGGGAAAAGTGTCAAAGAGACACGCGGACGACAACACCAAATGAAAACTTGAGACCAAATTAATGGGGAAAAGTGTCAAAGAGACAATAAGTGGACAACACCAAATGAAAATTTGAGACCATGTGGGGAAACATATCTGTACACAACATTAAGACAGGGGGGAAAAAAAGAGAAGAAATAAAAAGCTTGTCGGTGTCTGTCTCCACCGAACATGGGCAATACTAATGAGGCCATTCATTTTCACATAGACTTGCGATCCAATCAACCATGCTTCACTTGACATGACCTGTGCAACTGACAAGACATAAAACTCAGTCACTCACTATCACTCCCCATTTGTCTCCACTGTTAAAACATGATGCTCCCCACACCATCATGCATTCACGCCTCTTACCTCATCTTTGCCGGCAATGTCCTTCTGGAGTTGTCGATCTCTCAGCTTTCTCCAGGACGAGTAAAACTTGGACAGCGGAGTGCCTTCCTCCTTGTTCCGGGTCTCCCACAACTCCTGTGTAAACAGGAAGAAGGTGGACTGAGTAAATAACTTGGGCAAAATGTGGATGGACAATAGAGGCAAAAAGACAAAACCTCTCACGGCTAATTTTTTCAGGACATTCAAGGGTATTCTGTTCTTTTTGTAAACCCAACAATATGTCATAAAAACAAAAGACAAATACAAGAAAGGATCAACTTTTAGAATCAACACACCAGGGAGTTAATCAGTGCTGGAAATACGCAACGGAAGGATAACAACAAAGACCTGAGTCGCCTACAGTAACTCTCACTTGGCAATGCGTGTAAATACAAGGTACGTAAACTCCACCAGAGGTACATCCTCTGTATTTTTGGATCAACTTTTAGCTAAGAGGAAGGATGAAGGAAAGCAAGGCAGGTGTGCATGCGTGTGGTTGTGCATGACTGTGTGCATGCTTTTCTGCGAGACAGTCAAAACTCCTTGACTTACAACGGCCTTGATGTCAGCAAGGTTGAAGGTGGTGGACCTGCGTCGAGCCTCCACCACCTTGGCCGTCTCCTCCGCCTTTTCCAGCACCTGCTTCACCTGCCTGCACAGCGCTGCCACCTTGCACTTCTTCACAAACTCCTTCAGCTGCCAGGGGGACACAGGGAAACACAGCATAGTAAAACAAGTATTTAAAACATGTCTATAACTTTAAATTTTGACATTCACAACAAGGTTTTGATAGCAGGGGGATTTTTCATGTGTGTGTGTGTAAGATGGGGGGGGGGGGGGGAGAATTTGATTCTTTGATGCCTTATCACTTCACACAAAGTCCATAACAATCAGTGGCCAAATGATGCACTTAACATTTTCTACCACATTCACACCCACCCACACACATACAGCCACAACCAACATGCTAGATCCACTGGATAACAAGAGGAACAACACCCAATATGCTGGACCCACCTGGATAGCAGAGGAGCAACACCCAGCATGTTAGACCCACCTGAATAACCTAAACCCACCTGGATAAGCAGAGGAGCAACACCCAGCATGTTAGACCCACCTGAATAACCTAAACCCACCTGGATAAGCAGAGGAGCAACATCCAGCATGTTAGACCCACCTGAATAACCTAAACCCACCTGGATAAGCAGAGGAGCAACACCCAGCACGTTAGACCCACCTGAATAACCTAAACCCACCTGGATAACCAGAGGAGCAACACCCAGCATGTTAGACCCACCGGAATAACCTAAACCCACCTGGATAACCAGAGAAACAATACCTAACATGCCAGACCAGCTAAAAAACCCAGAGGAACAACACCCAAGATGCTAGACCAGCTAGCTAACCCGAGGTACAACACCCAAGACACTAGATTCACCTGAATAACCAGGGGGACAACACCCAACATGCTAGACCAGCTAGCTAACCAGAGGTACAACACCCAAGACACTAGACCCACCTGAATAACCAGGGGGACAATGAGCTCTGGGAAGGCGGCAGTGTGGCACTGCGTGTGCAGGTAGTCCAGCAGGAGCTCGCACAGCTGCTCAAGAACTGCCTCCTGCAACAGCATCACATATTGTTGACCAAAGTAATGAAAGAGAGAAAAATTAAAACAACAATTTATCCAAACACATTAAAGGTTAAAAAAAAATAAAAAAACATTTATCAGGACAAAACACTATATGCCAGTTATCAGAGTAATTCCCTTTACCAAGCTACAAAATGGCGCTTAAACAGCAGTTAAACAGTAAAAAATGAGATGTAGCACTTAGACCCTCATCTGCTTTTGGTTGAGCTATATTCTTTTCGTGTCCAGTGCCAGTCTTGTTTCTGTTTTTCTCTTTTTTTTAAAAACAATTTATCCAAGAAAAAAACACATGGACACAATGATAAACAGAAAGTGCGAATGGTTGCAGAGATGGAGAGAAAGAGAGAAAACAGGGAGGGAGAGACTGGAAAGAAAAGTGACAGATGTACAGTCATTGAGACAGATAGATGGACAGGCAGACTTTCAGACAAAAAGACAGAAGGGGAAGAGAGAGACAGACAAGTGACAGATACAGACACATAAAGGGTTAAAAGGAATGCAAATTCAACACAATACAAAATATGTTCGGGGTAAGCCCCTTTTTTGAAGTGACAAAGCAACAGTTAAACAATGGTCAAGCAATGATAAATTTTAATGTGCTTACCTAGTTGCGGTTGAATGCCTCAAGTCTTTGGATTCAGACAGACTGAAGCAGGCAGACACAAATACAGACTGACTGAAAGACAGATGAACAGATAGAGGTCTGTTTACCTTAAATGCCTTTTCCTGGAGCTGGGGTTTGGAGAACTTGAGGATGGTGTTGAGGCTGATGCTCTTGATGCTGGATGATTTCTGTCGCTTGTTGAAGTCGGTCTGCTCAAGTACCTGAAACAGCACAAGTACAAGTTGGCCAAGGAGACAACACAGGTACAAGTTGGCCATGGAGACAACACAGGTACAAGTTGGCCAAGGAGACAACACAGGTACAAGTTGGCCAAGGAGACAACACAAGTACAAGTTGGCCAAGGAGACAACACAGGTACAAGTTGGCCAAGGAGACAACACAAGTACAAATTGGCCATGGAAACAACACAAGTACAAATTGGCCAAGGAGACAACACAAGTACAAACTGGCCAAGGAAACATCAAAATTACCCACCTTAAGTAAGGTAAAAAGAACCAGATGCACAACGAAGGTGTGGTCATAGGATATTGGAATCACTTTGCCTTCAGTGAAGTTCACAATAAAGGAATCTGTTTTAAGTCATGTTTTGAGAAGGTCCAGCAGTAGTCCACTCCACAACATACTTCTGCCCACAGTCACAAAGTTCAATCCAAAATCTATAAGGAACGAGGCATCAGAACTAGAGCACTAGAACAAACTATGGCCCTAAAGAGGCCTCACTGTGAGAACTAGAGCACTAGAACAAACTATGGCCCTAAAGAGGCCTCACTGTGAGAACTAGAGCACTAGAACAAACTATGGCCCTAAAGAGGCCTCACTGTGAGAACTAGAGCACTAGAACAAACTATGGCCCTAAAGAGGCCTCACAGTGAGAACTAGAGCACTAGAACAAACTATGGCCCTAAAGAGGCATCACTGTGAGAACTAGAGCACTAGAACAAACTATGGCCCTAAAGAGACTCCACTGTGAGAACTAGAACAAACTATGGCCTTAAAGAGGCCTCACTGTCAGAACTAGAACAAACTATGGCCCTAAAGAGGCCACACCATCAGAACTAGAACTATGGCCCTAAAGAGGCCTCACTGTCAGAAGTAGAACAATCTATGGCCCTAAAGAGGCCACACCATCAGAAGCAGAACAAACTATGGCCCTAAAGAGGCCTCACTGTCAGAATTAGAACAAACTATGGCCCTAAAGAGGCCACACCATCAGAACTAGAACAAATGATGGCCCCAAAGAGGCCTCACTGTCAGAAGTAGAACAAACTATGGCCCTAAAGAGGCCTCACTGTCAGAACTAGAACAAACTATGGCCCTAAAGAGGCCTCACTGTCAGAAGTAGAACAAACTATGGCCCTAAAGAGGCCTCAATGTCAGAAGTAGAACAAACTATGGCCCTAAAGAGGCCTCAATGTCAGAACTAGAACAAACTATGGCCAAATGCTGTACAGATTTACAGATTGAGTTTTTAGAAATGACACCACACTTACCTCCGAAAAAAATGGCACCACCGGCACATACGCTCACCTCCAAAAGAAACAGCACCACATGCACATACACTCACCTCCAAAAGAAATGGCACCACATGCACATACACTCACCTCCAAAAGAAATGGCACCACTCACCTCCAAAAGAAATGGCACCATGTGCACATGCACTCACCTCCAAAAGAAATGGCACCACATGCACATACACTCACCTCCAAAAGAAATGGCACCACTCACCTCCAAAAGAAATGGCACCATGTGCACATGCACTCACCTCCAAAAGAAATGGCACCACTCACCTCCAAAAGAAATTGCACCACATGCACATACACTCACCTCCAAAAGAAATGGCACCACAGGCACAAAGGTGTTGGTGGCCCCAGAGAGGCTGGTGAGGTATCTGACGCAGTGAAAGCGCAGCGGGTAATACCGAACTGTGGGGAGCAATCTGTGGAGACAAATCAATGCACACATCAACAAACGCACACATCAACAAACATTGTATGTATTTTGAGTTACAAACAAGACAGAAGAAGTGCAGATCAAGGTTTTGGAACATCTGGACATAGCTCTTTTTGTCCCTGTGATGCTCCTTCTGTTTGGAACTCCCTGCCTCAACCACTGTATTTAAAACTGCTCTGAAGACCCATCAGTTTAAAACCTTATAGGACTACTGCTAGCAAATTCTCAATATGCATGTGTGTGCTCATTTGTGTGTATGATGTAGGTCTTGCCTGTTTAGCTTCCTGTGATTTGAACTGCTTGTAGTCATTTCTATTGTCATTTTGCACTCAAGGTGTCTAAAATTTCTAAGTGTGCCAGTATATGATTTGTACATGTTATATCAGAAGACAAATCAGGCACTGGAGAACTGGAATGGGTTGAACATTGCCTCAAGTAAGCATGTGTGTATGTGTGCACTAGCATGTATGTGTGTGTCTCTATGGAGGGGGGCAGGGGGTGGGGTAGATGTTGGATGACAAGTGTGTGTATGCTGATAGTGCATGTTTTGAAGGGAAGGTTTGGGGAGTGCATTTTTTTTTTAATAACATTTTTTTATAGTGTACACACCTAGGGTTAATTTGAGAATGGGTGCTCTACGACCCCACTATTATTATCATTATTACTACTTGGACAGGTGGCAAACCAAGGTACCTAATTGTCCCAATGATGACCTGTGTCAGTGGGTAGATCAGGGGCTGAAGAGTGGGATTTGGGTGAGCGGTGCTCAACAGTTGACTCCATAGTCCCAGGCTGAGGATGTACTGCCAGTTGTACACTGCTTGGCACATCTCCTGCAAGTGTACATATCAATTTGTTACCATCGTCGTGGCTTCGTTAACAGTGACAGCTCTGCACAGGCAGATCATAGTGATGGCATTTAAGGGGTTAACAACCCAGTTTCATTCTGTTTTTCACAGACAGATGATGACAGTGGTATTTATTCATTTAAGGGATTAACAACCCAGTTTCATTTTGCTTTTCACAAAAAGATGATGATGACAAACAGAAAGATGACGGTATTTCTCAGGCTAACAACCCAGATTCACTAACAATGACAGGTTTTCACAGGCAGACGACAGTGATGGCATTTCTGATGCAAACAACCATCCACTGACAGAGACGGAATTCACAGACAGACAATGGAGGCAGCATATCTTAGGCGAACAATCACAGACAGATGACAGTGATGTTGGGGAGTGGGAAGTGGGGATAGCTGGGGGTTAGACTTAAGAGTGTCACACTCATGATCAAAAGGTCTCAGGTTCGAGAGTGTGTGCCTGTGGCACCAGCCACGTAACAACCAAACAGCACTGTAAGTGTACCACCTTGGTGGATACTGAAAATGCATTGTAAGAAGCTACAGTCACTCATTCAGAATCACATGCAACAAGAGTGCAGTAAGTCTGCTCGAGAGCAGAGAATAGCGCTACTTAAAAAGTGATCAACAACATCTCGGGCTAACAACCCAGTTTTAGCGACAGTGACAGCTTTTCACAAACAGATGATGGGGATGTATTTATTCAGTTAACAACCCAATTTCATCTTGCTTTTCACAGAAAGATGACACTTATGGCATTTCTCAGGCTAAAGCCAACAACCACCTTCACTAACAGTGACAACTTTGCAAACATGTATGCCTGTGACGGTATCTCTCAGGTTAGCAACCCAGTCTTACTGATGGCAACTGCCATGCACAGACAGATGGCTCACTTTTTTCTTGAGCGTGATGGCATTTCGCAGGTGGATGGCCAGCTGTCGGATGTAGAGAAAGGCGTGCTGGTAGGCCAGCCCCTCCTGCACCAGGAACACCTCCACCAGGGAGCGCTGCATGAAGTTGATCAGGGGCAGTGATGTCGGTGAGACAAACTTGCAGTTGTTCACGTAAGCCATGTACATTTGCTGAAACAGCAGAGCAGTATAAGGTGGATGAGCAACACTGGCAAGATAAACTCGAAACTGTTCACATACACCTGCTCAGAAACAGACAGGCATGAAGCTGTGACATCAGTGAGACGAACCTGCAGTTCTTCACATAAGCCATGTAGATTAATTTGCTGAAACAGACATGCACGAAGTTGATTAGTGATGGCAGCGACGACTGCGAGACAAACTTGCAGTTGTTTATGTAAGCCATGTACATTTGCAGAAGCAGAAAAGCAGTATGAAGTGGATCAGCAACACTGGCAAGATAAATTTAAAACTGTTCATGCAAGCCTTCTGCACTTGCTGAAACAGACACGCCCGAAGTTGATTAGTGGCAGCGACATCAGCACGGCAAACTTGCAGAGGGTCATAATTATATGCCATGCATTCTTGCTGAACAGACAGGTATGAAGCTGGCCAGCAGCAGCAACCTCAGTGAGAAAAACCTGCAACTATTATTATTCAGACTTGAGGCTGATCGCATAATTGTGTACATCTGCTGAAACAGAAAGTTACATGAAGTTGATCAGTGACTCACTGACTGGCAAGATGAACTTGCAGCTGTTCATGCATACCATGTCCTTCAGCTGAAACAGAAGGTGATATGAAGTTGAAAAGCAATGTTGCACTTGTTTATGCATGACAATTGTATTTGTTACACACCAAGAGGCATAAAGTTAATTGACAGCTGTGACATCAGTGAAACAAATTTACCGCATAACCGATGAAAAGCAGGCTAAGAGCCCCTCAACTACTCGTATATATATTACATAAATGACATTTTTATTTATACATATGTATAAACTTACCATCAGTAAAAAACAAACCAAAAAATGCATGTGCACATGAATGTGCATGCACACACATACACAACACACACACACAAACATGCAAGTATGCATATGCACACACACACACACACACGCAAACAGCCACATACATGCATACAACTTCTTTATTGCCAAGTGTCAATGTAATTGCACAAAGAATGTTTTGTGGTGCCAAGTACACTCATTCATGCCAATCATAACAACAAATTAAATCAATCACAACAGCAAACACAGGGTAAAAAGACATTGATAAACAAAGACATAAAAAATCCAATCGACATTAAAGCTGCACATATCACATCATAATTGCTTCTTGGCGAAGTCTACCTCACAAACATTACCATCCTAGTACTAAAAGCAATTATACATAACTTTTTTCATTCAAAAACCATATGTGCCCACCCATCCACACACAAAGGACAAAACACCAACCTTGAGTGTGGGTTCCAGGGTGGATTCTGGCTGCAGCCGGACCAGTTTGCTGATGCACAGAAATGCCAGAACTCTCACCGTTTCTTCACCCCCACTCCATAGGGACACCAGTTTCTGAAAGGAACAGAACAGTGGGATGATAGAGACACCGATTTCTGAAAGGAACAGAACAGTGGGGCCACGGAGACACCAGTTTCTGAAAGGAACAGAACAGTGGGATGATAGAGACACCGGTTTCCAAAAGGAACAGAACAGTGGGATGACAGAGACACCAGTTTCTGAAAGGAACAGAACAGTGGGGCCATAGAGACACCAGTTTCTGAAAGGAACAGAACAGTGGGATGACAGAGACACCAGTTTCCGAAAGGAACAGAACAGTGGGATGACAGAGACACCAGTTTCTGAAAGGAACAGAACAGTGAGATGACAGAGACACCAGTTTATCAAAGAAACAGAACAGTGGGATGATAGAGACACCAGTTTCTGAAAGGAACAGAACAGTGGGGCCATAAAGAAACCAGTTTCTGAAAGGAACAGAACAGTGGGACAATAAAGACACCAGTTTCTGAAAGGAACAGAAAAGTGGGACGATAGAGACACCAGTGTCTGAAAGGGACAGAACAATAGAGACACCAGTTTCTAAAAGGAACAGAATGATACAATAATAGACACACCAGTTTCTGAAAGGAATGGTGGAATGATAGAGACATCAGTTTCTGAAAGGAGCAGAATGGTGGGACAATAGACATACCCATTTCTGAAAGGAACAGAACAGTGGGACAATAGAGACACCAGTTTCTGAAAGGAACAGAACAGTGGGACAGAGTGCTCAAGATATGACTGCACATATTGTACTCACATCCAAAGCCACATTTTTCAATGCACTAACACCATAATGATGTGATAACTGAGTTGCCAGTTACACTGTTTTGCAATAAGATTTCACTCCAAACCAGTAATATCGTATCTCTCTCTTAACCTATGTTGAGTAAACATGCAACAAAAGCAGCTGTTCAAAATGTTTGATTTCACTTTCAACCAGGACTTTACCAGTGAAGTGAGACTACAAACATATTAAATGTGAAGTCTTCAATACATGCCTGTTTCTCTTTCTTTTTCTCTTCGAGTCAAAGTGACTCTGTGTGTGTGTGTGTGTGTGTGTGTGCGCACATTTGTGTGTGTGTGTGTGCGCACATTTGTGTGTGAGTGAGTGAGTGAATGAGTGAGTGCATGTGTGTGTGTATGAGTGTGTGGTGTTAGGTGTGGTGTGTATGTGTGTGTGATGTGGTGTGATGTGTGTGTGTGTGTGTGTGTGTGTGATGTGGTGTGTGTGTGCAGGTGTGTGATGTGGTGTGTGTGTGCAGGTGTGTGTGTGTGTGTGTGTGTGTGTGTGTGTGCGGGTGCAATATTCTTTTTTGTTTTGGCACAATTTGTAATTCCTCTTGTGTTCTGCAGTGCACTAGAAGACAGAACTCTTCGTACAAATGCACTAGGACAATGAAGAGTCTGATTCTGATTCTCTTACCTTCAAAAAGACCTTTGAGAGTTTCGGAAAAGCCGCGTAGCAGATGGCCATCTTGTGGATGTGTCGCAGGACGATGTGCACCATGCTGGCTTCAGACAGTTCACCCGACAACTGAAGAATTCAAATCAGCTGAACACTACTTGACTATCTCAACTCTAAAACACACTCCTTCATTCAAATTGCAGCTGAAATACGTACTCTCTTAAACTCTCCCATAATGCCCCCTTGTTTCAAATCTGTTATACAATTTATACAGTGTCCAGTTCTTACTTGTGCTCTTTTCTATTCTGCTTTGCATTTGTCAGATGTGACCTTTGTTGATGGGGTATCCTAATATTAGTCAACATGTCAAACTTGTTTGTTGTTTTAAATATTTGCTCCACCATTGCTGCTATGCTGAAATAAGTCATGGTCATCAAAACTGGCATGTGATGTATAGGTAAAGCGAAGTTGATTTTATTACCTGCACATTAATATTACCCTGCACATGTTATTAATACTACCCTGCACATGTTATTAATATGACCCTGCACATGTTATTAATATGACCCTGCACATGTTATTACCCTGCATATATTATTATTACTACCCTGCACATGTCATCACCATGCACATGTTATTGATATTACCCTGCACCTGTTATTACCTGGCATATTACCCTGAATATATTAATATTACCCTGCACATGTCATCACCATGCACATGTTATTGATATTACCCAGCACCTGTTATTACCCTGCATATATATTATTATTACCCTGCACATGTCATCACCATGGACATGTTATTGATATTGCCCAGCACCTGTTATTACCCTGCCATATACATTTTATTAACCTGCACATGTCATCAATGAACATGTTATTGATATTACCCTGCACCTGTTATTACCCTGACATTATTACCATGCTATATTATTATTACCCTGCACATGTCTCACCTGATGTTTTGATATACCCTGCACCCGTTATTATCATATACCATGCATATATTATTATTACCCTGCACATGTCATCACCATGCACATGTTATTGATATTACCCTGCACCTGTTATTACCCTGCACATTATTACCATGCATATATTATTATTACCCTGCACATGTCATCACCATGCACATGTTATTGATATTACCCTGCACCTGTTATTACCCTGCACATTATTACCCTGCATATATTATTATTATTACCCTGCACATGTCATCACCATGGACATGTTATTGATATTGCCCTGCACCTGTTATTACCATGCATATTTATTATTACCCTGCACATGTCATCACCATGCACATGTTATTGATATTACCCTGCACCTGTTATTACCCTGCACATTATTACCCTGCATATATTATTATTACCCTGCACAAGTCATCACCATGAACATGTTATTGATATTACCCTGCACCCTGCACATTATTACCCTGCATATATTATTATTACCCTGCACATGTCATCACCATGCACATGTTATTGATATTGCCCTGCACCTGTTATTACTCTGCACATTATTGTTAATATTATCTGGCACATGTTATTACCCTGTGCATAGCCATTACCCTGCACAGTTTTAAAGGCTCACTTCCAGAGCCAGTAAACATGAAGACAAAACCATAGTGCTAATAATTTGCCACAGATGGCAGGCGAGCAGCATAAAGCATAATCCTACCTGCAACATCAAAATGCAGTAGTTTTTCACAGTTCCCTTCACGCCCTTCCATTTTTTGTTTTTGTGTGAGAACACCTGCTGCTGGTAACTGAGGGACTGCAGTTTGAGCACACTCTCCAGCGCCGGGACCATCTCCGTCAAACACATTCGCATGATGGCGTTGGACACTGGGAAAACGACACAGAATTAACCCAAAACGTTGAGCAATTAGAACTTGAAGGAGTCAGCACACTCTCCAGTGCCGGGACCATCTCCATCAAACACATTCGCATGATGGCATTGGACACTGTGAAAAACAACACAGAATTAAGCCAAAACATTTAGCAATTTGAAGGAGTCAGCACACTCTCCAGCGCCGGGACCATCTCCATCAAACACATTCGCATGATGGCACTGGACACTGGGAAAACAACACAGAATTAAGCCAAAACACTGAGCAGTTTGAAGAAGTCAGAATGAAGCAAATTTCATTGTTTCATTCTCCCCCCCCCCCCCCCCCCCCACCCATTTAAAAAAATAAAATAAAAGTATACAATCAGTTGATTTAAGAAGGCTGACAATGAACCATCCATCCCAACATGACCCCTTGCAGATGGTAGGATGTTACTTGTTAACACTCGAAACACGTCACACAGACGCAGCAACAAAGACCACAGTCATCTATGGTAACTCTCACCTGGCATGTGTGTGTGTGACATCTTTTAAACATTAATTAACTCCCTTGTGTGTAGATTCCACACAAGTGCTCTGGGCCACGTTCTGTTTCAGACTGTGAATGAATTAGATCACTTTTATTTGTGGATGATCACTTCTGTGGCTGCATCCTGCATATATACACATTTCAAAGTCTCCTGATGTCAACGTTTGATACCTGAAACTGTCTCACAGGCAACAGCTGATTTCTCACTTCACCCACAACCAGAATAAACAATACAATGTAGGTCTATACCATGCCATATGCTGGTAGGTAGTATTTAACCTTCAACCTTTGTATAACATGTCAGAGTAAGAATGGGAATGCTATACAGTCAAATGGTTACAAGCAGAAATTACCCCCCCCCCCCCCCCCCCATCAAGAAAAAAAAAGACAACAACAACAGCACCCACACCCACACCCACACAAAAAACACAATCAACGGCATAGGACACAACAGTCCTACTGTTAGCTATCAGCCGAGATCCAAAGCCAGGCCTGAACACAGCGGCACAGAATGCGTTGTGCCTATAAATGCAAAGAAAAGAAACTACAGACATGCGCTCCAGATTTTCCGGGCACTCATAGCACACATACATAAAGTATTTTTCCTTTTTTTCCCTTCAGAATGTTTTCATTTTAATCTCCCCCCTCACCAAACAAACAAATGCAAACCACTGTGGATGATAAAATGAGTGTGCATACATACACACACACACCACACACACACACACACACACACACACACACACACACACACCAAAACAAAAACAACCCTGCTCTGAATTCACACACGCATGCTTCATAATGTAACACAACAGAGCACGCATTTGCGCTGGAAGTGATGAGAAAGACATTGAGTGAAGTGTTGCAGCGTGTTTGTTTATGTAATTAGTAGGATTTCATTGTGCACTTGGTTTTGTATATATTCTGTTGACTGTACTGTTTTTGTATTGTGCATTTCGGGATCACATTAGGTGTAAGCGCCTTATATAGTTGTAAACACCCTTTTACATTATATTACACACCTGCACTGCCTTCCACTTTGTACGGTGTGTTGATCTCCCCAGCAATGCCTGCCTGGTGCGCAGCTGCTGCAAGTGCTGCAACCACTTCATGCAGCACCTCCGCATCTGGTGAAACCTGCAACCACAGTTAGTCTTAAAATTAAACCATGAGAGGTGTGGAACAGTCCCAGCAAAAAGGTGTGTGTGTGTGTGGGGTGAGGCTGGTTCTGTGTGATTATATGGGGTGGTGGAGGTGGTAATGTTGTCTGCATATGAGGGGTGGTGGTTCTGGCTGTGGCTGTGTTGCTTGTCCTTGTGTATTTGGGGTGGTGGTGGTGGTGGTGGAGATGGTGGTGTTGAGTGCATGTCACATGTGGGTGGTGGTTTTATTGCTTGTGTATGTGGGGTGCTGTGTACATATATATGTGGGTGGGGGTGGTATAGTGTATGTGGGGTGCTGTGTACATATGTGGGTGGTGGTGGTATTGTGTATGCGGGTGCTGTGTGCATATGACGATATGTGTGTGTGTGTGTGGGTGTGGGTGTGTGTGGGGGGGGAGATATTGCGTAAGTAGGGTGCCGTGTATATATATGTATATATACATGGGGTGGGGGGTGGGGGGGGATTATGTATGTGGGGCGCTGTGTACATATACAGGTGGTGGTGTTATTGCTAATGTCTGTGGGGTGCTGTGTGCATATGTTGGGTGGTGGTGGTATTGCTTGTGTATGTGGTGTGGCAGTGTTGTGTGCATATGTGGGGTGTTGGGGTGGAGGTGGCAACATTGTGTGCATATGTGGGTGTTGGTTGAGTTGGTGGTGTGTGCATATGTGGGGTGGGGAGGGTGTGGTGGCGTTGTGTGCATATGTGGGGTGTTTGATGGAGGCGGTGTTGTGTGTAAATTACTATATATAATGTGCAGTAGTGGTGGTAGAGGTGGTGTGTGTGCATCATGTGCACATTGTATGTGTGCATTTCACTTTATCAGTGTGTGAGGGGGGGGGGGGGGGGGGGGGGGGGGGGGGGGGGCTGCGCATGTTTGCAAGAATGTGTGTGTGCATGCATGTATGTGTGTGTTTGTAGAGATATTATGGTAATATTTTACTGTCATGTGCAAGTAAAGTTGTCTTTAAACATACCATCAATGTAATGTAACACATATTTTGGATGAAAGTTTTCTTTTTAAATAAATGAAGAATTAAAAAGAAACAATGCTACCAACGCATGTGTGTACAGAGATACACATAATGCTGAAGGGTGGTATGAAAGAGGGGGGGTGAGCCCATGGGGAGTTGCAATCTCAGAATCTGAGACATTCCACAAAACAGACTGTACATGTTCATTATTTTTACTTATAAGCAAGGGGTGCCCGTGATGTACATTACAAAAATTAATACACAATAATATTTTGTTATCACTTTTTCTAAAACACTCAACCACAACACACAGTTACACATTACTCCATAAAAGGTTTATAAATACGTATAGATATATTTATACATTTGAAAAATCTAAATCCAGATGACCAAAACAAAAAATCATGTACCTTTTTCATCAGACTCACCTGCAACTGTTTAGTCCACTTCTTGACCATGGCTAGAGAGATCAACTTTGCAGGTTGATGTCCATCATCATCATCAGTGACATCACTGTCCTCATCCACATCATCATCTGCATCTTCATCTGAATCTTCATCGTCACTTGCCACCTGACATACAAAGAAAAGGCAGCTTGAAAATTGTGAGTCCCCCCTTCCCCACCTCAACCAACCTAGCCCTCAAAACTGCCACTAACTGGCCATAGTGATCAGTGATTTTTCTATCTCCACTGCCATTGTCCTGATTTCCAAAGGCAAAACAATGCTAATGCTAGAACATGAGAATGATGAACCTTTAAAAGCATATATATATATACTATTACTAATTAGTACAAATAACTAAATTAATGATTACCTCCAGTTTTTCAGGTGGATGGTAATGTCCCCCTTGTTCGTTCTCCTCTTCATCGCTATCATCCGATCCACTGGACATCTCCAAGATCTCTTTCTCAAATGCACGCTTTGCTGCTGCCATCTGTTTCTTCTTTTTCTTCTCACTCGGCTCCTCCAGCACCAACTCATCATCTTCATTGCTTTCCTCTTCATCACCTGTTTCATCCACATCATCATCATCGTCCTCAAATTCCAACAGATCTTGGTCCTCTTTCTGGAGGAATTTGTAAAATTCTGGATCTGTGCTTTTCAGCTGTTCCAGAGACTTCTTCATCCCTTTTATATTCGAGTTTGAAGTGCTGGCCATCTTTATCTCTTTCTTGGACTTTGCCCTGAAGCAAAGGGTAGTACAACTAACATGAATGATGAATGCATCAACCCCAAAACAGGCTGAGCATAATAATAATACCTCTATCATTCACTAATAATTGTATGCTTCAAGTTCAACAGCACCTACCCTATGGCCCTAGCCACCTTACAATAAAATACAACTACAACATGCATATTAATGATTATCAATTATAATACTATATGACTTAGTGCCAAATGGGGGGTCCAATTTTTGACTGTCAATAAAATCCGTTTCAAACACTTTTTCTTGTTGTTGCTTTGTGTGTGCGTTCATAATTGCTCAGTATTACAGTGGAAACAATATGAGCCCCAAAAATCTGGAGCAGCTGGAGAAATATTATTTTTTGAAAGTAAAAAATGCCACAAAATTCAACCCCTAAAAAAAGGACACGCTCACGGTAAATGTTTTTGATGCTTTCATTCAGTACATGACGAATCAAAACTTTAAACCTCAGTCACCGATTTGCAAGAGGAGATATCGTTTTACACAGGCATTTTCGATTATCACTAAGTTTTGTTTTTGGAGTTAGAGGCTCCGAAATACCCCTTGGGTTTGAAGTTATGTGGGTTGAAATGTTTCATGACCAGCACTGTGACAATCTACCCAAAAGAACGGCCCTTTTTTTTCCCCCCTTCAAAACCCTTTCTCCAGTCACTGGGGGTACGTAATTTCCCATCAGGCGCCAATTTTTTTTTATTTTACTGCCAAATGTGTGGGTAGTTTTTAAAATATATTTTTGCCTTTTTTTATAAAATTGTTGCAATAAATAACATTCAAAAAAAGTGTTAGTTTTAAACAAGCAAAATAAATTTTGTTTTTGTTTTTGCGTTTTTTTTAAACAAATTCCCGGTTAGCCATGTTAAAACATCCGGGTCATTTGCTTTTAGCACTGGCCCCATGGAAGAGACTTCTGATATCAAAAGGTGTGGGGTAAAATTTTTGAAGACCATAACGTTTCAATTTAAATTTTAAACCCTTCATCGGAGATTTAGTCAAATTTTCCCCGGTTATTTTGACATTTATATTGGTATGCCGAAATCTTTTAAAAAAGTTTTTTCGGAATGTTACATACAGAGTGATTTTTTGTTGCTGTCGATCAAAAGTTTTTCAGATTTTTCCAAAATTTGGGTTTCCCTGAGTTTTTTGAAAACCCTCGGGCGGGGTGAAAAAATGGGAAAAACAGCAGTTTGGTTAAAAACAGTATATTTTTGATCGTATTTCTTTTACATTTTTTGCTTTCCCTTTAACCCCAGTTCATTTTTTTTACAAACAAAAAGCCTTCAAACAAATCTTTAAATATTTGGTAGAAAATTTTGAATTTTTACACAGGTTAAATTTGTAAAAAGTTAGGTTTTTTGAACATTAAAAAACCAACCGAGCTGTGGAAATAATAAGGGTTTCAACATAACCCATAGTGCCCATGCCTGCCTCCCCTTCCAGAGTTTTTTTAAAAATTTTTTAAGGGGCCGATTTTAAATACATTATTTTTTTGGCTGTGATTTTTTTTACTCATATTTTTTTTATGATTTTTATTATTAATTTTTTCCCATTTTTAAAAGTTAACTGTTCAATTTTTTTTTGCCCTGGGCCACCCAAAGCAACATGAAAACCCAAGGAAAAGCCAAAGGGTGAAGGGGTTTTGGGGTGTGTTTTCCTGTGACACCCCAAAAACAGCAAAAGTTTTTTATCACCCGGGTCCATTTTTCTTACAAAACCCCTTACTTGTTTTTTTTAATTAAAAAAAAATTTTTTATTTTGTTATGAAAAAAAAAAGTACCAAAATTTTTTTCTCATTTTAAAATTTTTGTTATTTCCCCTACAAAAAATTTTAAAGCAGCCCAAAAAAAATTCACATGGAAAAAAGTTTTGTTTTCTTTATACTTTTTCAGTAAAAAAAAAGTTACTGATCTAATTTTATTTTTAAACAAGAAACAAACAGCATTGTTGATTGTAGATCTTGTTGAAATAGTAATTTTAAAATATTTCCTTTCATCATTTGCCTGTTTATGTCAAGAAAGGGTTAAATTTGGGAAAAAAAATCATCAAATCTTCTTTGTCCAAAATATTGTTCTATTAAAGAATAAATGTTTTTTGTTTTAAAATGTGTTGCTTTTTTTTTCATTAAAAAATGTTCAAGATTGGCTTATTTGAACGTTATCCCATTGCAAAAAAACTTGGTAGGGATTTTTGGGACAAGAACCCCCCAAAAACGTTTTACTTGGTAAAACTCAAGGGATACATCTTGTAAGATAAATTGGGGGTTTTTTACCCTTTAACTGCATAAATTTGGCAGCACAGTGATGTGGGGGTTGTTCAGTTGTTTGGGAAAGTGTAAAAGTTCAACAACTTGTCACAAATCAAATTGAAAGTCAATTTTCTCAGGAACGAAAGCAGCACTGCCTTTTCCCTTCACTGGTGGATGACTTCCCCATTATTGTTCTTTTTAAAAAAAAGCAAATTACTCACTCACATCCTGTCAACTTTATTTTCTGGTACCTCTGTCCTCTTTTCTTGCACACCTTTTGGCACTAAGTCATATATTTAATATATAATAATTATATATATATGTTACATAATATAGTATACATATCATTTAAAACACTCACATACATGTATATAATTATAATATAATGCACACATACACACACACAGTGACACACAGTGATTGGGGGCGGAGAAGGAGAATAAGCTAAATGAACAACTTGTAAAAACAAAATCAAGAACTTGTCATTTGATGAAGATAAAATCATGAATCTGATGGTTAATTCACGACTTGCATAATTAGTCATGCAATGTTGCAAGTCAACAAATAAATAAATCAACAGAGAAATAAGACTAAGAGAAACAGCAGAACTATTGTTATTATGTTAATTAATATAATAATAATTATTACTTCTTCAATTCTTTTTGGGGTGCCTCCACAGCCTTTTTCATCTTCTTCATTTTGGGTGAGGGAAGTTTTGCTGGAGTCTGAGAAAATGATGCTTCAGAAGACAGGTCATCTGTGTCAGTGTCCCATGTACCTGACATAAACTCATCCACACTCTGGTTTGCTAGACTGCTGAACAACAGAAATAGAAACAAAAATCAAATGATTATGACTATGAGACAATGAAAACTGAAAGTGAAACTAGTGAAACTGAAAGACACAGGGCATAAATATAAACTCACAAGTAAACATATAATATATATATTTATATATATATATGACTAAGTGCCAAAAGGTGGGTCTGCAATGGGTGACTTGGTTGTGCTGAGAATAAAAGATGTTTTTTTTAAAAAAAATATTTTGTCATTAGTGTGGGGTTGAATTTTGTTGGGGAAAATGAACAAGGATATAGCTGAAATAATAGCAGCAGAAATTTTGAAGCGGGGTTTTGGGGAAAAATTTTCCGTTTTTAAAATGTGAATTTTTCTGCTGAAATTTTAACCACGAAAAGCGGGGCAGGGCACAGAGCCAGTCTCTGCGGCCCTGGTTTGGTTAAAAAAAAAAAACAAGGAAAAGTTTATTTATCCCCATCTGTTATGTTCGCGAAAGATCGTTTTACAAGATCCAAGCATCAGAAAAAAAATTCCAACAAATTATGCTTTTGCAAAAAGGGGTTTTCGAACTTTTATTTGATGGACGTCATCTGTGTCGTAATAGAAACGGAACTTTCGACAACAGACTGAAAACAACCCCCCTTTACCCTTGACATGAGCCCGGAAAATGAGTCATATGCACATCAGACTCGCGGTCAATCACTCAGCAGCCCTTTTAAAAGATTTAACCAAACAACTTTTGTTACATTAACAAAATTTGCCCCTCCTTTAAAAAATTTTTCGTTTAAAATATGAAAGTCCCCCACTATTTTAACAAGTTGTGAGCGGGAAAAAAAAAACATTAATTCCCTTTTTCCCCTTTTCAAAAAACCGGGAAAGGTACCCGGGGGAAACCCCCCCCCTTTCCCCCCCCCCCTCACCCTTTTATTTTAATGGCGTCGAAGGAATCTTCTGCGCGAACATTGAAAAGGTACGTCGCCAATTATTTTTTGTGAGGGTTTAAAAGGCCCAACCCTTTTTGACGTTTTCCCATCACAATTTTTCACCGGTTTTTTTTTTTAAATTTAGCAAATTAATAGTTATTTAGATGATTTTTTGTGTTCAGGTTAGAGCGCAGTAGGACGAAGTGTCTTTTTTAAAGAAAAACGGGGTGAGTTTTGCGGGTTTTGGCTGACCTTTGCTTTTTTACCCCGCAAGGGGAAAAAAATTATTGCACATGAGTTTTGTGAAATTTGGGGGAAAATTATTTTTTGAAAAGATGACCTTTTGAAAAATTTTGGGGAGGGCCGAATCCCCATTTAAAAAATAAAAAAAAATTGCAATTAAGTGGCGGACTTTGGAAAAATTATGACATTTGAACCCAAATTTGGGGCAAAAGGCTTTGGGTTTTAAAGACCCCTTTTTTTTAAAATTTGGGGAGGCCGGGTTTAACAAAAAAAATTTTTTAAAAATTCAGGTTTTTTAATGGTCAATTTTTGGGAAAATTTTTTTTGGGTTGTGATGCCATTTGGGTTTTTTGTTTAAATTTTTGGGCCAATAAGCTAAATTTTTAAAGGGATTGGGACTTTTTTTTCCCCTTTTTTTGGGTTTTTATTTGGTTTATTTTTAATTTTATTGAATTATTCATTGTATTTTATGGATACATTATGTTTGTGGATAGGAATTTTTTTTGATGATGTTTCTCATGGTGGTTGTTATTGTCTTATTATTTCAGACCAATAACTGCTGACATGACCAGGAGTAGGACAATATTGCCCCTGCTATGAATATGACCTTGATCATCAACTCCTCATTCAGTAGCAGCACTTGCCTGAAGATTGGAGAACCACACTTTTCACACCTGTCTTTAAGAATGCTACCATTCAAAAAAGTTTCGACCAATTTCCTTCACAAGTGTCACCTGCAACTAGTGCAAGATCCTCGCATATTGTCATCAGTAGCATCATGCACTAAGACAACATCTTTATAGCTCCTGAACAACATGGCTTCAGATGTGGTTGCTCATGAATGTGAAACCCAACTCCTTGGCCTAATCACTAAAATCAGTAAACTCGCACATGACTTTCAGGCAGGGAAACTGGTAGACCTTGTGGCCTGCTTCACAAGTTGTCCCATTATGGGATCACCGGTAGAACAAACACATGGATCAAGAGCTTCCTGAGAGATCAACAAGCTGTCATGTTGATGGTATGAAGTCGAACTTTGTCCCATGGGACTCAAGGGGCCTTAAGGCAGTGTTCTTGGCCCAGAATTGTTTGTCCAAACATCAGTGACCTAGCTGCCACAACAGCCTACCTCCAGACTGAGATCGTTTGAAGATGACGCCATCTGTCAGTGCCCCATCTCCACAGCTGAAGATCAAGCAATACTCCAAAATGATCTAAAAATTTTTGTATGGGTAATGAAAAAACAGATGGAACATGTGCTTCTACCCGGACAGATGTGACATCCTAAGTGTTACTAAAAGCAAGAGGAAACACTACCATGCTCTGCATGGCCAGATGCTCAAGTCAGTCAACAGTACTCACTTCTTGGGTGTCACACTGACCTCGGGCGCCACCTGGGAGACACATCAACATCACCAAAAAAGGCAAGCAGGACCCTGGGTTCTGGGAAGAACCCTGAAGATCGGCCCTTTTTAAATAAAAGGCAAGGCCTACAAGGCAGTTGTCACACCAGTCCTGGAATATGCAAGCTCTATCTGGCACCCAAACAACAACCTGATCAAGGGCCCTAGAGTCTGTACAGCAAAAGGCAGCATGGTGGACACCACAGAGATGCTGCAGGATATCCAGTGTCAACAACATGCTGATTGGCTGACTAGGCTGACCATATCTCCAACATAGGTGCGGGAAAAAGAAAGGGACTGGTGAATTTTTATAACTTCCACCATCACCATGGCCCATAGCCACTGACACCAAGGGAATAACAGGTGACTATCCCAGTATCACGGGGAGCCCATCTTTCCCATTCCCGTTATACCCAGTGCCCTCCTGTCAAGTGTCTTTACTAAACTACGGGAAAAATTTTCTTTTTCCCAACGAAAATCAAGGGGGAATGACCTCACTGAGGTGTGGCTGCTGTGCCCCCCCTTTGAGACTTCTTGTTCACGCCCAAAATCTGTACCTTTGGAGTATGCCATGCCCCCCAAGTAAGTAGTGTTGATGATGGCTAGGGTGCCAGTCGGGGTTTTTCCCCCCGGCAAGCAGCTGGATTGACCTAGTTGGAGATGTGACATACACAAAATTCAATGTTGTTTCATGTTTGTAAGATTTTTTCTTTTTCTTAGTGCTGTGCTGTTTGGTGTGCTTTCTCTTGAAACATTCAAGGTACAGTTTCTTTTTATACTGTAGGAGGTGGTTTTTTTAGACTTCTGTTAAAGGGTTGTTTTTTACTGAAGTATGAGATAGCCAGCCGGAAGTGCTCAACAGGGTTACAATGCTATAATTACAAGCCAATTGTATGTAATGCCTATAAAAAAAGGAAGTTGCATGCAGTACTCTGGATCTAAGTACATACTACTTTACTACATTATGTGTATTTTTATAGCTGAAGAGAAAGTTTAATGTTGTACTGTCAAGTCTTATGACTGTCGCAAGCTGATGTTCGACATTTTATGATTCTGCAGTAAAACAAAAACCAACAATCCCTAAGTTTAATGTAGCACTGTGTTTAAATATATGTTTTTACATTTGTAGTTGAAGAGAAATGTAGAATCTTCAATAATTATTGCACTGTCAAGTCACATTTATGACACTGTCATACTTTGCTGTAATGCTGATGTTTGACACTTTGTGTAGTTTTTTTTTGCTATGTCAAAAAAAGAAACAAATTCCCCAAAAATGACTTTCCAGTGTGTCTGTTACCTACGCTAGAATGTCTGAATGGCAGAATGGATGAAACTTTGTGTTTTTTGTTGAGAAAGAAAAGGGAAAATATTTAATTATGTCGGATGTCAGGGATTGCGACAAAAAAGTAAAATGTCAAAATTTTTGTAAGAAGTAGGGTGCAATAAATTTTTTTTGAAAATATTAGAGGACATCCTTTAAACTGTTTAAATGGTTGGGAATAAAAAAATAATTTTTCCCGCCATACAGTAGCACTTTTGTGTCGCAATCCCTAAAATCCGACATAATAAATTTTCATCTTTTAAAGCTCTTTTTCAAAAACTAATTTAAAATCGTTATCTTCCACTTTGGAAATGATGATTACCCCAAAAAGTAAACATTCTAAAAACCTTTCTTCTTTTTACTTTATTTCATACTTTTTTTTAAATACTGTTCCCCCTTTTCATGCACACCTTTAAAAATTTTAAAATATATAATTTTTATATAAAATTTTATATATATTTTATATATTACAACTTTAAATTTTTTTAAAAAGTGCATCACTATCAAATTATCAGTATCAGTCTATCACTATCACTGTATCACAGTCACTACCACTGTACCTGCGTCACTTAAGTGGAAGAGAACTGGGAGAGAGAGAGCTCATTTTGAATGCGTACATGGAATGTGCCAGAAATTTTAAACTGATTCTTGGCACTAAAAAAATACTAATGGCAGTGGCCACAAACACACACACAATTTCCCAATACGAACATACAATTACAACACTGCAACAACAAAAGAAAGCATCGACTTCCCTGTCCCAAATTAAGAATATTATTATTTGATCATCAAACTAGCACTAGCATCACCACCGAAATTAAACACCAAAATGGTAAATTTTGGCTCTAAAAACTCACTTTTTCTTCGACTTTTTCGGCTTCCCCCTCGTGGTCTTCTCGGTAGTCGCCATCTTGTTTTACACAGGAAGTGACGACGGATTATAGTTTTGTATATAATGAAACGAAGCATTAAAAAAATACTTATAACAAACACAAACACGTCGAATTCGAAAACTTTATTTTACAAGGATTGTAAAAGGAGGGAGGTATTTCAGTAATTCCAGAGCATTTCAGTTTCAAGAGTGATAAAAGAGTTTTTCTCTCGACGAAATAGCGACCGGCCAAGTCTAGATGCTTAGTGAAAACTAGTTCACTAATACCAAAGATTATCAGTAAATACTGTATTTATTATCTTTGCTAATACTGACTGAGTAGTAGTAGAACCTTTTTTTTCTTTCCTTTTCCCCCCCTATGGTAATGCACACACCAAAAAAGTATGAACAGCGACAGCTCGACATTTTTATTAGTGATGATTGAACAAAATAACTTAATCTGCCAGGGCACGCCATTTCAGTGCGTTCCCATCACTGAGTCGGCATAGGCCTACCAAGTTTATGAAGGCCGGGACGAAAAGTATAGTTACTTACTCGCGTCAAAAGCACATCACTGTGAATAATATCTCTCACAGCATTACAGTTACTGTCGCCGGAAAGAAGGACTAGTAATTACAACTGATTAGGTGCTTTTGACGTCGGTAAGCAGCCGGCAGGCCGGAACTGACTGACAGATCGCCGAGCGTCAAAAGAATGAATCAGTGACTGACTAACTACAGTTCCGCCGATACATGATCAGTAGTTATGTGAGAGATTATGAGTAATTATGCAGAGACTGATAACTCAGTGGTAATTATGGCAGCCGGTTGAGATAATTCGGGCCGTAATTGCGTTCTTCAGCCGGTTTGACCGTGACCACGGCCGGCCGCCGCTCCCGTCCGGCAGACCGTGATATGGGACGGCCGCATTTGAAAGTATCATCAACACACTGAAGGGAGTCAGTTGTGAACTTGACTTAGCGCTAGAAACTTAGACGTCACTGACTCAGTGAAAAGCGCAACAATGACCGTCAAAGACTGACATGAGTCGCCTACGCCACTCTCACTGACCTGGCATGCGTGTATATGATACAAGGCGGTATATAAACTCACGAGGGGTACACCCCAGCTCAACCGGCTTCCGAGTTCTTCTTCTTCTTCTTCTTCTTCTGCTTCCGCTTCTTCTTCTTCTCAGTTCTTCTTCTTCTTCTTCTTCTTCTTCTTCTTCTTCTTCTTCTTCTTCTTCTTCTTCTTCTTCTTCTTCTTCAAGTTTTTCTTCTTGTTCTTCTTCTTCTTCTTCTTCTCAAGTTCTTGTTGTTGTTGTTGTTGTTGTTCTTCTTCTTCTTCTTCTTCTTCTTCTTCTTCTTCTTCTTCTTCTTCTTCTTCTTCTTCTTCTCGAGTTCTCAGTCTTCGTGTTCTTCTTGTTCTTCTTGTTCTTCTTCAGTGTTCTTCAGTGTTCTTCTTCTTCTTCTTCTTCTTCTTCTTCTTCTTCTTCTTTTTATTCTTCTTCTTCTTAGTCTTTCAGCCGGCTTGAAAGGCCCACACATTCACACTGAATAATGTGATACTGATAGTCACACTGAGACGGCCACATTAGTGTGCCGCACACACACAAACTGCAAATGACCATGCATATGGAGTGACCGGGTATGATTGACGTCCTTGTAGCGTTCAACAAGCCTTGATCTGCACCATTCACTGATGATGTTTTCAGCCGCTGCTTGTGAGCTGATTTTGGACTACTCATGCAGACCGTCCGCCAGGTCAGCGCAACGACTCTAGCCGTGTGTAGCTAAGGGAGTTAATTAGCGATCGAAAGACGTCACGAAGTACAACAAAGACCTGAGTCACCCGCTACAGTAACTCGGAGTTGAGGAGCCGTGTCAGTGAGAGTCGAGGTGGCCGTCCTGGGCTTTCCGTCCTAATGAGCCTTACGGTTTCTGTGGACGTAAAGCAACATTGAACCGTGCTTCGGTATTGGTCACAGTTTGTCCCTAATAATTATGTCAACCGACATCCGAGGACACGAAGCCCTATATCACCACCACTACGGTAACTATCACCTGGCATGCGTGTGAATACTGACAAAGTACATAAACTCCACCAGAGGTACATCCTCTCGCAAGGTTCCAGGCGAGATCAAAAGCCGATCAAGAGATCAAGAGGAGGGAGGTGGAGCTGGACCTTCAAGTTAGCCCAGAAGAGATCATGAGCAGGGAGGTGAAGCTGGGCTCAGAAAGTTGGACTTCTTTCGCTTCGAGTTGTTCCTCAACAGCAGTACAACAGACATTGTCCTTGTGACTCTGCCCAAGCACGGCAGTTGAAACAGCAATTGCGCATGCACTAGTCGCTGCGCAATGGCGAGGGGACGACACCGCCTTAACACTTCCATTGCTCTGGCGGCGGTCCACTGTTCTCTCCGGTCTTTTTCGGGCGGTATCCGCGGTCGAGCCTTCACTCTTTCGTCCTCTTCCACCCCTGTCCCCCCGTCCCTAATAAGCCATCTCGCTTCTGTGGACGTAAAGCAAAATGTACACATCCTCTTGATGCACCGCTCCGCTGGGCCTCGTTCTGTTTCAGACTTAGGCTAGCCGTGGAAATGTTTCTCTCTGGCTTGTCTCACGGTTCACTTCTGGACGATGACTGTGGCTGACGTTGAATTTGATCAGTTCAGAAATTGTGCCACACTATAGTCAAGGCGGCCATTGCTCGGCAGAAGTAAGTGATGACAGCCGGGTCTTCACAAATAAGTAAACTGGTGCTTAACGTCCGCAGAAACCATAAGGCTTATTAGGGACTGGGAGAAGGTCGGAAAGGGGGAGATTTTATATATATATATATATAGAGAGAGAGAGAGAGAGAGAGAGAGAGGAGGAGAGAGAGAGAGGAGAGGAGAGAGGCAGAGACAGAGACAGAGACAGAGACACAGCGAGATGGAGAGAGCAGAGACAGAGACAGAGACAGAGACAGAGACAGAGAGAGACAGAGAGACAGAGAGACAGAGAGACAGAGCAGTCAGCGCCATTACCCAATCTCAAGTGGCCGTAGCACGCTGCCTTTCACACCTGAAGGCAATATAATTAGTAATTATCACTTTGGTGGTT
>JABMCL010002383.1:70000-82500 GCA_018857735.1 Alviniconcha marisindica | reverse complement strand
CTATTGTTTTACGCTTAAAAGGTCTTTATAAATTATACGCAATTTTTATATTTTTTTTATTTTTTTTTGCATTGCACGTGCAGCGGCGGCGGAGGAAGCCACCCTGCTATCGAAATGTCACGAGGCGAAGCTTAACTCCTACTCTCCCTACAGCAAGTTTCCTGTCGGGGCCGCGCTGCTAACTAAACAAGGCAAAGTGTACACAGGTCAGTTAATTCAAAATAAGCCAAGAAGACAGGAGACAAAAATAAATAAATAAAATGCCCTTGGTTTGACGCGGAATGCAAGAAGAAAAGGGCCAAGTATCGAAAAGCTAAAGGTACACATGAAAGTCATGCTAATTATTATACCAAAGGAGAGAGAGAGAGAGAGAGAGAGAGAGAGAGAGAGAGAGAGAGAGAGAGAGAGAGAGAGAGAGAGAGAGAGAGAGAGAGAGAGAGAGAGAGAGCTAGTGCACATAAAGAATTAAAAAAAAGAGTTCTAAACAGAAAAAGCCGAATGCACACGAAAGTGTTTAACGAAAGGATAAGATCATTGCGGTCTTCGGATCCACGTGCATACTGAAAATTTCTGAATAGGGATAACCGTCAAAAGAAGCACATAGTAGATGCCATTAGCCATGATCTTTTTGGTGAGCATTTTGAGAAGCTGGGTAACATCCCCGAGGAAGAGCTTCTTCACACGTTTGATGATGAAAATGATATACTTGTTGTACACGATGATTTAGAAAATGATATTTCATGGAAGAAGTTTTGAAATGTATCAAAAAGCTTAAAAATAATTCCTGTGGGTATGATGGTATACTTAATGAATTTTTAAAGACTTCTTCTTCTAAACTGCTAATCTCATTTACTATGCTATTTAACATTGTTTTGCAGACAGGTAAAATTCCACATGCTTGGTCCATTGGCTATATTAGTCCTATTTATAAAGGAAAAGGTAAAGTGAATGATCAAGACAACTATAGGGGTATAACGGTGCTGGATTGTTTTGGAAAACTCTTTACTAATGTGATAAACGGTCGAATTCATTTTTTTTAGAAACTAATAACATTCTTGGTACTGAACAGTCAGTTTTTAGGAAACAGCATTCGACGATGGATCATGTTTTTGCATTATATTGTCTCACTGATGTATATTTCCAGCGGATTTTTTTTATTCTGTGCGTTTATTGATTATAAAAAGGCCTTGGACAGTGTGCAGCGCGGATTGTTGTGAGAAAAACTTTTAAATTCTGGTGTGAATAGGAAGGTGCTACGTATGATACGAGATATGTACGCTAAAGCCAAATCATGCGTGAAAACTAGGCATGGTCTATCGCAGGTTTTTGTCTCAAACGTTAGTGTGCGTCAGGGGAAGAATTTGTCGCCAGTTTTGTTTTCGTTGTTTCTGAATGACTTGAAAGGTTTTCTTACGAGTAATAATGTTCAGGACGTAAAACTGCCATTTGCTCTGGCCCAGGATGTGGACAATTATTTGTATTTGTTTTTATTGTTGTACGCGGATGACACAGTTGTACTAGCCGAATTTCCTGAATATTTGCAGAGAGCGTTACATATACTCAAAATATATTGTGAAGTCTGGGGTCTCGATATTAATGTTAGGAAAACCAAAGTTATGATATTTTCAAGGGGAACGATCAGAAAAATGCCGAAATTCTATTTTAATGAGGAAACTGTTGACGTTGCCGTTGGATTATAAATATTTGGGAGTAAATTTTAATTACAATAACAAGTTTAAAAAGACACAACAGTTACAGTTTTCACTTGCAAACAGGGCTATGTTTTCATTGTTAAGAAAATGTCGGCAGCTTAATTTGCCACTAGATATTCAATTAGAACTTTTTGAAAAATGTGTGCACCCAATCCTTTTGTATGGTTGGGAAATATGGGCGTACGAGAACATGGATGTAATCTTAAAACTACAGCTTCGATTTTTGAAACTGATCTTAGGTGTGAAAGTTACAACCCCAACATGTATGGTGCTTGGTGAAGTGGGAAGATATCCGATAGAAATTGAAGTAAGATGCAGGATGTTGGGATTTTGGTATAATTTGTGCAATACCTCTAACCCTGAATCGCCTATGATTTCTAACCTAATATTTCAGCTGTGCTCAAGGTTATATTATGCATGCGAATATAAACTCCCGTGGCTTAGGGAAGTGCATTCGTTACTAGATCCTATATTTGGTCTAACAAGTTCATTCTATCGAAAGTTTTAAGCGTATAGTGAGGCAAAGATTAAGGGATCAGTTTATACAACAATGGCAAAGTAGAGCAGCAGAAAATAGTGTCTGTTGTAATTATCGTTTATTTAAAAAGATTTTTTTTTTCATGGAGGAGTATTTAACGTATCTCCTATCTATCCTAAGGCTTGTGTCCCTAATATGTCAACCCGACATCCGAGGACATGAAGCCCCACATCATCATCATCCTAAGGCAAAGAGTATTGAAATTTAGACTTAGTAACCACAGACTACCAATCCAGCACCGACTATCGTTAGGTATTCCAAGGGACGAAAGAATATGTACTATTTGTAACAATAGTGAGGTAGGAAATGAATTTCATTACTTGCTTAACTGTTCCAATGAAAATGTCAAAAGAAACCGTACTAAGTATGTTGATAAATATCATCCCAACGTGCCCAAATTTTGTAGCCTGATGAACATTTCAGAACGTTAAACTTGCTAGATTTATTAATTGCATTTTTTAGTTATTTTGATTAAACCAATAGCGAAACACAACGGGGGAATACACATAATGTAATTTTGCTTTCTAGCCCCCAGGGACAAAAAGCTCAATAAAACCTTGAAACCTTGTTACCGCCTAGCATACACTTTGGTTATCTGTAGTCCGTGACAAGCGCACAATCGTGACAATTTGTTGCCAGCGCTCTATTGAGCCACTTGGCATGCCAGACTGTTCGAGCTTCCAGAGAAATCGACGGACGGGGGTGCTGCGGACGCAGAAATTAAGGCATCCACCGCTGAGAATTCGTAGTTATAAAGGAATAGTTCCGCCTTTAAAACGTGGAGCAAGTCAGAATATAGCTTTGTATGCTTTGTCCACTGCCTGGACCTCCGCCTTCCTGTTTCAAGCAATCTGCTCCCCAGGTATGTTACCGCCGAGGTAGAAATAGAAGTTCCCTTCTCCTCAGAACCCAGCGATATCAAACGCTTTGACTTTTAAGCTTGGAGCAGTTCAAAATATAGCCATGTCTGCTTCGCTTGTTGCCAGTGTCTGGTAACAACATTAGCTGAGATGAGAGGATGGACAGCGGAAAGGAGATTTGGAAAGTATGATGTTTTGAAATTTGTATGCTTGATGCAGATTGAGCTGTCCAAGAATTTGACTGACATAATTAAAAGAAAGCTTATTATTAAATCTGACTGAGGTTGTGGTAGTTTTAGACAAAATGGATGAAATCCTGGAGAACCGATTCATGCAGAGAGAGTAAAAAACATTTTGAAGTGGCCAAGTCTTTAAACATAAATATTTGGTGAAAGGGTGAGGGCCAGAACCACGGAAGGGGCCCACTGAACAACTTTTGGTCGTTCACCTCTGGAGCTTTCTATCAAAATGTCAATAGAAAAATGAAATCTGAAACAAAGATCACGCTAGCGTTCTAAAATAAGATTAAAGACACGCAAAAGGTTCAAAAGAAAGCTGATTTTAATCGGACAATTTTGCAGTGAAAACACCTTTCTCAAGCAAGAAACAGACCGATAGATAGCACAATACAAGAAACGATGTGTGTGTGTGTGTGTGTGTGTGTGTGTGTGTGTGTGTGTGTGTGTGTGTGTGTGTGTGTGTGTGTGTGTGTGTGTGTGTGTGTGTGTGTGTGCGTGTGTGTGTGTGCAAAAAGTTATAGAACAACACAAAACGTGCGAAACTTTTCAGAGTTAACCCATTTTTCAGGCAAAAAGACAGATAAACGATGGTATGTGGAAACTGTCTGCTTATCTGGTTTCAGAGGTGCAGGAGTGTCTGGAGGCTTCTCAAATTTGCGCATGGATTGTGCTGTCTTTTAAAATAAGCGTGCTTTTGAACCATTGATTTATTTTATGAAATGTCGATATAAATAATAAGACGTATCTTTCTCGATGTCCAGAGAAAATTGTTACAACCTGAAACAGAACGAGGCCCAGACCGCTCGTGCAGAATCAACACAAGGGAGTTAATTATCGCTCGAAAAACGTCACAAAATCGCAACAACAAAGACGTGAGTCGCCTACGATAACTCTCAACTGGCAAGCGAGTAAATGTCAGGTACATAAACTCCACCAGAGGTACATCAAGGTCAAGAGGACAATAAATCGGCGTATGGAGCTACGTATGGACAATTGAGTTCGCACTTAACGGTCGAATATTGCCAGGAGGAGTAGGCTATCACTGGGTTTTGAGGGGTTTATTTAGGTCTTATGTTACTGTCACTGTCGCGTGCGGAGAATTGCAGCATTCTGTGCAACAACAGTTGCACACAGCGTTGCAAAGGTATATTATTTTTTGTTAAGGGGCAATTTTACATAAACTGTCGTCGCAAATCCCTTGCGGCGAAGTTATCACCGTCATCGAGAGATTTGTGCCTATGATTATGGTGACACACGTGTGTGTGTGTGTGTGTATGTGTGTGTGTGTGTGTGTGTGTCTGTCCCAGGTTGCAATGTGGAGAATTCTTCATATCCCATGAGCGTGTGCGCCGAGAGAACAGCCATTGTTAAGGCTGTTTCTGAGGGTCAAAAGGAGTTCAAGGCCATTGCGATATCAAGGTCAGAAAGTTAGCTCAGTTGTTTATTAATATATGCAGTGTGTTAGTGTGTGTGTGTGTGTGTGTGTGTGTGTGTGTGTGTGTGTGTGTGTGTGTGTGTGTGTGTGTGTGTGTGTGTTGTGCGTGCGTGAGTGCGTGCGTGTGTGCGTGCGTACGTGCGTGCGCGCGCGCGCGCGCTGTGTGTGTGTGTGTGTGTGTGTGTGTGTGTGTGTGTGTGTGTGGTGTGTGTGTGTGTGTGTGTGTGTGTGTGTGTTGTGTGTGTTGTGCGTGCGTGAGTGCGTGCGTGTGTGCGTGCGTACGTGCGTGCGTTGTGTGTGTGTGTGTGTGTGTGTGTGTGTGTGTGTGTGTGTGTGTGTGTGTGTGTGTGTGTGTGTGTGTGTGTGTGTGTTGGGAGGGAACGACGGAGGGAGTGGGAGGGGGCTTTATATTTTCCTACCTTTTTGTTTGTTTTTTTGGTTCTATTGTTATTTACTATCTTTGCCGCTTCCTGTCACCCTGGACCTTTTTGTGGGACTAGGGGACTGAAGGAAGAAAAAGTCTCTGAAAGTAGAATCCAAGCTGAATATAGCATTAGGTCCATTTGGACGTATCTAACAGACAGAGAGAGAGAGCGAGAGACAGACAGACAGACAAGACAGACAGACAGACAGACAGACAGAGAAAGGCAGACAGCTACAGACAGGCAGACAGACAGACAGAGATACAGAGAGAGAGAGAGAGAGAGAGAGAGAGAGAGAGAGAGAGAGAGAGAGGAGAGAGAGAGAGTATAATTATGTAGGTTCGGGTGTAGTAGAAGGAAAGCTGAATGAAGTAACCGGCACAAGGAATGAAAACTAGAGTTAAGATTCTTGCACTTTTTATGTATTTACGTGGGTGATTAGTTATTCCCTCACCCCGCCCCGCCCCGCCTCTCTCTGTGTCTGTCTGTCTGTCAGTCTGTCTGCTGTCTGTCTCTGTCTCTGTCTCTGTCTCTGTCTCTGTCTCTGTCTCTCTCTCTCTCTCTCTCTCTCTCTCTCTCTCTCTCTCTCTCTCTCTCTCTCTCTCTCTCTCTCTCTCTCTCTCTCTCCCTCATGGGCGAGGGCTGGATGTAAAAAGACCTCGAGTCTTCTCCACTACCTTCGTAAAATAAAGTTTATTCATTCATTCATTCATTCTCTCTTACATGGCGTACATAAACTACAAGTGTTTCGCTAGCTGTTTTTGTTGTTGTTGTGTGTGTGTGTGAATTTGTTCTGTTTTCACTCAGCAATCTGGCCGATTCCTTCATCTCTCCGTGCGGATCCTGCAGGCAGACAATGGCCGAAGTAAGTTGATGATTAATCGTCATCATCATTATCATCATCGGCAGTAGCAGCACCCTCATCATCATCATCATCATCATCATCATCATCATCATCATCATCATCACAAAAACAACAACAATGGACATTTCTCAAGCGCTTATCCTACTACTCAAAGCGTTGAACAAACTGAACAGAACACATATAATGTACAGGCATCGAGACGGAGAAGAAGAAGAAGAAGAACCACGCACGCACACACACACACACACACACAAAACCACACACACACACACACACACACACACACCCACACACACACACAACACACAACACACAAAGAGAGAGAGAGAGAGAGAGAGAGAGAGAGAGAGAGAGAGAGAAGAAGAAGAAGAAGAAGAAGAAGAAGAAGAGGAAGAAGAACAAGAACAAGAAAACTTGCAGGCCAATGTACGTCTCTGCTTGAGAGAGAGAGAGAGAGAGAGAGAGAGAGAGAGAGAGAGAGAGAGAGAGAGAGAGAGAGAGAGAGAGAGAGAGAGAGAGAGAGAAGAAGAAGAAGAAGAAGAAGAAGAAGAAGAAGACTTGGAGGCCAATGTGCGTCTCTGCTTCGATCCCCATTTAAGAACAACCAGTTTGGATCAGAGACTGCTGACTGATTGAGTGGTTGATTCATTCATTGCCTCATTGCCTGGGAGATTGTTTTGATTGATCGACTGCATGATTGACTGGTTGTTGTTGTTGCTGTTTTCTTGTTTGTTGACTCCTTGACTGCCTGTCTGATTGATTAATTAATTGATTCGGTGTTCGTTTTGACTGACTGACTGACTGATTGGTTAATTGACTGTGTACATTTAAATGTCATTAGCAAATAAACATCCTTGTATCCTTGTAGCCTTTGTGTAATTAATGGCTTAACTGGTTTCAGTTCAGCCTGGACATGACCGTATACATGACCAAGCCAGACGGAACTTTCCAAATGACCACGGTGGGAGAGTTGCTTCCTTCGGCCTTCACCCCTGTCAAACTGCAGGAAAGCCGAATCAGCAACGAATGTCCACAAGGCTCATCCTAAAACCAAAGGCTTTGCTGACATTATTTCCAGTTGAATCTTTCTACAGTAACAGAAAGCTGCCTTAACGGTTCCGGTCTGGAACAAACAAACAACAACAACAACACACACATAAAGGGAAAACAAAAACAAACAAGCACACACACAAAAAGCAAGAGAGAGAGAGAGAGAGAGAGAGGGGGGGGAAGAAGAAGAAGAAGAAGAAGAAGAAGAAGAAGAAAAGAAAGAAAGAGAAAATGGATAATCATTGCAGAATCCTGAAAATATAATTATCTATACATACGAGGAACAATGGAACAAGCCGCGCAGTTCACGGCTGTTGCTAAAATCAGAGATAAACAACGTTCTTAGAATGCAGTACTTCGACCACTAGTCTACTGCTTAGGCAGGAATGTTTACCTCAGATAATTAAACAACTTTCTTAGAATGCAATGCTTCCCCCATAGCTAGTCTGCTGCTAAGGCAAGAATACATCAGACATAATGCAGTTCACGGCTGTTGCTAAAATCAGAGATAAACAACGTTCTTAGAATGCAGTACTTGACCACTAGTCTACTGGTTAGGCAGGAATGCTTACCTCAGAGATAATCAGAAACCTTTTTGGAATGCAGTACTTCGACCACTGGTCTACTGCTTAGGCAGGAATGCTTACTTCCAATAATCAAACAACTTTCTTAGAATGCAATGCTTCGACCACTGGTCTACTGCTTAGGTTAGAATGCTTACCTCAGATAATTAAACAACGTTCTTAGAATGCAATGCTTCGACCACTGGTTTACTGCTTAGGCAGGAATGCTTACGTCAAATAATTAAACAACTTTCTTAGAATGCATTGCTTCCCCCACAGCTAGTCTGCTGCTAAGGCAAGAATACATCAGAGATAATTAAACAGCATTCTTAGAATACGATGCTTCGAGCACCAGGCAGGAATGCTTACCTCGGAGGTAAACAATTTTCTTGGAATGCAGTACTTCGACCACTAGTCTAATGCTTAGGCAGGAATATGCTTACCTCAGATAATTAAACAACGTTCTTAGAATGCAGTGCTTCGACCACAGGCTACTGCTTAGGCAAGAATACTTGCCTCAGATAATCAAACAACTTTCTTAGAATGCAGTGCTTCGACCACTGGTCTACTGCTTAGGTAGGAATGCTTACCTCAGATAATTAAACAACTTTCTTAGAATGCAATGCTTTGACCACTAGCCTACTGCTTAGGCAAGAATGCTTACCTCAGAGATAATTAAACAACGTTCTTAGAATGCGATGCTTTGACCACTGGCCTACTGCTTAGGCAAGAATGCTTACCTCAGAGATAATTAAACAACGTTCTTAGAATGCGATGCTTTGACCACTAGCCTATTGTTTGGCAGGAATGCTTAACTCAGATAATTAACCCCTTCACTGCCCCAGCCGGTAGAATGTCCGGGCTGAAAGATGCACAGACACGATTGCAAACAGCAAATTTTCTGTAACACGTCTACTTTCAATGCTACGCATTTTTTAAATGAAAATCCTTTCACATGCCAGTGCGAAAAAGAAAACAAAAATGCTTAAGGGTTTCAAATTTCGCGCTTTTACTGATCGTTTTCAAGTGACATCATGGCAGTGAAGGGGTTAAACAACTTTCTTAGAATGCGTTGCTTCGACCACAGGCTGCTGTTTAGACAGCAATGTTCATGACTGTTTGACTCATCATGTTTCGGGCAGTCAGTTCCTATAAAGTATATTGTGTCCGGAACCGTCTTGCTGACTTATTTACTGCTGCGTTGTCTAATCGACAAATACACTGTGATATACGGGAATCAGTCTTATCCCGTTAAACAAGCAACAGTTGCACTTTGTCTTTTTTATTTCGACATTTGATCGGGACATTATGATTTAAACATCATGATTATATTCATGTTGTATTGATCCGGATATGTGTCTTGTTTACACTCTTCATTTTGCTTCGTTTACTTTTGATTTTTATTGATCATGATCTACGGATGAGATGTGAAGTGAAAAAACAAACACTAATGAAATCTTAGTCATATGTGGGATACGTTTTTGATGAAAGGTGACTGTTGAATCAATCACTGTACAATACTCTGTCTGTCTGTCTGTCTCTGGCTCTTTGTGTTTGTGTGTGTATGCGTCTGTCTCTGTCTCTGTCTGTCTGTCTGTCTGTCTGTCTGTCTCTCTCTCTCTCCTCTCTCTCTCTCTCTCTTTCTGTCTCTGTCTGTCTGTCTGTCTGTCTGTCTGTCTGTCTGTCTGTCTGTCTGTCTGTCTGTCTGTCTGTCTCTCTCTCTCTCTCTCTCTCTCTCTCTCTCTCTCTCTCTCTCTCTCTCTCTCTCTCTCTCTCTCTCTCTCTCCTCTCTCTCTCTCTCTCTCTCCATGACAAGCTCTTCTATATCTCTGTGTGTCTAACTGTTTTACACGAAAACATCAACGATACTAACATTTTGAAATGCTGAATAGTCATAGTTCGTGGACTGGGTGAATGCTGACGATTCGGTCTATCTTGCAGCTAACAACTATTTTGTATTGACAGTTATACCCATACTGAATCAACTATGCTCAGCTTAAAGGATGGTTGCTGTAGATTTGTTAGGTGTCCCACGAGTATTTTATTCATATACTTTATATTATGATGCCATACGACTGTTTTTAACACTAGAATATGGAAAATCAAAATGAGTGCGTGTGCGTGTGTGCGTGTGTGTGTGTGTGTGTGTGTGGTGTGTGTGTGTGTGTGTGTGTGTGTGTGTGTGTGTGCGCGCGCGTGCGTGCGTGTGTGCGTGCGTGCGTGCGTGCGTGTGTGTGTGTGTGTGTGTGTGTTTGTCAGTTGTTGTTGTTGTTGTTGTTGTTGTTGTTGTTGCTGCTGCTGCTGCTGCTGCTGCTGCTGTTTGCACATGTATACAAACCCACGCTCGAAAGCCAGCACTCACTCACTCACTCACACACACACGCATGCACGCACGCACACACACACACACACACACACACACACACACACACACACACACACACACACACACACACACACACACACACACACACACACACACACACACACACACACACACAGAAAACTCATATCCAAGAAGCCGTTTTTTTCCAATATCCTCTTGTGGCATTTTAGCAGCAAGCAAAAATACATGTCCAAAACGAAACGTTGTCAGTGAGTTGTGAAAGGGCAACCAGCAGCATTCCAGTCACACGAATGACGAGGAGGTCGTGGGGTGATGTAGACGTGGGCGGGCGGGCGAGGGGTTTGGGGTGGGAATGGGGGAGTGGGGGGGGGGGGGGGGGGGGGGAGGGAGGCGCTCAGCAACAGTCTCAGCAGAAAATGGCGGACGTAGTTCTCGTGGCCATGCAGCTACAGCGGCGAGATCGGCACAAAGCGGCTGTTTGGTGTACTGAAGTCCCGGCCGGAGCACAGACCAGAGCACAGAGCTGAAGTTTGGTGTACAGAATTAGCCTCTGGAACACAGACGAGAGCACAGAGCTGCAGTTTGTAGCACAGATGAGAGCACAGAGCTGCAGTTTGCAGCACAGATGAGAGCACAGAGCTGCAGTTTGTAGCACAGATGAGAGCACAGAGCTGCAGTTTGCAGCACAGATGAGAGCACAGAGCTGCAGTTTGTAGCACAGATGAGAGCACTGAGCTGCAGTTTGCAGCACAGATGAGAGCACAGAGCTGCAGTTTGTAGCACAGATGAGTGCACAGAGCTGCAGTTTTTAGCACAGATGAGAGCACAGAGCTGCAGTTTGTAGCACAGATGAGAGCACAGAGCTGCAGTTTGTAGCACAGATGAGAGCACAGAGCTGCAGTAGTAGTAGCAGTAGTAGTAGTAGAAATACTAGTAGCAGTGGTAGCCAGTAGTAGTAGTAGTAGTAGTAGTAGTAGTAGTAGTAGGTAGTTAATGATAATAGTAATAATAGAAATACTAGTAGCAGTAGTAGCCAGTGGTAGTAGCAGAAGTAGTGGTGGCAGAAGTAGCAGCAACCGTGTGAGGGGCGGGATTCGTATTGTTCACACTGACCGTTTCTCTTGTCGCCGTCACGATGTGTGAACCAGTTAGGTAATGTATTATGACACTGGATCGCATGCAGACAGGCCCAGTGACATGATTATAGACACAGTAACGAAAACAGTCCGTTTGTTTGACATCTCTTCCTATATATCTTTGTTCCTGGTGCGAAACATAGCACATGAGAATAATAGTTATACAGTAAAAGTTACTGATTCTGAAACAAGAACGACTGCTAGCGTTCTAAAATAAGATCCAAGCACAAACGGTTAAAAGGGAAGTTAATTTAATAGGACAATAGAAAACATGTGTGAATTATCGGGGTAAGCCCGGCCGTTTTTCAAAGCGACACAACAGTTAAACGGTGATGGATGAAAATATACTTCGCCTGTCTGGTTGAGGGTTGTGGTGTGTTGAATGCCTGGAGTGTTTGGAAGAATCAGAGTAAAATCTCTCTCTCTCTCTCTCTCTCTCTCTCTCTCTCTCCTCTCTCTCTCTCTCTCTCTCTGACCGGTCATTTGAGACCGACCAATGTTAGGGGAAGTAACTCGTGTAATCTTAATAGCATTAAGGCTTTAAGAGTTATCTCCATTGAATAACTGTGGCACCCCACGCGGGTTGTTTCCCGTGTTCGCCCACATAGACACAACAAACGGCAAAAAACAAAACAACAACAACAACAAAAACTGTTAAAAAGCAGTTATTAACTTCCTCCTGTGGGTGCACCTGCTCTCTGCTTGACGTCAGTCACCACTCTCTACTCTCGCGGCAACCTCGACTTCCGGTCCTCTTCTTGTAACTGTGCCTGAAGTCTGCGCGCTACCATTTCGTCTTCTCGCAACCTTTCCTCAGCTTGTATTTGTGCCTGCAGTCTGCGTGCCACCGCCTCGTCTTCCAGAGCTCTGCAAAACGGAATTACATACAGTCAGTAAACAAGTGTGTGTGTGTGTGTGTGTGTGTGTGTGTGTGTGTGTGTGTGTGTGTGTGTGTGTGTGTGTGTGTGTGCGTGTGGCGTGCGCGCGTGCGTGCGCGCGTGCGTGTTTATTTGTGTGTTTGTTTGTATGTGTGTGTGTGTGTGGGGGGGGGGGGGGGGGGGGCTGTGTGTGTGCGCGTATGCGTGTGTGTGTGTGTGTGTGTGCGCGCGTGCGTGTTTGTTGTGTGTGGGGGGGGGGGGGGGGGGAGGGGGGGGGGGGGGGGGACACTGCAGCATCACCGACGTGTTGGTACGCATGGACCGGAGTCTGGTCAACGAGCAGGATGAGGACGGTTTCACAGCGCTGCACGTGGCGGCTATAAATAACCACACTGACGTCATGAAGGAGCTCACTGAAAAGGTAGGTCTTGGCTAGGTAAGTAAAGTAAGTAAAC
>JABMCL010002383.1:60000-65000 GCA_018857735.1 Alviniconcha marisindica | reverse complement strand
GGAACTATCTTCAGCCATGATAAAAGCTTCTTGTGTACCAGCGTCCACTCTCTGGAAATGGAGGTAAATCCTCCGGAAGATGGCGTGTAGCTGTCCATGTGGCGTGGTTAAAAAAAAGAAAAAAAGAAAAGAAAAAAAGACGTCACACACAGAGTCCTACACGCAATCCTCTCATCCTATATATGAAATGCTTTCGTCGAACGTGCAGTGGCTTATATCGGATGACGCTAAAGTGTGTTCAGCTGGGAGCTGGGGAACACAACAACAACAACAAAAGAAGAAGAAAAAAACAAATCTCTCTCTCTCTCTCTCTCTCTCTCTCTCTCTCTCTCTCTCTCTCTCTCTCTCTCTCTCTCTCTCTCTCTCTCTCTCTCTCTAGTGTCTGTCTGTCTGTCTGTCTGTCTGTCTTCTGTCTCTCTGTCTGTCTGTCTCTGTCTCTCTCTCTCTCTCTCTCTCTCTCTCTCTCTCTCTCTCTCTCTCTCTCTCTCTCTCTCTCTCTCTCTCTCTCTCTCTCTGTCTGTCTGTCTGTCTCTGTCTCTGTCTCTGTCTCTGTCTCTCTCTCTCTCTCTCTCTGTTTCAAAGTTCAAGGTTTTATAGAGCTTTTTGCTCCTGGGGGCTAGAAAGCAAAGTTACATTCACGCAATACATTCCTTATAAACAAATGCATGAGTGCTAATAATAAATTACTACAGAACTTTATACATTAGACAAGAACAAGCGCTCAAACACAATTCAAAGTTGTGAATATATAACTAAGGATCAAACTGACACACAGAGACACAGACAGACTCTCTCTCTCTCTCTCTCTCTCTCTCTCTCTCTCTCTCTCTCTCTCTCTCTCTCTCTCTCTCTCTCTCTCTCTCACTCTCTCTCTCTCTCCTCTCACACACACACACACACACACACACACACACACACACAAGAAACATAAATGAGTGTGAGAGAGCGTTAATGCAGAGGTTGGATACATGTTATACGAAATTAAAATTAGCAAAACAACAACAACAATAGTACTAATTGTCATAGCCCTGGCTGGATGGTTGGAGGGGAAGGAAGTGAGAAATTAAGCTCTTACCAGGCCATAAGTGCGGAAATAATAACGCAACTGACAAGCTGCTGTCGTACAGTTTCAAGTGTCCGCCACTTGGAGCTGACACTGTGCACCATTCAACCCCAGGCCGGGTTAGGAGTCAGGGAATTCATTTAAAGGGGGAATCGAACCGGAGAAACTTCACAGGCCCTGTCAACAGGAATGAAGTCAAGTCAAGTCAAGTCAAGTCAAAAAACGTTAATCATCCCTCACAGGGTAGGAAAGTATAGTACTAAACGCAGAAGAAAAATCAGCCAAGAGGATTCGAGCATGAGACTGCGGCTGCTCCAAGTGCCTGTGCAATCTATCCAAAAGGAACAGCTTGGCGTAGTCAACACCCCTTCCTGCCCTGTAAGCAAACTGTAATGGATCAAGCTCAGGCTGAACAGCAGAAAGAGTGAATGACTTCATGACCTTTTCCAGGGTTTTCATCGCAAGTCAGTGATGTTAGAGCGACAGGACGGAGATCATTGAGCTGTTTTGGGATGGACTTTTTGGGGACAGGAATAATAGTGGACATTTTTCAGAGAGTATATAGGTACAAAATGTTGGTCTATGGAGGCCTGGAAGAGGTGTCGAAGCACGCCACTGAGCTGATTAGCACAAAAAAGAAGAGAGAAAGAAAAAAAAAAGGGGGGGGGGGGGGGGGGGGGGAAAAAAACGAAAGAAAAAAGGAAAAAAAAGTGGGGAAAAAAAAGAAAAGAAAGAAAAAGAAAAAAAAGGGGGGGGGGGGGGGGGGGGCGAGGAGAGAGAAGAAAAGAAAAGAAAAAGAAAAGAAAGGAAGACCAGCTTCAATTTTTCGCTGTTTGTCGTTCTGTTTGTCAAAAAAAAAAAAAAAAAAAAAAAAAAAAAGCAGCGTGTGAGTGCCGCCAAAACACGACCGTGAGTGCTGCCATTTTGTGCCAAGCAGTACGTATCAGTGACGTCATGAACAAAGCCGGCATGTGTGGCACAAGAATCGCAAGCATTCAGAATGGGTCTTCTTCTGCTCTCCATTGGTAAAGAGTGAACCAAAGTGACTGCGCCCAGAGAGGCGGAACTGAGATTGGGAGCAAAGGAAAAGTATTTGTTTTGTGCATTAGATATTGATAGAACGAGCAAATGAAGCGTAGGCTACAGATGGAAGTAGTTGTGTGTGTGTGTGTGTGTGTGTGTGTGTGTGTGTGTGTGTGTGTGTGGTGTGTGTGTGTGTGTGTGTGTGTGTGTGTGTGTGTGTGTGTGTGTGTGTGTGTGTGTGTGTTGTGTTTTTGTGTGTGTGTGTGTGTGTTGTGTGTGTGTGTGTGTGTGTGTGTGTGTGTGTGTGTGTGTGTGTGTGTGTGTGTGTGTGTTTTGTGTGTGTGTGTGTGTGTGTGTGTGTTGTGTGTGTGTGTGTGTGTGTGTGTGTGTGTGTGTTTTGTGTGGTGTGTTTTGTGTGTGTGTGTGTGTGTGTGTGTGTGTGTGTGTGTGTGTGTGTGTGTGTGTGTGTGTGTGTGTGTGAGGCCCACCTCTGTTTACGCTTCCTTCCCCCTTTAAAATCCGTTGATGGAGAAGGGATGAAAATGTCTGTGCGAGTTTTTTCCCCTTTTAGTAGGCTGCCTTCGCTTCCTTCCCCCTTTAAAATCTGCTTCGTGGAAAAACGATGAAAATGTCTGTGTGACTTTTTTTCCTCTTTTAGTAGCTCTACTTCGGACCAGTGTTTTGGTTTGATTGTAGAGGTTCTTTCATTATTTTTGGTGGGTAATTGGGAAGGATAGCAGTGAAATCTCTATTTGCGTTCTGCTGGACATCTGTCTGGGACTCCTTTCCTTCAAAAATGGAAACGTATAAGTCTGTGTGTGGCTTCAAGGTAAAGCTGCGTAAGATCCTGATTAACAAGTGAAATCACGTCCGGGGAACATTTTGGTATAATTACGTTTGTTAACTTCTGTGCCTGCATATTTTCCGTTCTTGTTTTTATTATCAGGGAAAAGGGAAAAATAGAATGCTTGTGAATGTGTTTGTTGTTCCCCAAACCACCTTTTTTCCCTCTTTTCTTCTGTGCGTTATACTTATTTGTTCACTGTTCATCATATAATTTATGTGTCTGATCAACATGGAAAGTTTTCGTTTCCATTATCGGTAATACATGTGTACCCAGCCTCTCCCTCTCTCTGTGGCTCTGTCTGTCTGTCTGTCTGTCTGTCTGTCTCTGTCTCTGTCTCTGTCTCTCTCTCTCTCTCTCTCTCTCTCTCTCTCTCTCTCTCTCTCTCTCTCTCTCTCTCTCTCTCTCTCTCCACACACACACACACACACACACACACACACCACACACACACACACACACACACACACACGCACGCACGCACGCACGTACGCACGCACGCACACACACACACCTTGTTTCAAAATTCTACACCTTATTCTCCAGTCCGCTTGCTGTCACATCTGCACACCATGTTAGACTGTAAGGTATTTATTCAACAACCGGTCTAATGCAATAAGAGCGACACAGTTTTAACTGCGCTTGAAATCAGCCATCATCAGAAGCAGACACTTTAAACAGCCTACATCAGTAAAATCGAATACCCCCCCCCCCCCCCCCCACTCCTCCCCCCACCCCCCCACCTCGAACAACGCTACAATAATAACCAAGATCATAATAATCATAATAACAACAAACAACAACAACAATAATATTAATACAGATTCGCTGTTCTTTATTCAGAGATGAATTCACTGCGCTGTACAAACATCTTATGACAAAAACCACACTAACACATTTCAAACAAACAGAATCTTAGATATTAACACTTTCACTGCCATGGTGTCATTTGAATACAACCAGTAGAAGAGCGAAATTTGAAATCCTTAATCCTTTTGGTTTTCTTTTTTGCATTAGCACGTGAAGGGATTTTCATCAAAGCGCACAATATTGAAAGCAGAAAATATACTGTTTGCAGGCGCATGCTTGCACTGTTCAGCCCAGATATTTTACAGGCTGGGGCAGTGAAGGGGTTAAATACAACACTATGGAAATCACAGACAAAACTACCAATGCAACATATTATGTAGGCGTAGAATAAATACCAATAGAATGCCTATGATGTACAATAATTTATACTATACAACACCATGCGTATCTACCAGTACAATGCTCTGTAGACGTGTGTTGATAAATGGTGTAGACCTTTGCAGCGTTATGTAGACTTGTGTATACATTGGTTAGTCCTATACAGTAAAATGACATGCAAATCTACAAAAAATACCAATACTATGAAAACCTGACTCGCCCCAATATCACCGTCGTGGTTGACAGGGTAACAAACCAAGTTACTTACTCAAAACTTTATAATACACAACTGTCACGTTCTAATCGTAATGATCATAATAGGGAGTTTATAGAGCGCTTTCGGACACTCAGAGCACTTTACAATTTAAAGAAAAACACAGAACGCGCAAATACATATATACAAATCAATGGTAGATAACTAAACGAACGAACGAAACATACAAAAATATAGCAAGCATTTTTATACAACGCATGGTAAAAGACACACACCACACACACACACAAAACACACACACACACACACACACACACACACACACACACACACACACACACACACACACACACACCACACACACACACACACACACACACACACCACACACAACACACACACACAGCAAAAAAAACACAACAATTGATTAAGTTCTATTACTCTTTCTGTGTCTGTGGTCTGTGTCTGTCGTCGTTGTCTCTCTCTCTCTCTCTCTCTCTCTCTCTCTCTCTCTCTCTCTCTCTCTCTCTCTCTCTCTATTTGAATATATATATATATATATATATATATATATATATATATATATATATATATATATGTATAGATATATTGAATTTATCTTTTTAAATTGCCGTTTATGCTAATTTAAGAAACATATTGATGTTTGT
>JABMCL010002383.1:47500-50000 GCA_018857735.1 Alviniconcha marisindica | reverse complement strand
CGGGAAGGAGAGTAAAGATGAAGCAACTCGGAGAGGTATGTGAAAGATTTGTCAGACAACGTGGAAGCAGGTGAGAGCGATTTTGTTTGTATGGTCGTGTTTTTGTGTCGGCCAAACTGGAATTTGTCATGTTTTGTGCCATCCAAAATTGTACAGACGACACCAGGTAAATAATTATGTTTACTTTTGTTTATTTTTTATTAATGTGTCTGAAAAACCTAGAAAGGCTGACTCCTGTTTAAACACTAACAATAACAATATACTTTAATTTCCCACTGGGATTAATAAAGTATATTGTAATTGTTGTTATTGTTATTGTTTAAACTGAAGTCAGCCTTTCTAGATTTTTCAGACACGGTATACTGATCCAGCTTTTCTCACAAAAGTTGGTTGGAAGTATTGAAAATCTTTCTTCTGTTATTCATTTATTTATGTGGGTGGGTGGGTGGGTGGGAGGGGGGGGGGAATTTACCTCAGCCGAGATGAGTTCATTTGACTTAGTTACATAACGAAACTGTCTATCCATGAGAGATACGAGTAACCCAAAATCTGCTTGGAGTGCGACGTGTAGTCTGTATATATTTACAGTAAATTCACTGAGTTGGGAAATTCACAAAATCACTGACAATTCCAGTAAACTCAGGAAATTGGTTTCATTCAGGGATTTCATAAATGTTCTAGAAAAGGTTAAAACTTCATGAAATCGCTGTTATGAAAGGCGAGGAAAGTCGCAAATTTACGGGCAAAAGACAGTTTGAAAGGAAACTTGAGTTAAGTATAATTATGTACTTACGCAGCTTCCCCTTTGAATGCAGCAAACTCCAGCAGATTAAAACCTTTCTTGTTCTTACGTCTCAGGTCTATTTTTGGCCAGCCAACCAGAACCTCCGCTGCAGCCGTGCGACTCTCAGAGATTGCATCATGAAAGGGCGTGTCTCCGTCTTTGTCCTGTGATTGGATGAAACAGTTGCCATTTAAAGTTTACGACAAGCACAGCCAAGTGTCAGTGAGCCGGTTTGGCCTAGCGGTAAGGCATTAGGCTGGTAAGCAGAGGGACCTCGGTTCGAATCTGCTTCGGCTCTCCTTTGTCCTGAAAAGTTGTGGTCTGTGGACATCGTCTTGTGACTTTGTCTCTCACAATTATGAAACATTAAAATGGCTCTCATCGCTGCCCATCTTAATGCAGGAATCATTCTGGTGGTGACAGTGTAGCGATAGGTATATAATCTCCCCCCTCCCCCCCCCCCCCCCCCCACCTCCATACCCCTTTCCCCCCCTTCTCCTCGTCCCTAATAAGCCTTGTGGTTTTTGTGGACGTTAAGCACCGTGTTTACTTACTTACTTACAGCCAAGTGTTCACAACGATTTCAGAAATGCTCTCTGAGTTCTCTAGACTGAGTGTGCATGGTAGCTACTGGGTGTCTCCATAGAACTAAGGTTCGGTTACATACAAACCCGTTTCAAGTCATTTTGTTTAACGAATAATATAAATTAGTACAAGAACATAATTTCAAACGCAGCTAAAGAGTTTACGAAGAAAATGGACTGCACAGAAACATGGACGCACACACTGATTCAGATGTATCGTCAAAATGTGTTATTCTTCTTCTCTTTTTCGGTTTAAATTTCATAGGGGGGGAGGGGGGAGAAGAGAGAGAGGGGGGAGGGAGGGAAAGACAGACAGACAGACAGACAGAGACAGACAGAGACAGAGACACAGAGAGACAGACAGATAGACAGACAGACAAAGAGAGAGGCAGAGAGACAGACAGACAGACAGACAGGCAGGCAGACAGAGAGAGAGGGGGGGAGAGAGAGAGAGAGAAAGTAATTCGAAATCTAGAATATGTCCAGCAAAAGGATAAACAATATCCACAGAATTTTTCTTTTAAAAGTTAAACTTTTAAATTATAGGTAGGCTAAACAAGAAGGTACGACAGCTCTGTGTATATGAACCTGTGTTAAATGCTACATGCATGGTTACCATGACATTGAAATCGGCGCCTCGCGACATCAGAAGACGAAGAATCTGCACGTGTCCATAGGCCGCTGCTCGGTGACCAGCCGTCTGACCGACACGGTTAGCCACAGTGACGTCAGCGCCTTTTTTGATGAGGTAGTCCGCTATTGCGTCATGCTTCCTGTCAACCACACAGCCTCATGTGAAAGAAACCGAACGAGTTGTGTGGTTGTGTGTGTGTGTGTGTGTGTGTGGGTGTGTGTGTGTGTGTGTGTGTGTGTGTGTGTGTGTGTGTGTGTGTGTGTGTGTGTGTGTGTGTGTGTGTGTGTTTTATATCAAAAAACAACAACAAACAAAAACAAACAAAAAACAAAAAAACTGTGAAAGTATGTAAAGTAACTAAACACACACACACACACACACACACACACACACACACACACACACACACACACACACACACACACACACACACACACACACACACACACACACACACACACACACACACACACACACACACACACACACACACACACA
>JABMCL010002383.1:37500-40000 GCA_018857735.1 Alviniconcha marisindica | reverse complement strand
TGAAAAAGGCATTTGATCTAGTTGACCACTCTATTCTTCAAAAAATATTTTTCGTCTATCTCCAAAATCTGTCGACGGTGTCTTTCCTGACATCTTTCCATACGTATTATTATTATTATTATCTTATCTACAAGACAGAACACAGCGCATTTTTCTGAATGGGCAATATTCTACTGAAGGCATAGTTGAATGCGGCATGCCACAGGGATCTGTACTGGGTCCACTTCTATTCTGCATCTTTATTAATGACTTGCCCCTGAACATAACTAATGACAATGTCGTCTGTGATCTTTTTGCAGATGATAATTCTATTCATTCATGTGGAAGCGATCTTCAGTCAGTTCAAACACCTCTTCAGGAAGGCTTAAATGATGTATCTACGTGGTGTGATCAAAATCGCATGGTAATTCATCCTCATAAAACAAAATGTATGGTATTAACTACAAGACAAAAACATCAGCGTAGACCCCTGACCCTTAATCTCACACTAGGAAAAAGTCCCGTTCAACAGGAACGCGAACATCGGGTCCTGGGCGTAATAATTGATGAAGAGCTAAAGTGGCAGTCCCTCATAGATAATATATGTAAACATGTATCCAATAATTTATTTCTGCTCAGCCAGCTCAGGCACTATGTAGACAGTGACGCTCGTAAAATCTTTTTCCAAGCGCACCTGCTGTCGCATATAAACTGCGCCTCCACTGTTTGGAGTGGTGCCAGTGAGGTTCATCTAAAGAAGCTCAACTCCCTTCACAGACGAGCAGCAAAATTAATCCTACCAGATCAGTCCTTGTCAACTACGGAAAAATTAAATAAACTAAATATTCTTCCACTAGATAAGCAATTAAAATTTAATCCGTGTGTAACTATGTTCAAAATACACACTGGCAAGGCACCCCCTTATCTGAGTGACTCTTCATCGAGTTCCTGCCCGGTATGGGTCAAATAACTATGTTTTACCGCGCACCCCGTATTGACCTGTTTAAGACAAGCTTTGCTTTTTCTGGATCTTCAACCTGGAACACACTCCCACCCAAATTAAAAACATTTAGTTCACTATGCAATTTTAAAATAAATTTGCGTAAGTTCCTACACTCCTACACTTTACTAGGACTGTATCTGTATGATTTTAATGTAATAAAACACCATGTCTGTATATGCAGTTTTGATACACATCAGTGTGGATAACATGTCTCCGTCAGATTATATTGCCTGTGACATTCATGAGAGTAAGCTAGTTGTGCCTATTGTCAATTGTACTGCTAGTATCGATGTTTACCGTTTTGTAATACTGTATGATTTTGAAATGTCATTAATCAATTTTTATATGGTTGTCTATGTCAGCCTAGCTAGGACAGATGTCAGAATAGGCTACTGCCTAAAATCTAAATCCTTGGGAGATACAAATATCAGTCTCTCTCTCTGCCCCCCTCTGCCTCATTCTCTGTCTCTCTCACTCTCTGTGCTCTCTCTTCGTCTATCTGTCTCTGTCTGTCTGTCTTCTGTCTGTCTCTGGCTCTGGTCTGTCTCTGTCTGTCTCTGTCATCGTGGTCTCTGTCTCTGTCTCTCTCTCATCTCACCACCGCGCTCTCTCTCTCTCGTTCTCCTCCTCTCCTCTCTCTCTCTTCTCTCTCTCTCTTTTGATTCTGTCTGTCTAGTGTCTGTCTGTCTGCCCCCCCACCTCTCCTGACTCATTCACATTTAATATTGTTCACGTTTAAACAAAGGGACACAACTATTCTGGCCTACCTCCGCAATCGGATTGTTGGTCTGACGGAGTTGTTGGACCTTATCGCGGGGCAGCTCCACGTAGACGCGATCTCCGCCACTGATGACGCTGTCCTGCTGTGACGCCATCAGCACTGGAACAAGCGCCATCTGCTTGTAGGTCTTGGCATCTGAAGGAGCAATGTTCGTTTTGTCATTTGGTTTCTTGATTAGTATTTTACCCAGCTTTAGTCGGCTACCCTTGCGCTGGGATCTATGTCTGTGGCAAACACAGTACTAAAAGGAACACACAGACACACACACAGACACACACAGACAGACAGACAGACAGACAGACAACCACACACACACACGCACGCACGCACGCACGCACGCACGAAACGCACACACACACACACACACACACACACACACGCACACGCACGACGCACGCCCGCCGAGCCCCCACATCACACCACACACACGCACACACCACACACAAACAACACACCCCAAAACACACACACACACAACACACCACACGCACCACGCACGTCCGCCCCCACCCCCCCCACATGCCCCACCACACACCACGCACAACAACACACCACACACACAACACACACAACACACACACACACACACACACACACACACACACACATTCACTGACATCTATCTTTCTTTTTTCTCCTCCCCCCTCCCCCCTCCGCCCCCACCTCTCTCACTCCCCTCCTCTTTTTCTCACGTACCACGCTTCCCCTCCACTCTACTTCCCCCCCCCTTCTCTGTC
>JABMCL010002383.1:22500-27500 GCA_018857735.1 Alviniconcha marisindica | reverse complement strand
GTCCTGAAGCCACCATAGGCATGCAGTCCTGAAATCACCATAGGCAGTCCTGAAACCACCATAGGCAGTCCTGAAACTACCATAGGCAGTCCTGAAACTACCATAGGCAGTCCTGAAACTACCATAGGCAGTCCTGAAACTACCATAGGCAGTCTTGAAACTACCATAGGCAGTCCTGAAACTACCATAGGCAGTCCTGAAACGACCATAGGCAGTCCTGAAACCACCATAGGCAGTCTTGAAACCAACATAGGCAGTCCGGATCACTATTATTCGCCAAACCAACCAAGGCTGCATTAAGATCATGGTTTTCCGTAGAAGACGTTCGGGTGGAGTGGGACAGTCGAAAGCACCATACTGACTCAAATTTCACAAATTCACCAGTTGCATCAGTAGTACAAACAGCGATTACCTACCTGCATGTTTCCCACGAGGAATTATTGAGATTTTATTCCCCTCCCCCACCCTCCCCCTGCCCCCCCGCCCCCTTCCACCAACGCCCCATTCTCCCTCCCCGTCCCCTCCCTACCCCCTCCACACTCACCGCTCATTGCAATGCTTCGGAATCGTTCTTGTGATACCCTGTGTTCACTCGCATGCCACGTGAGATGAATAACATTAGGCGACTCAAGTCTTTGTTGTTGTGTTTGTGTGATGTCTTTTGAACGCCAATTATAACTCTCTCGTGTGTAGATTCATTTGACTGATTCAGTAATTCGTGGTGATTATCAGCTTTAGGCACATACAGGAAAGCATACATGCTTCTGTGATGACTATTCCGCGAAAGGACGCCTCAGCTTGAAACGTCCCTGTTTTGTGAACTACGCCAAACAAGGTTTGGGTGCCTGACTCCCGTGTTATACGTTTATGACATGTACCTGGTTACTCGAAACGTGAAATCCCGTTCTGGTAGACCAGCTAGCTGCCTTCCTGGTCTTCACCTCAGTCATTGTGATCGTAGATTCAGTGTGTGTGTGTGTGTGTGTGTGTGTGTGTGTGTGTGTGTGTGTGTGTGTGTGTGTGTGCGTGCGTGCGTGCGTGCGTGCGTGCGTGCGTGCGTGCGTGCGTGCGTGCGTGTGTGTGTGTGTGTGTGTGTGTGTGTGTGTGTGTGTGTGTGTGTGTGTGTGTGTGTGTGTGTGTGTGTGTGTGTGTGTGTGTGTGCGTGCGTACGTGCGTGCGCACACACACTAACCTTGATTATTACGCAAGCATCATAAACTGTGCAGTACCACTTCTGACTCGATCCTCTGTTCAGTTAAATCACATAACCTGCAACATCAAACGCCTGTGAGATTTTTCGGTGGTTTCCCCATAAGCTCCGGGCTGAACATCCTGGACATGAAATCGTGCGTAAACACAGGTGCTTGCTGTGCTGATTTTTACCCGTTCATCTTCCTGGAAAGCGATCAGTCAATTTCCGTAGAAGAATATTTTAGTTTTTTGTTGTTGTTGTTGTTTTTTGTTGTTGTTGTTGTTGTTGTTGTTGTTGTTGTTTTTTAAATGGGGATGTGGAAAAGAAGAATGGAATTAAAGACTAAAACGTAATAGTATTGGAAGTATATAGCTAGCTGTTTGTACAGCTCGGTGAGTTTGACTCGGTTTCGCGAAAAGATTGGATGAGGGTAGGATGATAATGATCGTCACTCTTAATACAGCGCTATTCTCCGCTCTCGAGCAGACTCACTGCGCTCGCATGTCAATAATCATGACAATATCTAAATGATGATAGCTAAATGATTTATCTGTAAGTACTGATTGACTGGTCTGATTACGGGTCATGATCGGTTGGTTAACTTAACTGACCGATAGATAGATAACTGATTTTAACGCTCAGTTCACCAGGACGACTCGAATGTCTGGTTGACTTATTATTGTCCAAGCGATCAAGTGCAGTTGACTGGTTTGGGCTTGACAGCACCACTGCTCAGTCTGTGGTCTGTCTGTCCGTCTGTCTGTCCAGTTGTCTGTCTGTCTGTCCGTTTATTTGTCTGTCATTCTGTCTGTTTATCCGTCTGTTTGCCTATCTGTCCGTCCCTCCGTCCAAATATCCATCAACCGCCTTGTTTGGGCCTTTGTGTTTGTCTGTTCGTCCTTCCTTCCGTCCCCACATCCGTCTGTCTGTCTGTCTGCACATCTGCCTGTCCGTTTGTTTGTCCGGCCCTCCGCCAGCACATCCATCTGTCTGCCTGTCTGCCTGTCATTCTGGACCTTTGCGTCTGACTGCCTGCCTACTTGTCTGTACGTCTGTCTTTTTGATTGCTTTTAGTCCGCCCGTCCCCTTCTTCCACCCCTTCCTTTAGAACGGACACACACATAACCGGATTTATTTGGCCCTTACCCAGAATATATACCCACAGTGTACACGACAATAGATCTTTTCTTTTCTTTACGTCAGAGTTCTAGGCAAACGGCCAACCGTGACACCCGTTTCACGAAAGGATCTGGGTAAAGTAATTACTCCACCTATCAGTTGTCAGCTATTAGTTTAATCCAAGCGACACAGAACTTACGCAACGTATATATATTGCTCATCACTACGAAACGTAATGTTGTTGTGATCACATAGTATTATGATTATGATGATTAGGATTATAATGATGATGATTATTATTAAGTCTGTTGAGTCTGTGCTTGCGTGTGTGCGTGCGGATATGCGAGCGTACGCACACACGAGCGCGTGGCCATGTGTGTGAGTGTGTGTGTGCGTGAGAGAGAGAGAGAGAGAGAGAGAGAGAGAGAGAGAGAGAGAGAGAGAGAGAGAGAGAGAGAGACTGACTGACTGACTGACTGACTGACTGACTGACTGATTGACAGAAAGAGACAGACATATCGACAGACACACGGAGAAAGACGGACATCTGTAACACACGAAGAATTCACGTATGAAACACACATCTAACAAAAATATAGGTTGCCATAGACATTTATTCAGTTGCCACATTCACACAAAACAATGATTGAAAAAATAAATTAAAAAAATGTTGCGTCTTGAAAAGAAAAGAAAAATGTTGGCTGGGTGCAACCTCGGAGGAGCCCTTTACCCCGTCGGTCACACATAGCTCTTAACCAGCCAGGTTCCTTATGACGTCACCTTGATCTTACGCCAGATTGATCTTGCCCTGGTGTGACGTCATCGTGTGTTCGGCCATAGACTCATGATGTTACTCAGTCAGTCGACGGATTATGAGGTTGGTCCAATCTTACGAGTGGACTAACACAGACATGGTTACGTTTTGTTTAAAGAATACACTTAAAACTACTATGCGTCACTGTGATTTGATGCTAGAAGAAACTGCTGATGACACCTGAAACATAAGAAGAAGAAAAAAACACGTTTGTTTGTTTGTTTATAAAATCATAAACTGCAATTCAAATAGGTGTTTTGGGTGGGTGTGCTTACAAGGAAATTCGTTATGCAAGTCCACAAAAGGCCACCCTCACATGACAACTAAGAAAGCACGAACACAGAGAGAGACACACACAGCCTCCAGTCAAACAACAACAACACGGGTGACAGCCCCCACAACCACTCACCGCTTAGATGCCCATGAAATTGTACTAAGCCTCCCACGAACAACACCAGCAACAACAACAACACCTACACGTTCGACAACCCTCATAGCCAATCACCGCCATGAAGTTATACTGGGACTCCCATAAACAACAACAACAACAACAACCCACAGCGACTCACCGCTTGGATGCCCATGAACAACAACAACAAGAACAACACGGGTGACAACCCTTACAGCGACTCACCGCTTAGATGCCCATAAAACAGCAACACGGGTGACAACCCCCACAGCCACTCACCGCTAAGATGCCCATAAAACAGCAACACGGGTGACAACCCTCACAGCGACTCACCGCTTAGATGCCCATAAACAACAACAAGAACAACACAGGTTACAACCCTCACAACCACTCACCGCTTAGATGCCCATAAACAACAAGAACAACAACACGGGTGACAACCCTCACAACCACTCACCGCTTAGATGCCCATAAACAACAACAAGAACAACACAGGTTACAACCCTCACAACCACTCACCGCTTAGACGCCCATAAACAACAACAACAACAACAACAACACGGGCGACAACCCTCACAACCACTCACCGCTTAGATGCCCATGAAGTTGTACTGGGCCTCCCAAACTTTGACCTTATCGACGTAGGCCTTGACGCTCGAGCACATGCTTTCGATGATGCCTCCGAAGAAGAGTTTGATCTGCTCGGGCTCGCTCAAGCTGGCCATGCGCTGAGCGACAGCATCCACGTTGGTGATGTTGATACCCTCCAGCTCATCCAGGCTGAACGCCTCGGTGGAAGCAGGCTCGTAGGTATCGCCCCCGTGGATCAGGTAGCGCTGGAGGTGAGCTGTGTAGTCGGAGCAGCTGGAAGAGCGAGAAGGACAAGCGTTAGGTCGTGAGGATGAGTGGATCTGACCATGAGCGAGCAAGGCAGGCCCCTGAGTATGTGTGTGTGTGTGTGTGTGTGTGTGTGTGTGTGTGTGTGTGTGTGTGTGTGTGTGTGTGTGTGTGTGTGTGTGTGTGTGTGTGTGTGTGGTGTGTGTGTGTGTGTGTGTGGTGTGTGGTGCGTGGTGCTGGTGCGTGCGTGTGTGTGTGTGTGGTGTGTGTGTTGTGTGTGTGTGTGTGTGTGTGTGTGTGTGTGTGTGTGTGTGTGTGTGTGTGTGTGTGTGTGTGTTGTGTGTGTGTGTGCATGTGTGTGTGTTGTACGTGTGTGGGGGGGGGGGGGGGGGGGGGGTGTGCGTGTACGCGCACTTGTAAAGAATAACCCCCAAGGAAGGCAATTATGCCGAAAATTTGGGACTCTTTAAAAACAATTAAAAAAAATGTGTGTGTGTGTGTGTGTGTGTGTGTGTGTGTGTGTGTGTGTGTGTGTGTGTGTGTGTGTGTGTGTGTGTGTGTGTGTGTGTTTCAGTAAGTTGGTTCGCAAGTATTCTCTTCCTTTTCTTCTTCTTTTATTTATGTTTTAT
>JABMCL010002383.1:0-15000 GCA_018857735.1 Alviniconcha marisindica | reverse complement strand
AGTGCGGAAAAGGAGACAAAAAGGATTAAGATGTTTAAATGTTGCACTTTTATGAGTTTTTTTTTTAGTGACATCATGGCAGTGATGGGGTTAACCATGACGCAATTTTTAGCAGAGAAGACAGTATGACGCGCTACGCACAGTGTCTGTCAATTCAAACGTCAAAAACAGCAGATATTCGTTGTTTGCTTGTTGCCACGAGAGAGCCGAGTAATAAATACACTACAGATTCAATAAGACCACTCACAGCATTAACATTTATTCACGTGTAAAGCATATCTGTTTAATTTCAACCTCTCAATGCAACGCAAATGTACGTGGCCCGACTTTACTTGTTTTGACTCATACTTGTCTTAAACAGGACTTTTGTCAAATCACAAATGGTGCCTACGGAGTTATACAGATCTATCGATTTTTCAAACATCAACCGTATCATTTAAATCTTTAGATATATCAGACTTCGCTCTTCAATAAAAACAGTACTTTGTAAAAAAACAAAAAAAAACAAAAAAAAACCTCAATACAGGCAAAAACGACTGAAATTGTCTTCAGACTTAACTTCATCATGCACCCCAACTTTTTTTCTTGCAAACTCAAAGAAATATTCCGTAAAAAGAATAGGTCAACGCACGATTATTTCAGTAAGAAACAGGCAAATAGATCAATGAACGTGAAGATATCACTCAGACAAGACATTAGGCTTGCTGAATATAACTGCAGCGGAAACTAATTATTATTTGCTAGCCTCGTGCGATAGCTTCTGTCATTTTGATGTGTATTGAAAACTCGTTATATTTGCTGTATGCTGAAAACAACACTGAGAAAGAAAAAAAAAATGTGTTTACTGCACATTTTGCTTTAAAAAAAAAAAAAACAAAAAAAAAACGGAGAGAGAGAGACACTGGCTAGATGAGGAACAGGATGGGGAGGAAGCCTGGAAGACAGGAGCGGGGCAGAGGGGTGGTGGAGGGGGAGGCACCAACGCCCATTGCGTTATTGCTCAAGACTTAGACCTCCAAAGACACTGGTCAGCAGAGCATGAGTGGTAGAAGACTGTTTTAAAGCATCTGTGTTCCCTAACATAAAAAGAAAAACGCATCGTTCAGTTAACTTTGAGACGTGAGAATTCGGAACGATATTTCACAAGAGATTTGTTGAGCACCAGTAAAGACCCGAAAAATGAAAGCTTTTCACAAAGCAGCGAAATTTAAACAGAACGAGCACAAACGTTAACATAATTATTATCAATAGTTCAAATGCATGAACTATTATTAGTTTGTCTTTAGTTTGTCTCGAATAAATTTTTGTTCAAACCAAATGCATGAATGAAGAAGAAGAAGAAGAAGAAGAAGAAAAATAAAAATCAAAGATGAAAAGAAAGATGGGAAAAGTGTTAAAGACAACAACAACAACAAATATTTTAAAAAAATCACACGAAATCAAAGCTGAAAAGAGAAGTGGGAAAAGTGGAAAAGACAAAAAACAAAACAAACAAAAATCCGACAAAATCAAAGCTGAAAAGAGGTGGGAAAAGTGGAGAAAAAAAAGAAGAAAAAAAAATCAGACGAAATCAAAGCTGAAAAGAGAGAAGTAGAAAAATGTAAAAAGACCAAAACATCGCCTTTGGCACAGACACACACACATACCTGTGTAGAAGGGCTTCCGTCGACTGGCCTATGGTGACCCAAACAAGGCCGCCCACCCTTTTTATACCCCGGGTAGTCAGAAACCTGTTTGGCACGCTCGGACCTCTGACCACTGGGTGGGTGGGGAGGAAGCCGGGAAGGGAAGGGGGGTGGGGGAGGCGAATGGGAGTAGGGGGAGGGGGGTGGGGGGGGGGGAAGAGAGGGAGCAGAAAGGCGCCAACGCCCATGGCATTATTGCACAAGACTGAGACCTCCAAAGACCTTGGCCAGCCGAGCGTGACTGGTAGAACTGGAACTGGAATGGACCAATTGAAAGTCTCACGGCTGATGAGACGCAGTCGCGAACAATGGCGACAGTCGAACTGGTATCGGCGGCTATAGACGGAGAGGGTGTGGAGGGGAGAAGTGGGGGTTTGCGGAAGGGGGTGGGGGTGAGTTTTGTAGTCAGCTCGAACCCTTGAGACTGTCAAACCGGGTAGAAGGGGTGGCTGGGTGGGGTGTGTGTGTGTGTGTGTGTGTGTGTGTGTGTGTACGCGCGCGCGCGCGCGTGTGGTATGCGGGCTGCTTTAGTGTGGGGTGGTGTGTGGTGTGGTGTGTGGTGTGGTGTGTGTGTGGTGGGTGGGCGGTGCGTGTGTGCGTGCGTACTGTGTGTGTATGTGTGGTGTGCGTGCGCGCGCGCGCGCGCGTGTGTGTGTGTGTGTGTGTGTGTGTGGTGTGTGCGCGCGCGTGTGTGTGTGTGTGTGTGTGTGTGTGTGTGTGTATGTGTGTGCCTTTTTTGGCTGCTTCCCTGTTGGGACATGACTGAAATGTAATTCCCCCCCCCCTCTCTTTCACACACACAAACACACACACACACACACACACACACACACACACACACACACACCCACACACACACCTAGCGCGCGGGGCGTCGGTCGCCACGCACACACACACACACACACACACACACACACACACACACACACACACACACACACACCACACACACACACACACCGAGGCACACACACACACACAGTGAGACACACACGCTGAGACACACACACACACACATACATACATGCACGCACGCACGCACGCACACACAACACAACACACGCGCACACACACACAACACAACACACGCGCGCGCACACACACACACACACACACACACACACACACACACACACACACACACACACACACACACACACACACACACACACACACGTAGACCGTGCATGTATGTAAATTAGGATGGATGTGTAACCTGATACACACCTGTTCACAGGTTTTCGTGCTCGCGCCCACACACAAGGTATTTATAGTGCGCGTGCGGCGACTCCGGCAAAACGTTTGTCATTTAATTAAACAAAAGCATGGAACGCATAAATACTCACACACAAACCAACTGCATAATCCGCAGTAATACATTACTACGCATACTTAGTCAAACAAAGCGTTATGAAAGGAAAGTGAAACTGACTCTGAAACACAACATCAGTCCTCGCACTCACAGAGTCGCCTGCACACGCATCCCCGGCCCCTTCCCCCTTCACATACAGACAGGCGCGCGCGCGCGCGCGCGCGCGCGAAGGCTGTATGAGTTTAAATAAGGATGGATGTAGTGTAACCTGACACACAAGTGTTCACGGATTTTCTGTGCACGCGCCCACAAACATGGAATTTATAGCGCGCGTCGGCGACTCAAAGCGCTTTGTCATTTAATTAAACAAACGCATGGAGTGCATAAATGTTCACACAAAAATCAATAGCACAACAATGCATTAAAGTGAACCTGCCGTGCACCACTGACCAACCACACTCGCACCACGGAGTCGCCGCACGCTCCCCCTGCCGCACCACCACACACGGCCGCACGGCGGACGCAGTCAACCCCTCCCCACACCCACACCTAGGCGGCTCGCGCGGACTTGACGCAAGTCGATCCCCTCCCCCCCACCCCCACCCCACCCCCAATCCCCCAAAAGTCATCCTCCACCCACCCCCAAAATAAAAATAAAAATAAAAATAAATACGACAACGGTCAGCCAAGTGCCGGAGCTTTTTTCTCAGCAAACGGATTGAATGAACCGGAATATTTTACTAAGTCTGTGGGCATCCAAACTGATTCAGTCCGGTCAGATCTTAATACGCACGAAGTCAGTGCCACACCCCCCCCCCCCCCCCCCACACACACACACACACACGTCCGCTTTGGAGGAGTTGTAGAACTTTGTAGTCGACTCTGATTGGTTGTCGCTGTGCGACAGCAAGATAAACGAAAGGGGTCTAAACCCGTCCCTAATAAGCCTTATGGTTTCTGTGGACGTTAAGCACCATGTTTACTTACTCAATTTGTGGTCTAAATGGGGCAATTGCTGTTTCGTGCGGAACAGTCACAAAGACAATGTCCGTAGTACTCCTTTGGAACCGACGCAAAAGAAGCCCAACTTTGACAAGCCCAGCTCATCTCTCCTACTCTTGATCCGCCTGGGCTAACCACCTTCNTTGAGGGTCCAGCTCACCTCCCTCCTCTTGATCTCGCTTGGACCCGCAGAAGTGTCCACCTTCTTCGTGACTGAGAGTCCAGCTCATCTCCCTCCTTTTGATCTCGCCTGGACCCGCAGAAGTGTCTAACCTTTTTCGTGAGAGTCCAGCTCACCTCCCTCTTCTTGATCTCGCCTGGACCCGCAGAAGTGTCCACCTTCTTCGTGACTGAGAGTCCAGCTCATCTCCCTCCTTTTGATCTCGCCTGGACTTTGTCATGCAACTCATAGCCAATTAGACACTCTATAATGGCCACAGCCTCCAGTCCCAGGTCACCCCGAGTTTCCCGCCGCTCAGGAGAAGAAAAAAAAAAACAAAAAAAACGGACGGCGCTGTCCATGGACGTACATGTATGTAATTATATGTATACCGCATAAGTCGATCCGTGGTACTGTCAGTACGGAAGCGGGCTATCGGTCGTCTGAAACGGTTTTCCGGCCCCTTTTAAACTTCATTTTGGAGAAAAACCCCGATTTTTTTTTCCCCCCGGGTTTTCAGGGTAGGGAAATTTGGGGGGAAAATCCCAATTTTCGGGACTGTGTGAAGTCGAGGTGGCCGTCCGGGCTGTCCGTCCTAAGACCCTTTCGGTTTCCGGGACTAAAGCTATATTGAACCGTGCTTCGGCTTTGGTCCCCGTTGCCCCCTATTGTAAACCGACATTTTGAGACTTTCATCTCATCATCACATCACCTGCGCCAAGCATGCACTAACATGAGACGATCCCCCCCAGGTAAAAAAAAAAAAAAAAAGATTTCCGTCTCGATTCAAACGTTTGTGTTTTATTTTGCTGGTGTAAACTTTGTTGGCTGCTATAAATGACACCCCTTTTTTTTATTTGAGTTGTTTGTAAAAACACTACTGTTTACACCAAAAAAAAAACGCTCGTCAGCTGAGAGTTTTTGGACCTTACGCCGTAAGTAAATAGGGCAGGGGTTAAAGGGAAGGAGTCGAAAACCCGTGTTTGGATTTTCCTGGAGTTCCCCAAAAGCCGGGGGCGGCCTGGGGCGGTAAGGGGGGGTTGGGACTGACTCAGTGACAGCAAAGATTTCCCCTGACAGTCTTTGGTGACAGCGAGTCCCCCAGTGAGTGTGGCTTATCAAGGTGTACTGTGCCAGTGTTCTGGTTTGTTTCTTGTTAGGGGTTTTGTGTGTGGTTTTGTGTGTGGTTGGGGTTCACAGGGGGGGGGAGGGAGAGAAGAAGAGAGAGAGAAGAGAGAGAGAGAGAGAGAGGAGGAGAGAGGAAAAGGGGAAGAAGACAGAAAAGCGACAGAGAAAGGGAGGACAGCAGCCACAAGATTGACGCAGAGGCGGCCCAGCAGCACACACCTACACGACTGTGACCTCCACCACCAACACCAACACCACCACCAACAACAACAACAACAACACCAGAAGCAACAACAGGATCGGCCTGCAGTGACGTGGAGGCTAGGGGATTACGAGCCAGGCCAACCCCTCTTCCGTCACTACCGAGGGATTTCTTCAGCTCAGTCGTCTCGGTCCATCCATTCAGTCCGGGAGCATCGCACCACCGTCACAGACAGCTGCAGCGTCATTGCGCCGGGCATCAGTTCGGGTACACACCTCGGGTCCAAGACACAAAAGCTGCCAGTGCTACACACATGAACAGACAAACAACACAGCGCCCCATCGTGCCTGACAGGCGATCGGGGCCCAGCACGTGCAACATCTCAAAGCCAACACTAGTCACCAATGGGAACTCGCCGAGTCAGTGACCTGGGCCCCCCCCTCCCCTCGACTGAGTTGACCGGTAGGCCTAGTTGAGGCAGAAACAGCACTGCACGGTCACATTAAATTCGGCAGCAAAGCCCAGAAGAAGTTGACTGGAGACACGTGTTCACCTGAGGATTCGGGTTCAACCCCTGTCAGTGGAAGGGGAAAATGAACATGAATTTTTACTATGCCGTCGGTAACCGTGCATTGACTATGCTTTTATTCAGTGGTGCCCTCGGAATAACCGCACGGAAATGACGGACCTTGGGACGCTGTGGACTGACACTTGGCAAGTGTGGAGACCAAAGGGGACGAACAGAATGGGACACGTCCCAATTGGAGACCAAGGCACGAGACAGAATTTGGGCTGACACTGTCAAGTGTAGACCAAGGCACAGAGACGAAGTGGACTGCACTGTGGCAAGTGTGGAGACCAAGGCACAAACAGAAGGGACTGACCTGTACCGTGTGGGGAAACCAAGGCGACAGAGACAGAAATGGCTGCACTGTGGGAAGTTGGAGACCAAGGACAGAGCAGAAATGGGCACACTGGGCAAATGTGGAGACCGGGGACAGAACAAATGGACTAAATGTGCATTAAGTGGGAGACCAAGGCGACAGAGACGAAATGACGACACTGTGGGAAATGTGGAGACCAAGGGGACAGGACAATGGCTGACACTTTGGGGGAAGTGTGGAGACCAAGGCGACAAGACAAAATGACACCTGTGGGAGTGTGGGCCAAGGGGAAGAGACAAAGGGGGTGACCTGTGGCAATGTGGAGACCAAAACGAGACAGAAGGGGAAACTGAAAAAATACCCACTCTTTCTTTCAAGAGGCCGGCCCGGGGGTGATACATAGCTAATAGGAAAGACTGAAAAAATCGTGAACAGAATGCGGAATGCTTTACGCACGCCGTCCCACACATAAGCTCCATTCGTCTCGACTTTAAAACGCTTAGGCAGGCCTGTGTCGTGCCTAGCAGCGCTGTTTTTGCCGCGACAGTGTTTGTAGAATTACTCATAATTTTGTCTGTCGCTGTTAAAGTTTTTAGGTCGTAAATAAAAAAAAAAAACTCCTTTACCATGGAAAATGCACCTGGTTCGCGGGCCTCGCTAGATGGCAGAGAATTTGCGTCTGGGCCGCTGCGTGTGTGTGTTGTGTGGTTTTTGTGTGTGCGCGTGCGTGGCGGTGCGTGGGTGTGTGGGTTTGTGTGTTGTGTGGGCCCCGGCGCGCGTGTGTTTTGTGTTTTTGTGGGGTGGGGTTTGGTGCGTGCGTGTGTGGGCGCGTGCTGGCGGTGCGTGTCATGTGTGTTGTTTTGTGTTTTTGTGTGTGTGTGTTTGGGGGTGTCTGTGTGCACTGGCATAGTAACGGAATGAACTGATGTGGGCATGCCCAAGTTCGTATGGACACTAAAATTTACTTCAATTTTTTTCGTACACCCGCGCCCGCGCTCTCCCCCGCACGCGTGGCGAAAGTGGGGGTGAAATTCCCTGTGTGGAAAAGCTTTTCCCAGCATGAACCTTCGGTGGCCCATGCAAAATGGGGCAATAGAAAAAGAGTTTTAAAAAATATATCTGACGCCTTTGGGGAAAAGTCATAGGGATGCAAAAAAGGGCCCGTTGCTTCATTTGGAGGGCAGGAACTGCGGCCCTTTTTTTTCCCAAAATTTTGATGGACAGTTTGTAGCCGTTGACAAAGTTCGGCCCACGTCATACGACGTATTAAAAGCAGCCCCCCCCCCCCCCCCCCCCCCCCTCCCCCCCCCCCCCCCCCCCTTTCTTTTCTTCTTAAAAAAAAATTAAAGGGCCAAAAACCCCTTCCCATCTGTCTTCCAATGGAGCACTGTGTGCCAAACGAAGGGCAAAAAGTGAGTGAAATATTGTCACGAAGCCCTACTTTTACCGCGCGCCGAACTGTGAACAACTGAGTTCACGGAGTTGTTCAGTCCAATCACTACACAAAGTTGCAACTGAATGGGAAGATTGTCGCCTAGCGTTTTTGTTTTGTAAAGTATCAGGAAAAAAGAAATACCCAGGGGAAAACCGAGCAGTTTATGAGGAGTGGGCCAACTCTGTAGGCACTGGGCTGGACAAGCTTCACGGTGGCCGCACCAAATTCGCACTTTTCCTGGCGTTGCTGTCCGTCGGCAACATGTGGAGAACAAATACTCCAGGATGGAAGGTACGCACGTAGTTTCGGGAACTGAATATCCACATTTGCCCCTCTCAGGTCTGTCACCAGTTTGTGTGTGTGTGTGGTGTGTGTGTGTGTGTGTGTGTGTGTGTGTGTAATTGTATGTGTGTGTAATTTTATGTGTGTGTGTGTGTGTGTGTGTGTGTGTGTGTGTGTGTGTGTGTGTGTGCGTGCGTGCGTGCGCGTGTGTGTGTAGACCAAATGAGTTTCAAGTGTGCAGCACTTTGGCATATTCACGTATATTTATCAGTACATTTCGTACTATGCCAATCTATAATGTTTGAGGAAGCAAAAATGACGGGGATAATATATATAGAGAGAGAGAGCTTGCACAATGGGTCTGAGTGGGTAATTATCATGAAATACAAAACACAAGTTGTGTAAGTTTTGCCGTAGCCAGCGAGTTTTGACAAACTAGCTACAACAAAACTTATGCGACAAATGTTCCGCAGTTTGCAGTAAATGATGAAGAAAACCTATTGTGTGAGCTGTTTATTACAAGTACGTACATCTTGGTATGGATCCAGCTTTGAGCATGAAATAACAACCAAACTGCCAGTCTTCATTGAAGCCTTCTTACGCTGTGCAGCTGAATGCGCACGATAAAGAATTACAGTCCCATATTCAGTGCAGTCACTGTCAGATTATCTACGTGTCTTTTTTTATTCTTTTTTTTTTTATTGACACAGACAAACACATGGAAACAACACATGGAAACGAACAGCAAAAAACATCTGAAACAGTAGTCTTGTAACACAGTCTGTGCTAATATTCATTACCATCTCCAAACGACTTAGGTTGCTGTGGTTATCATATTTATTCAGTTTTTTTACAGAACGGGAAAAGAGAGGGTACACTCTGAGTATAAAAAAGTGGATATTGCCCATGTCTACTGGCGCATACAATACGACACATTTGAGGTCTTTACTTGCACCGCTGATCTGTTTGTTTTTTCTTTATTGATCAGTTTTTAATATTTTTATTGTCGGTTTTGTTTTTGTTTTTTTCCTTTGGGGGCTGCCATTGGTTACTTAATGCAGATATTTTTCATTAGTTTACATTTCTTGTATGACAAGGAGCTCCTACAGCCAAGTAGTATGCAGTCAGCTTTTAAACGGTCGTCAGTTCTGTTTGTTTTGGACGCCGGTCTTTTCTACAAGAAATAGATTGCAAATTGTAGTTAGCAGTTTGGATTTAAAACCCGCAACATTCTGAATGTGCTCTTTGTCTACAAGCCCTTCATTTGGAATATTGAAATTGTAAGAATGAAGTGCACGCTAACAGAGGTGAGGAACGAAAGAAAGAGTTGTCTGGCTGCATTTGCATTGATTCAAGTCAAGTGATTGTTATTGTCGTTTTTCACTTGGGGTATCTCAGCGTGTATATCATTTACTTCTGAATTTTGTGTAGCGTGCTGATTTTTTTTTTTTGTGGATTTTTTTATTAGAGGTTTGCGCTTTATAACCATTTTGTTATCATGACTATTACTATGATTATGATGGTTATTATTAGTAAGTATTTCTTTATTCCATTTAAAGGAATAATTATAATGGATAATAATAATAATATAAAAAGTACATGTATGTATAAAAGATTAAGTTTTAAGAGTGTCCAACAACACACAGGCTAGGTTAATACCAGCAGCATTATTAAACAGAATATATATCACTTATGGAAGTGCACGGTAAATTAAAGAGTATCACACAGTATGTCTGATGTATAATAGGCACAAGTATTATTATCTCTGTTCTCATCCTATCTGACAGGACGTTAAAATCCAATTACTAACTAACTCATCCTATCCCTTCATGCCCACATTCACATCCATACAATCCCACACCCCTTCCCACACATGCACACTTTCAAGGCCGAAATGTGACCACTTGCAGACAAAACTGTATCCTCTGGAACCTGTGGTGGGTATTTACCCATTTTACCTTTGCTCTGTCTTAAGCACTTTCTAGATCAGAGGGTGTTGGAGTGATTAAGTTCTTAATTGATTCATTGTTTTGGTCTCTTAGTTCTTTAGTTATTGCAAAGATGGTTTAACAGGAAGCCATTCCATGTTTGTACTTATTTCAGAACCTATTGCTGGAGGCCCAGCTGTCACCTTGTGGAGCCTGTGATGGGACCTTGGCCTCTACTTTGGACAGCATAATCACCCAGTTATGTTAAAACTATTTTTCACTTTTAGAGTTCTCTCTTTCACACACACACTCACACACACACACACACACACACACACACACACACACACACACACACACACACACACACACACACACACACACACACACACACACTTACTTTTAGTTTTCATGGCTCTTTTCTTTTTTAAGAAGAAATTCCATACAGAAAGACGCCAGCATGAGATATGTAAGAGAATGTAAAACCTTTTTATTTATTATATATGTTCTTTTTCAAAGAGAAAAATAAAAATAATAAAAATAAAGCCAGCACGGGATGTGTAAGAGAAACTCCCCAGATAAAATAAAGCCAGCATGGGATGTCTAAGAGTAACTCCCCACATTTAAAAAAAAAGAGAGAGAGAGAGAGAGAAAAAAGCCAGCACGGGAAGTGTAAGAGAAACTCCCCACAGAAAAGAAAGGAAGAAAAAAGAAAAAGAAAAAAAAAAGCCAACACGGGATGTGTAAGAGAAACTCCGCCGATAAAAATAAAGCCAGTACGGGATGTGTAAGTGGGTGCCACTTCATCCCGAGATGAAAAAAAAGAAGAAGCCAGCACGGGATGTGTAAGAGAAACTCCCCAGATGAACAAAAAGAAGAAGAAGCCAGCACGGGATGTGTAAGAGAAACTCCCAAGATATAAATAAAGCAAGCATGGGATGTGTAAGAGAAACTCCCCAGATATTAAAAAAATTAAGCCAGCACGGGATGTGTAAGAGAAACTCCCCAGATAAGAAATGAAGCCAGTACGGGATGTGTAAGAGAAACTCCCCAGATGAAAAACAACAACAAAAGAAGCCAGCAAGGATGTGTAAGAGAAACTCCAACAGGTATAAGAAATAAAAAATGACATAGGATGTAACAGAAACTCCGAGATGAGAAAAAAAGAGAGGAGCGGAGAGAGAGAGAGAGAGAGAGAGAGAGAGAGAGAGAGAGAGAAGAAGAAAGAAAGAAAAAAAAGCCACACGCGATGTGTAAGAGAAACTCCCCGGATGAAAATGAAGCCAGCACGGGATGTGTAAGAGAAACTCCCCTGATAAAAATTAAGCCAGCATGGGATGTGTAAGAGAAACTCCCCAGATAGAAATAAAGCCAGCACGGGACGTGTAAGAGAAACTCCCCAGATAAAAAAAGATTTAAAAAAGAAGGCCGCACCGGATGTGTACGAGAAACTCCCCAGATAAAATTGAAGCCAGCACGGGATGTGTAAGAGAAACTCCCAAGATGAAAAAAACAAACAAAACAAACCCAGCATGGGATGTGTAAGAGAAACTCCCGAAAGAAAAATAAAGCAATCATGGGATGTGTAAGACAAACTCCCTAGATAAAAAATAAATCCATCACGAGATGTGTAAGCGAAACTCCCCAGACAAAAAAGAAAAGAAAACAAGTCAGCACGGGATGTGTAAGAGAAACCCCACAGAAAAATGAAGCCAGCATGGGATGTGTAAGAGAAACTTCCCAGTTAAAAATTAAGCCAGCACGGGATGTGTAAGAGAAACTCCCCAGATAGAAATAAAGCCAGCACGGGATGTGTAAGAGAAACTCCCCAGATAAAGAAAAAAGTTTTTAAAAAAGAGTAAAAACAATGGCCGCACCGGATGTGTACGAGAAACTCCCAAGATAAAATTGAAGCCAGCACGGGATGTGTAAGAGAAACTCCCAAAATGAAAAAAAAATGAGAAAAAAAAAAAAAGAAGAAAAAAAGCATGGGATGTGTAAGAGAAACTCCCGAAAGAAAAATAAAGCAATCATGGGATGTGTAAGAGAAACTCCCTAGATAAAAATAAAGCCATCACGGGATGTGTAAGCGAAACTCCCCAGATAAAAAAAATTAAAAAATTAAATGAAAAGAAGTCAGCACGGGATGTGTAAGAGAAAGCCCACAGAAAAAATGAAGCCAGCATGGGATGTGTAAGAGAAACTCCCAGTTAAAAATTAAGCCAGGACAGGATGTATGAGGGAAACTCCCTAGATTTAAAAAAAGAAATAAAAAGCAACCAGCGTCGGATGTCTAAGAGAAACTACCCACATAAGATAGCGAGCGTAGGATGTGTAAAGAAACTCCCGATGGAGGGAAAAAGCAAACGACTTATTTTTGAAGAGATGTGTCATCTCTCTCTCTCTCTCTCTCTCTCTCTCTCTCTCTCTCTCTCTCCTCTCTCTCTCTCTCTCTCTCTCTCTTGCAGTTGGTTGGTTTTTGGTTTTTATTTTGTAGGGCTTTTTTCTAAGGCTGTCTTTCGTTCAAATTTAGGCTTTTAGTGGTTTTGTCTTTTTATCACTTTGAGGGTTCTTTTCTCTTCTGGGCGCTTTTGTGGGGGCTTGTTCTTAGGTCTTTCTCCACTTGCTCCTCTTTAATGTCGTTCTCCCCTTTTTCATGTTTCTTCTGGTTGCTTCTTTTTTCTGTTCTCTTTTATCTAGGGCGTCGTAGGGCTCCGTTCTTTTGTGTGCGACTTTTTCGGTTTGTTATATTTCCTGGACCGTATTCCACCCAGCTCTTTCCTTTACTGGTTCTGTTCTCAGCAGTTTGCAGAGCTTGAATCCATTCACTTTTTCGTTTTTTCAGCTAGGGCTTGTTCTTTGGCCTTCTTGTGTTTAGCGATTCCGTTCTTAGGAATTTGCAGGGCTGTTTTTTGATATACTTATTTCTTTCTCTAAGGCTTGTGATTCTGTTGATTTCAGCTATTCTAAGGGCTCACTTTTTTATAATTCTTCTGGGGGACTTTTCGTGGGTCTTCTTCTACCGCTTTTTTTATGTTTTATATTCTAGTTCTGTTCTTTCTAGCATTCCGCATACAGGGCTGCTTTGTATTCTCAGACTGCATGCTGTTAATTCCAGTGTAGGTAACACATGACAGCGACTCTGATGGGATGATTTCACCCATAATGGTAAACAGGTCGTAAACAGGCCCAAGATCCCCCAGGGTCTCTCCACACTAATGTTTCGTCGGTGGAGTGAAGTTCCCTCAAGGGGAGGGGTCCGCGGTGATTCACCGTAAGAAAAACAGACCTGCTTTACAAAGACATGACATTTTGACTGTCTTTTTAGTTTTTAGTTTTATTTCTTCTTTTTTTCTTCTATTTTTTTCAAAAGGAATTTGCTTAGTTCTTCTTTCACCTATTTCTTAGTGCTTCAGTTCTTTATAGCATGTTTCCTTAGAGTCTTCTTTTTTTTTTAGGAAATTTGTTTAGGTCTTCTTCCACCCAGTTCTTAATGGTTCTGCTCTTTTGAGCAGTCCATGGAACTGTGTTCTGCTCAAACCATTTCTTTTTAGGGCTTTTGCTTAGGTCTTTGTCTACCCAGCTATTCTTCTTAGTGGTTTTGCTCTGTTTAGTACTTAGTATGACTGCTTTCTGTTATGAGCACTTCTTTTAGGGACTTTGCTGAAGTCTTCTTTCACCAGGCTGTCTGTCCTTAGTGACTCTGTTTTTTACCACTTTTATAGGGCTCCTTCGCGTTAGAGTGTTTCTTTTATTCCCTTTGGCCATTTTTCATTCAGTTCTTGTACAATGTTTTTTGTTCTGTTTACGGTGTTATAGGCTCCTTTCTCTCTTCTGAGTGCAACTTTTTGACGCTCTTTTCTTAGTCCATCTTCCACCCAGCTCTTTTATTTTTAGTGTGGTTATCTTTTGGGTAGTTTGCAGAGCTCGGATCCATTCACTTCTTAGCCTTTTCAGCTAGGGCTTGTTTAGAGCTCAGATCCATTTCTTTTCTTCCCCTTTCATTCCTGTGCCCACTTTTCACTCAGTTCTTGTTTGGTTTTGTTCTGCTCTGTTCAGGTTGTTTTAGGGCTTCCTTCTCTGGTTTGAGTGTGACTTTTTCACACTTTTTTCCTGGGCCAGCTTCCACCCAGCTGTTTTCTTAAGGGATTGTCTTCACATAAAAAAGCCAGCACGGGATGTGTAAGATAAACTCCTCACATAAAAATGAAGGCAGCTTGGGATGTGTAAGACGATATCCCCGCATAAAAATGAAGGCAGCACGGGATGTGTCAGACAAACTCCCTGCACAAAAATGAAGGCAGCATTGGATGTGTAAGACAAATTCCCTGCATAAATCCAAATCCAGCACGGGATGTGTAAGAGAAACTCCCCAGATAAAAATGAAGCCAGCATGGGATATGTAAGAGAAACTCCCAAAATAATAATGAAGCCAGCACGGGATGTGTAAGAGAAACTCCCCAGATAGAAATGACGGCAGCAGGAGATGTGCGAGAGATGCTCCCCAGATGGAAAAAAATAAAAAATAAAAAAATAAAAAAGGGAAGCCAGCACAGTGTAAGAGAAACTCCCTGCATAACTATCAAGACAGAACGGGGATATGTAAGACCCGCATAAGAATGGAGGCAGCATGGGATGTGTAAGTGAAACTCTCCGCATAAAAAAATGACACCAGCGCGGGATGTGTTAGAAAAACTCCCCAAATAAAAATAAAGCCAGCATGGGATGTGTAAGAGAAACTCTCACGATAAAAATGAAGCCAGCATAGGATGTGTAAGAGAAAGTCCGCTGATGAAATTAAAGCCAGCACGGGGTGTGTAAGAGAAACTCCCCAGATACTGAAGCCATCACAGGATGTGTAAGGGGAACTCCACCGGAAAAAAAAGAGAGAAAAAAAGCCAGCACGGGATGTGTAAGAGAAACTCCTCATATAAAAATATATATAAAATATAAAAAATTAAGTCAGCACGGGATGTGTAAGA
>JABMCL010002993.1:230000-270620 GCA_018857735.1 Alviniconcha marisindica | reverse complement strand
CATCACATCATTCCACCACATTTTACATTGCATCATTCCACATCAAACACTGACTGACCATCTCGGACATTATTCCAAACCACACCACATTCCACGTCACACCATCATTCCTCACCACATCACACATTTCATATGACGTGAGCTTGGTCGTGTGCTAATCCCGGTTTTCGCCTAAGTACGTCGGCAACAAGGTGTTCATGTACGGGCGAGGAGACGGACAGGTGGCGCTGTCACTCGGTGTGTGTGTGCGCGCGCGCGCGCGCGTGCGGTACAATAGTAATAATGTACATTTATCGTGCGCTCATCAACGGCCTGAGCGCTCACGTAATACATATTAACCTAAATATGATATTCTATATACATGTAGAGCATAGTCCTACCAAAACGATTTACATAAAGTATTATACAAAAACAAAACAAAAAACGCACTACAAACACACACTGAGTATGTCTGTGTGTGTGTGTGTGTGTGTGTGTGTGCAGAATTGATGGAGAGAAAACAACCTCCGTCTCCTTAGAGACGAGAGCGTGGCTATTCTTGGCTGATATAATTATAGACTGCACAAAGTCCGGCGGCCTCGGGTGAACACCCAGGTAATAGATATTTTCTTCCAAAAAAGAAGAAGAAAAAAAAAGGGCATGCTTTCCTGGCCGAGTTCTTCAATCTTTCTGTACATAGCAAACGTCTGTTCGTTGAGCTTGGTTTAGTGTTTCAGTCAGGTAAACCTCATCGGACGTCGCATTGAATACCAGTCTGTGAAGACGTGTATTGGTTAACTGCTTTTCATAGTGCTAGTGCCGTTATGGTATATCTTATAAAACGTCAGAGCAGAAAGAAAAGGAAAAAAAAACAGAAACAACAACAGCAACACACACACATAATTATGTCAACACGGGAGGAGACAATACATATTAGATTATATTGTTTTATTGAGAATGTTTTCTCTCGTGGGAAATTCGGGTGGCTTTCCCCGAAGAAACCCAGCTGCAGCAGAGTGGTGCTACCTAGCCTGCTACTGAATCAATTGCTAGCGTTGTAGCAGTTCTGAAAATGTACATGGCAGGACAACGTTTACCACTGCTGTAACGGTTTTAGTGGACACACACACACATAATTATGTCAACACAGGAGGAGACTATACATATTACATTTTATTGAGAATGTTTTCGGGTGGCTTTCCCCAAAGAAACCAAGCTGCAGCAGAGTGGTGCTACCTAGCCTACAGTTCTACAAAATGTACATGGCAGGACAACGTTTACCACTGCCGTAACGGTTTCGATGGACACACGCACACACACACGCACGCACTCTGTGACATGCGCGCGCGCGCACTGACACACATACCTGTACATTAAGGCCTACACGTACTGACACACAGATAGGCACACCACACTTACTGAGACGGACCAGGCAGAGCCGGGCACACTGACAATGGCACATCACATGTCTGGGGGACGGGGATAGCTCAGTGGTTAGAGCGCCGGACTCGTGATTGAAAGGTCGCGGGTTAGAAACCCTTCAGGAGTGGCGGGAGAATTTTCTTTTCCTGTGTCGACTCTGTGCTGACTCTTATTTCGGTATCCGTTCCACCCCCGTGTTACCGCAGTAGCACGTAAAAGATCCCGACGGTCATTCTGCTAAAAGTGCAGGTGGCAGGTTACAGCGGCTAAAAGTGACATGCATACACCTTACGTATGTGGCTTTGCATGAAGTGACAATTGAGGTGCATGGTTGTATGGTGTACGGCACAGAACTTGCGCCGAGACGGCTGCAGTTTCACTGAAGGGGCACCAGCCATGCCAGCGCTATAAGTACACCACTTCGGTGGATATTAAAAACAAAACAAAAACGCTATAAAAAAAGCTAGTCACTCATTTAGAACCACTGATGCGAGTGCAGTGAGTGCTCAAGCGAGCGGAGAATAGCGCCGCACTTTATACACGGCGGCGACTGATCATCAACTTGCAACTGCGGATCAGTATATGTGAGCCGGTTTGGCCTAGCGGTAAGGCTGGTAAGCAGAAGGACCTCGGTTCGATACCGCTTCGGCTCTCCTTAATCTCTTCAAAAAGTTTGTGGTTTGTGGACACTGTCTTGTGACTTTGTCCATCACTTCCCGGAAGTAGGCTACTCGGTGAAACATTAAAATGGCTCTGGTATCGCTGCCCACCCTTAATACAGGAATCATTCTGGTGGTGACAGCATAGCGATAGGTATATCTCTCTCCCTCTTTCCCCCTTCTCCCCGTCCCTAATAAGCCTTACGGTTTCTGTGGACGTTAAGCACCATGTTTACTTGCAAATACCGTGACAGACGCGCACGCTCACGCCGCCGCATGCTCAAGTCACACTGACATGGACCCATGTACGTACGCACAGACGCAGACACATATTCTTTCTCCTATTCCGCTTTTATTGTTCGGGGCCTATTCTTCGCCCTCATATAACCCTACCGGTTGACTGGGCGTAAAGCACCAATTAACTCACTCCTGTGCCTATGGTTTCTTTCAAGGGAGAGCACTTTCCTTTGTTTATGCAGGAAAAAGGAAATGCATGTCTGCTACTGACATGCGCAGGAGTGAGTTACGCTGGGTAACAGTGAAACAAGATGTCTTCTGTCGGTTCAGCAAGAGGAAAACGAACAGACGTAAGTTTACTCAAACGGTGACTGATTTGCCTTAATTCTTCGATGCCGGTGCAAACACAAACATGGCAATATTACCAGTGATTAACTGGTTTCTATCCCAAAAAAATCCTGAATTATTTAAATGGTTTGTATTTCAGCCACTGTCCAAGAAAGTGCCGGAGAATCCCAAGTTCAAACATGTGCGTTCAACGATTGATACAGGTGAGGACTTGATCCATTATCATTCGTACGTCTTAAGGACTGACATTGGTGGTTTCGTACTGTTGTCACATTTCAAGTCGTCAACGCGGCAGATTTTATCCTCCGTAACTCATTTAGTTTAGAATGTCGATGTCCAGTTGTTGATTGCATGGCATTAATGATTTACTATTTTAATGATTTACTATTTATGCTTACTATTAATGTCATATTAACAGTGCCCACGGAAGTAGGAAGTAGCAACAAAACAAAATCAGATTAAAAAAGGAAATGCGTGGGGTGAGGGTGTGGCCGTAACAGTGTAATTGTAACTGGAGAAAGAATCAGTGAATCACACAGGTGGAGGAAGAGAAGAAGAAACCAGAATTCAGAAAAGATATGTTTTCAAATGGCACCTGTATCTATCAGTAGCTTTTGACATTCCATAATCTGCAATCTGGAAGAATATTGCAGAGTTCAAATGTCAGGCATGAGATCATTCTGTTTTAGTGTTTTGATTAAAACCAGACAGGCAGTCTTGGCTGGGACTGGTGGGACTGGAACTGAAATTAGAAACTTAGAAGACTGGCCAGAACAAAGAGTGAGACTATATATGTGGTGATTGAATGCTGCTGATGCGGTGATGCAGTACCAGCTACTGGAGTACTGCACAAGCACTGGCACTAGTGGCAGATATGCAGATGGGTAGCCACTACAGAGGCTTCAGGCAGTTCAGTGCAGGTGTAAATGTATACCCTGGGATTGATTCTAGCCACTCGTTCTTCTTCCATGAATCATTGATGGCCAGCTACAGTATCGGTAGAAGAAAGTATGGTTGGGTTACAGACCCATGTAGACCCCTGTTCATAATTTTTGCATAGCATTCTGAATGAGCGAATCCAGTGTGGTTTCTTTCTGTGGCTGTGTTGCTTGGCCAGTTGGTATAGATCTCCAGAGGGTATTGTTGAACCTTCAAGAACTAAGTTGAGCTTGAAGAGATCCAGACTTGAGATGATGAGGGACATGCACAGCAATTTAATCCACAGACTGAATACACTACTGTTAGTACTAACTCAGTAAGTGTGAGTGAGTGTGTGTGTGTGTGTGTGTGTTTGTGTGTGTGTGTGTGTGTGTGTGTGTGTGTGTGTGAAGTTTTTCAGGAGATATGAGATCACAGATGGCAGTAACATGTTTCTGTCATTGAACTGATGTGGGCTGTTACATGAACTAGCTTTCTTGAACTGTGCTGTTGTGTTAACATTATGCTGTTGTGTTCACATTATGCTGTTGCGTTAATCAACTTAATGTTATGCTGTTGTGTTCATGTTAAGAACAGTTCAAGTTGTGTTAATGTTGCGCTGTTGTGTTAATTAATCTTAATGTTATGCTGTTGGGTTAATGTTACACTGTTTCTTTGATGGCAGGGGCAAGCATCACCAGGCACCTGGAAAAGCTGGAAGAACTTAAAAGAGGTAAGCACGTCATAAGCGATGGTCTTGGATATTGTGCATCTCTGACCGTGTACATTTTCTACCAGTACCAGTCTCCTGACTTGGAGGAGAAAACCCCATGATTCCTGTCAAGTTGTATTATAACACCCGACCTCTGGTACAGCTGCTACATTAGTACAGATCTTTCTGAGAGATTTTACTTTTCGTTCTTTTTTCTTCTTTTTGTTTCACTTGAACAATAACGGGGCTGCACAACACTTGCAAGTGTGGCGAGAACAGTAGCCAGTAGTTATTACATTGGAGTCCCCTCATCTGTCTGTCTGTGTGTGTGTTCATGTGTCTCTGTGTCTAAATTTTTCTGGACAATATCTTCTGAACAGTTCCAGTCTTTTGTAACCAACCGTGGTACAATAGTACATCATTTTGGGCCAAAATATTGTGTAAAACAATTGACGAACTCTGGAATGAATATAAACCTTTTTAAAAGGGGATAGAATTTAGGGGCATTTTCTTTGCTGTGAGTGTGAAGGAGTTGTACCCCTTGATCCCTGAATTGGGAGGTCAAGACTCACACTCTTCCCTTTGCTATTATATAATAATGATAATAATAATAATGGATTATTTATGGCACCCCATCTTGTAAAAGCCCAGAGTGCTTACAAAGACATAAGGATATGCTCATTTCATCACACACACACACACACACACACACACACACACACACACACACACATTACCAAGATGCATGTGCGTCTTATATATAATATATATATAATACAATGTGTACAAGAATGGAAGTGGTATGGGAAAAGAAAGATTTTTTTTTAGTCCATATTGCATGTGTTTGTGTATGCACATGTATAAGCGCATGTCAGTGTGTGTGTGTGTGTTGACATTTCAGACTGAGTTATATATATATATATATCCTTCTTCTAGAAACGCCACCAGTGTAGTACCAGTAGGCTAGGTCCCATTCTACGTTTTAAGAAAAAGAGAGAGGGGAAAAAAGAAAAAAAAATAGGATTAGGAGAGAAAGAAGAAAAAAAGTACAAAAATATAACAATAAGGAACAGTTGCAAGTCATTATGTAGGTCTAAACAGGCAAGTGATGGCAAATATCATTGTGTGTATTCATCATTTTGGTAGTCAACATAGAATTTTAAAAACATTAATGCACCAAACAGTCACATACAACATTGCTGGTTAAAGCATTAAGTAACAAATGTGGGTGAGGTAGGACCAGTTTGCAAGACTTTACGGCATTAACCCAACAGCATAACATTAAAGGTTTCAGATGAAAGATTCATTAGTATGATTAATATCTATATATGTGCTCATGGATTTAATGCTAACATCATCAAATGTTGTGTCTCTAGTTCAACAAGCAGGTCAGTTCAACGGTGATTGATAAACAATAGCACTGTTAACAGACACGTGTTGTTTTCCAAAGCTGCTTTGGAAATACAAAACTATGAAGGTCTGCTGTTTGATTCTGATTATATCTGTTGCTTATAATATACATTTTGACTGTACTTACAATCAACGGACTTGTGTGTATCACACTTAACAGGTCCACCAGACAGGAAAACTCTGTGTGTGTGTGTGTGTGTGTGTGTGTGTGTGTGTGTGTGTGTGTGTGTTGTGTGTGTGAGAGAGAGAGAGAGAGAGAGAGAGAGAGAGAGAGAGAGAGAGAGAGAGAGAGAGAGAAATAGATTGTGTGAAATGTACACATTCTACTTTGTTGGCAAACACTACAAATAGTATACGAAAACTAATGAACCATGTGTAACACATGTGGCAAAATGATGCTTGCAAATTCTGTTCTCATGACCAAACTCAAAAGCCTGAACATATAGCAGAGTATGTATATAATCAGAGGATCCACTGTTGAAAAGATTTGAGAGCAACTTACATCATAAATAACAAACACACAGCAGCAGCCATATTTTGGCAGTATGTTGAAAAAGGCAGTTTTTAGTGGTCACAACTTAACTGAGGTAGTTTCAGATGCTGGCACATTTTGTTTTCCATAGATCATAATAACACCAGTTGGGATGAGCATGAGAGAGACACATGCTGGTATCGTTGGCATGGCCATCTGGTTTATCAAGATTATATTAAAGAAACATGTAAAAGGGGACAGAACAAAAACAAACAAACAAACAAACAAACAAAAATGAAAACATGTGGCTGAACAATGGCAGCAAGCTGTGCATACAACCTTATTGTCACCTTCTAGCTGCTCAACAACAGTCTTGTAGAAAAGGTTATTTCTTAATGAAACATGTTGTAGAACTTTCTGGAGAGAGAGAGAGAGAGAGAGAGAGAGAGAGAGAGAGAGAGAGAGAGAGAGAGATGGATTATTTATTCATTTAGGCCATTGCCCCTCATGAAGGGGTGCAGGTGGATGACCTACCACCTCACAGTACATACTATAATTATACCTATGAGTAAGAAAACCATCACACTAACGATGATGTACTTGACTAGGTACTAACAATGACAGTGTGCTTGAATTATGACATTGAAATACTATAGCCTGTGCAAAGAGAGAGAAGGGGGGGGGGGGGGGGGGGGGGAAGTCAGGAGAATGGACCCACTGGCAGAAAAAGGACAAGACAGATAGAACAACAGGACTAGTTAGAAGACTGAGAGAGACATGCTGGTATCGTCCACCTTTCCGTCTGATTTATTGAGGCTAGATTAAAGAAGCGTGTAGAAGAGGACAGAACAATAAACAAGATAAAAAAATAAAATGTATTTTTTTTAATCCCCTTCTCACACCTTTGTGTCAGTGCAACTCTGAAGATGTGAATTGAGAGGACGGCTACTGCAACAACTCGCCAGTCTCTTACTCTCCTACTGCAACAACCTACCGATCTCATACTCTCTTCCTGCAACAACCCAACAATATCTTACTCTCTTCCTGGAGCAACACACCAATCTCTTATTCTCTTCCTGCAACAAACCACCAATCTCTTACTGCAACAACACACCAATCTCTTACTCTCTTCCTGCAGCAACCCACCAATCTCTTACTCTCTTCCTGCAGCAATCCACCAATCTCTTACTCTCTTACTGCAACAACCCACCAATCTCTTACTCTCTTACTGCAACAACCCACCAATCTCTTACTGCAACAACCCACCAATCTCTTACTCTCTTACTGCAACAACCCACCAATCTTTCTTACTGCAACAACCCACCAATCTCTTACTCTCTTCCTGCAACAACCCACCAATCTCTTACTCTCTTCCTGCAACAAACCACCAATCTCTTACTCTCTTACTGCAACAACCCACCAATCTCTTACTCTCTTACTGCAACAACCCACCAATCTCTTACTGCAACAACCCACCAATCTCTTACTCTCTTACTGCAACAACCCACCAATCTCTTATTCTCTTACTGCAGCAACCCACCAATCTTTTACTCGCTTCCAGCAACAACCCACCGATCTCTTACTCTCTTCCTGCAACAACCCACCAATCTTTTACTCTTACTGCAGCAACACACCAATCTCTTACTCTCTTACTGCAACAACCCGTCAATCTCTTACTCTCTTCCTGCAGCAACCCACCAATCTCTTACTCTCTCCTGCAGCAACCCACCAATCTCTTACTCTCTCCTGCAACAACCCACCAATCTCTTACTCTCTCCTGCAACAACCCACCAATCTTTTACTCTCTTCCTGCAGCAACCCACCAATCTCTAACTCTCTTCCTGCAGCAACCCACCAATCTGTTACTCTCTTCCTGCAGCAACCCACCAATCTCTTACTGCAACAACCCACCAATCTCTTACTCTCTTCCTGCAGCAACCCACCAATCTCTTACTCTCTTCCTGCAGCAATCCACCAATCTCTTACTCTTCCTGCAGCAACCCACCAATCTCTTACTCTCTCCTGCAACAACCCACCAATCTCTTACTCTTACTGCAGCAACCCACCAATCTCTTACTCTCTCCTGCAACAACCCACCAATCTCTTACTCTTACTGCAGCAACCCACCAATCTCTTACTCTCTCCTGCAACAACCCACCAATCTCTTACTCTCTTCCTGCAGCAACCCACCAATCTCTTACTCTCTCCTGCAACAACCCACCAATCTCTTACTCTCTTCCTGCAGCAACCCACCAATCTCTTACTCTCTTCCTGCAGCAACCCACCGATCTCTTACTCTCTTACTGCAACAACCCACCAATCTTTTACTCGCTCCCAGCAACAACCCACCGATCTCTTACTCGCTTCCAGCAACAACCCACCGATCTCTTACTCTCTTCCTGCAACAACCCACCAATCTCTTACTCTTACTGCAGCAACACACCAATCTCTTACTCTCTTACTGCAACAACCCACCAATCTCTTACTCTCTTACTGCAACAACCCACCAATCTCTTACTGCAACAACCCACCAATCTCTTACTCTCTTACTGCAACAACCCACCAATCTCTTACTCTCTTACTGCAGCAACCCACCAATCTTTTACTCGCTTCCAGCAACAACCCACCGATCTCTTACTCTCTTCCTGCAACAACCCACCAATCTCTTACTCTCTTCTGCAGCAACCCACCAATCTCTTTACTCTCTTACTGCAACCCACCAATCTCTTACTCTCTTCCTGCAACAACCCACCAATCTCTTACTCTCTTCCTGCAGCAACCCACCAATCTCTTACTCTCTCCTGCAACAACCCACCAATCTCTTACTCTCTCCTGCAACAACCCACCAATCTCTTACTCTCTCCTGCAGCAACCCACCAATCTCTTACTCTCTTCCTGCAGCAACCCACCAATCTCTTACTCTCTTCCTGCAGCAACCCACCAATCTCTTACTTCTCCGCAACAACCCACCAATCTCTTACTCTGTTCCTGCAGCAACCCACCAATCTCTTACTCTCTTCCTGCAGCAATCCACCAATCTCTTACTCTTCCTGCAACAACCACCAATCTCTTACTCTCTTCACTAGCAGCAACCCACCAATCTCTTACTCTCTCCTGCAACAACCCACCAATCTCTTACTCTGTTCCTGCAGCAACCCACCAATCTCTTACTCTCTCCTGCAACAACCCACCAATCTCTTACTTTGTTCCTGCAGCAACCCACCAATCTCTTACTCTCTCCTGCAACAACCCACCAATCTCTTACTCTGTTCCTGCAGCAACCCACCGATCTCTTACTCTGTTCCTGCAGCAACCCACCGATCTCTTACTCTCTTACTGCAACAACCCACCAATCTTTTACTCGCTTCCAGCAACAACCCACCGATCTCTTACTCTCTTCCGGCAGCAACCCACCGAATCTCTTACTTGGTGGGTTGCTGCAGTAGCCATCCTCTGATTCATCAGCAGCATGCTTTAAAAGCAGCCTGAAAAAGAAAAAGATACCCCCGTCCCTAATAAGCCTTGCAGTTTCTGTGGACGTTAAGCACAATGTTTACTTTCTTTAAAAAGTTACCACAAGAGAATTGTTTGGCCACTTGGTCATGTAAACCTAGATGTGTAGTTCAACTGGCGTTCACTAACATGCGCGTACGGTGTATAATTGTTATAGGCTGACCGGGAAGTATGATCGATGGATCGATAGATTATATTTTGCCTTCATTATTTCTTTGGCCGACACAACTGTTTGGCTGATTCATCAGGTAACCCTATGCGTATAGTTCAACTGGTGTTCATTGACATGCACTTACATTGTGTGTATACAGTGAATGGGAAGTATGATGGATGGATTGTTAGATTATATTTTGACTTCATTTTTGTGTGTGTGTGTGTGTGTGTGTGTGGCTGACGGATGTTTGGCTGTTTTATTAGGTAACCCTATACGTACAGTTCGACTGATGTTCACTGACATGCGCATACAGTGTGTATTTTATAGACTGAATGGGAAGTATGATCGATGGATCGGTAGATTGTATTTTTGCCTTCATTATTTCTTCGGCTGACACGAATGTTTGGCTGATTCATTAGGTAACCCTTTGCGTATAGTTCAGCTGGTGCTCATTCACATACATTACTTGTGTGTATAGACTGAATGGGAAGTATGATCGATGGATCGATAGATTGTATTTTTGCCTTTATTTCTTCGACTGACACGGGTTTCTGACACGTAATTTACGGGTATTTTTGCCTTCTTTATTTCTTCGACTGACGCGGGTTTCTGACACGTAATTTACGGGTAGGGGACGGAAATCAGGGGTTTGCGGGCGCATAGCCGAGTTTAACCAACTTACATGCCGATAATCGAGCTACCAGCGAGGAACAGATTACGGTACCACTCTAAGGACGCCAGTAGGGTGTGCGCCTAGTGACATGGTTTTCGGCGATTCCATGCATTCGCGACTAATCCCCGCTTAACACGGGCGTTTGGGAACTCTGGAGGAGCCAGCCAGCCTGGCAAATCCGAGCGCCTGGAACTCTTGTGAGAAGATTTGTTGCCGCGGTCGCAGAGAGAACCACCTTCGTATGGCTCACTCGTTTTTCCGACTGTCAGCCATGCGTTCGATGAGACGTTGAGAGTGTTGGCCAAATCATAACAGCCGTTGGCTCTTTTGTGACGGTGACGGGCAGGACAGTTTTCTTTCTGTCTTTCTTCTGGCCGTTCTGGTTCGGAGATAACGCCGTTTGGTCAGTGAATACCGAGCTTCGCGAATATCGTATACTATGTATTATGACACAGTTCATTGTCAGTGAACAAGAGAACGACAGATGAACCGGATCCGCTTTGTCGCGGCTGAGAGGTGAGGGGGAAGGTTAAAACAACAATAATAACAACAACAAAAACAACAACAACAATAAAACTGTGAAATCATGGGAGAGAGGACAAGCTGATTGTGTCGTGTTGGGCGTAAAAGAAGAAGAAAGAAAGAAAGGCACGAAAAAAGAAGAAGAAAAAAAGTGCCCAGTCGCTCGGGGTTTGTGCGGAAACAATTTCGCTTTTTTTTCTTTTCTTCTTCTTTTTTTCCCCTTTTCTTTCTGTGTTGGGTCGGAGAGGCTACGAGGTGTTCCTGTGTCGCCTGAGATTTGCTTGTCAGTTCACCGATTGTGGGGAATAAATGAGTGTGTCGGCGTAAGGAACAACGGAGAGAGTGAGAGGCGGTGGAGGGGCACGTCGACCCCCCCCCCCCCCCTTTTTTTTTCTCTTTCTTTTTCTGTATGATATTCGTGGGTTTGTATGTGCAGTGCGTTATTTACAATGTAAGTAAGCCCTGTGCGTGTAAGAGCTCCGGGAGCAAGGCTACCCTGGTTACTGCATACATTGTCGGTTCCGTTGCCCTCGCGGTTAAAAAGAAAAAGAAAAAAAGTAATGTTATAACAACGACCGGTGCCTCACTCAGTCCGTGTTTCCGGGCCTCGCCACACAGCCCACCGTGTCCGGGGAGTTTACCTGTACACAGGCCAATTGGCGATTGACGGGTTCTGGCAGTGGAACTGGAAATGCGATCCATCTTGTTGCTGGATCTTACCCTACAGCCGCCGCATCGGGGGTGCTGCAAGGCTTAGGGTGGCTTTGGAGAGCATGGTTATAATGCCGTCGCGTGCGTTGTTATTGGGACCGTTTTTCTTTTATGACAGACCCTACAGGTTCGGTTAACAAGTGAAGTGAAGTGCAAGGTGCTGGTTATTTACAATTTCAACATGCTGTAGAGCTGTGGTTTACGAGCCGGTGTTTGCACACTCGGGGAATCAAATCGCGAGTAGCCATTGCACTGGTGATATATTATGTGAAAAGAAGTGCTTTGTTGATGGTAAAAAGTATTGTTCAAATGAAGTTGACCGTTAATGGTGATTTTTTTCTTTTCTTTCCCGAAGACAGTTTTCAGTAGCTGTTCGCACTGCACGTCCCTTTCGAAAGGGCTTTGATTGCCCACCGTCATTCTCTCTTCTCCAGTCTCAGACCTCCGTTTTGCTGATGTGTTATCTGCCAAGAATTTGTTTTTGTAAAGGGTGCCAGAATGCTCTTTTGAAAGGGATTAGTCCTTTCGTCTGTCCCTTTTGAACTTGCGCCAAAACATTGATTCAGAGCGAAGTTTACGCGCAAGTGTGCTTTCCACGAGTATTGATAGTTAGAGCCCACATAATACGCTTTCACAAACTCTGTACAAAAATACAAAAAATATCTTTAAAAAAATAGTTGTTAACTCAGCTGTCACTTTTGTGGAACTTTCATTCAGACCGAGACAAACTGTGGTAACAATAGAGGCAGTGCAAGATTCAAACTCGCTTTCAACGACGCAATAACACTCGAGAGACACTTAGTCATAGCGGCATGCAGCCTGCAGACGTGGTTTTCAACCACAGAAAAATGACATGATTGTCCGGAAAGGTTCAAACTGAGGAACCGTCTCGGTGGTAAAAGAAATGATACGCAACGTGTCGAGGCCGCTGAAGTTGGAGGAGTGCGTGTGTACATAACCGAAGACTGTATCGCTAGCTACCCGAATGCTTTCAGTGTAACTTGTTAAGTCTTTGAGCAGTGTATCTGTTGAGTGTAACTGTTGACCATACGGTCATAATTATTCCCGCGGAGCGTTTTTTTGTTTTTGTTTTTGTTTTTTTCTCCTTCGAATATCGAAGTGGTTTTGTTGTTGTTTTGATTTTTGGATTTGGTTTTGGTTTTGTTTCGTTTTTTGGGTACCCGAAAGATTCAAAACTGCGGTATCGCCAGTGTTGCTATAGTGTTTTGTTTTTGCGTTGTTTTTGGTTCTGATATATATATATTTTTGTTGTTGTTCCCGAAAGAGTTAAAAGTGTTGAACAGCAGCTAGTGGGTGGTAACGGCTGGACAGGTATCGTGTGCTAAGGCCCCTGAACTCGGGACTAGCGAGTGTGTAACCGTGACTAAGAAGCATTGATAGCTTCTTACCGTGGACCGATTTTTCCTGGAATAGCGGTGATTTTGTTGTTGTTGTTGTTTTTGTTGTTGTTGTTCCCGATGGATTCAAAGGGAGGACTCACCAAGAACTGGCGTCTGCCAGCGTCGCTGAGATCGGTCTAGTGAGCGCGTCACCGTGACCAAGACGCAGACAGAATTTCTTACATGTATCGATGTACCGTACAAGTTTGCAAGTGATTTTTTGTTCTGGAAAGATTCAAAGGTGATCAGTTGCAGGGTGTAAAAAGATTGCTCTATCTATCTATCTATCTATCTATCTATCTATCTCGAAGTGAATGAAGACAGCAAAACAAGGCTCTATGTGGCTTCTGGGCACCGCACCGTGCAGGAAGGACCGAGTATGGTGTCACAAATGACGATGTAGAGAACAGTTAAAAACTGTTGTTATACGTTCTCTACATATCGACGTGATATTTGTGCTAAAGCCGCGGAAACGGGACTAGCGAGTGGTGTAACTGTGACCAAGACGAATACGTAATTTCGGACATCGAAGTGATTTTCCTCGGAACATCGAAGTGATTTTTCGTGTCCGTGAAAGATTCAAAGCGAGGAATCACCAAGTGGCTGGTAAAAAAAAGAAAGAAGAAAACAAAAGAAAAAGAGAGAGAGAGAGAAAAACTTTTATGTGCTGTAACTGTAACCAAGACGAATACATAATTTCGGACATCGAAGTGATTTTCCTCGGAACATCGAAGTGATTTTTCGTGTCCGTGAAAGATTCAAAGCGAGGAATCACCAAGTGGCTGGTTAAAAAAAAAAAAAAAAAAAAAAAGAAAAGAGAGAGAGATTGAGAGAGAAAAACAACAACACTTATGTGCTGAATCCTGTGAATCTGGATGAGCGAGTGTGACAAGCTCCGGTAGTCAGGATGCCCAAGAAAGGCACTTCCGGGGAACACAACTGGAGCCTCGCTTTCAGCCCCAGGAAGGCGCGGCCGCGTCCTAAGCTCTTCCAGCAGGACAGGCGGTCTCTGCAGAACATTCTGGTGGATTCTGTCAAAGGTATTTTTTTGTGGGACGCAACTGGTGTCATAAATTTTATAGCCGCGAATGAAGGGAAAGGGAACTCGCCTCTTTTTTGTGTGTGGGACGAAGACGGTTCGGTCGAATTGAGTTGAATTGAATTAGTTGTGACTTTTTTATTTTATTTTTAAAGTTATTGTGGTTTTTTATGTGTGCGTGGCTTCTCTCTCTCTCTCTCTCCACCCCCCCCCCCCACCCCCCCCAGAATAATCGGCCAGATTCTTCTTTGTCGGCTTCGGCCCAGGAGGGAAACGGGGCTTTGTGGGCGAGTGGGGTGTTTTGTTGTGCTGACCTTTACGCTAGTTCCAAGCGCCCAACATCATTTCGAGTTGTTCAAGTATATATATATCACCTGATCAGTTGGCCGCGAACCAGTGAGACTGTTACAAGCGTCTGACACACACACACTACACACACACAGACACACAACACACACCACACACCACAACACACACACACACACACACACACACACACACACACACACACACACACACACACACACACACACACACACACACACACACACACACAGACACACACACACACACACACACACACACACACACACACCACACACACACACACACACACACACACACACACACACACACACACACACAACACACACACAGACACACACACACACACACACACACACACACACACACACACACACACACACACACACACACACACACACACACACACACACACACACACACACACACACACACACACACAGTAGATAACGACGTTTGTACTGTGTCGTGGTTCAGAGAGAAAAATATCAGAAAAAAAGACGCAACACACACACACACACACACACACACACACACACACACACACACACACACACACACACACACACACACACACACACACAGCAGATAATGACGTTTGTACTGTACCCAGTATGTTCGTGGTTCAGAGAGAAAAAGAACAGAAAAAAAAGACGCAACACACACACACACACACACACACACACACACACACACACACACACACACACACACACACACAGAGCAGATAATGACGTTTGTACTGTACACAGTATGTTCGTAGTTCAGAGAGAAAAAGAACAGAAAAGAACAAAACGAGAGGGTGAAGAAAAGAAGAAAAAAGTAAAGAAAAAAAGGAAATGCGCGTGCATTTTACGTCATGGCATTGGTGATGAAAACGGGTTCTGTGTCAACCGGTCAACTGTGAAGTATTTGTGTGGTAATACTCCGGCTTCGCCTGATCAATAATAAATTAGTTGAACCTTGCTGCCTGCCGTTTGATGCCATTGTCAGACTGTGTACATGATTGTTAGGCGTCTGTTAGATTTCCAGAAGAGTGAGCTTCTCTGCACGTGTCTTTGTGTGAGCTGGGGGAGGGGGCACGTCTAAAATGATGAGACAGCGATACAGAACAGAAAGAGGGTGATATAAGGAGGTGGGGTGGTGGGTAGAGATAAAAGAGAGAGAGAGAGAGAGGGGGTGGGGGGGGGGGCTTCAAATGATAGTAAACATGGTGCTTAACGTCCACAGAAACCGTACGGCTTATTAGGGACGGGGAGAAGGGGGTATGGAGGTGGGGGGGAGGAGATTATATACCTATCGCTACATTGTCACCACCAGAATGACTTCTGCATTAAGATGGGCAGCGATGAGAGCCATTTTAATGTTTCATTAGGAAGTGATGGACAAAGTCACAAGACAGTGTCCACAAACCACAACCTTTTTGAAGAGAAAGGAGAGCCGAAGCGGTATCGAACCGAGGTGATGGAAGGGAGTGCGCCGGTTTGGCCTAGCGGTAAGGCGTTAGGCTGGTAAGCAGAAGGACCTCGGTTCGAACCTGCTTCGGCTCACCTTTCTCTTCAAAAGTTGTGGTCTGTGGACACTGTCTTGTGACTTTGTCCCTCACATTATGAAACATTAAAATGGCTCTCATCGCTGCCCATCTTAATGCAGAAGTCATTCTGGTGGTGACAGTGTAGCGATAGGTATATAATCTCCCTCTTCTCCCATCTCCATACCCCCTGCCCCCCCTTCTCCCCGTCCCTAATATGCCTCATGCTTTCTGTGGACGTTAAGCACCATGTTTACGTACTTACTATGGAAGGGAGGTGTTAGAAAGAGATGGGGGCTGGGGGAGAGAAGCTAGGAAGATGGGGGGGGGGGAGAAAGAGAGATATTTCTAACTGCGTTTCTTATGCCGCACAAATCGTTTTACTGTGTCAGGGCCTATACTTAGCACGATGATGATGTAGAGCTTCGTGTCCTCGGATGTCGGTTGACATATAATTATTAGGGACAAACTGTGACCAATGCGTGAGCATGGTTCAGTGTTGCTTTACGTCCACAGAAACCGTGGGGCTCATTAGGACGGAAAGCCCAGGACGGCCACCTCAACTTTCACACAGCTCCTGAACTCTGTACTACTTAGCACATTTAATTTAACCATATTATACATTCGTGTTATAGGGGGTAGTACGGGTGTTAGGTGTTTGTTTCAGGTTGTTTGGGGGGTCGACCGTGAGAGAGAGGTCTCCGTGAAACGTTTGGTCTGGATTTAATCCTGCGTGCATGATCACAGGCATGTCTGCAGGGCAAGGACTTAGTGTAGCAGCCTACTAGCTGTTGCTTGTGGCAGTGTATTAACTGTTCTGATACTGGAGGGCGGGAGGGGAGGGGGGGGGGGCGGTCCTGTTTATGCGTTGAGCGCTCAGTGGCCCTCATAATTCATTGGAAGCGCTGAATCAAATGTTCGCCATCGAACGGTCAGTAAACCCAGGCAGTTGAATCGTGCTTTGAAGTACACGGCTAGTTGCAGTACATTATCTGTTAGGATACGAGATTTTTTAAATTTATTTTTTATTTTTTAGGGCCCTGTTTGAGTGCTGGGCAGTCTGGCCGCGCTTCGAGTTCAATGTTGCTTTACGTCCGCAGCGCGCATAAGGACTGTTACAGTATTAGGGACGGGGAGCCCAGGACGGCCTCCTCGACTTTCACACAGTTCCTGAACCCTGAGCGCGCTTCGACGGTCACTGTAGTTATAATTATATATATTAGTGCCGGGTAGCCTTTGGGTGTCTGGTCGACCAGCGCCACTGATCAGTTGGCCCGACAGCTTGAAACCTGGCACTGGACAGGTCGTCACTGGATCGCTATCGGGACACCCACTCACTCACTCACTCACTCACTCACTGACTCGGTCAAAGAGGTTTTGAGAGGGGGCCTTCGGCAGCGGCCCACAAACAGGGGCTGCGGGGCTGATCGACTGCTGTGTACAACCCTGCGCGGGTCTCCACCGATAGGTCCCTTTTGTCACACTGGGCTGTGGCCTGTTTGTTTGGGCCTTATTCCCTTCCTGTAGCTGACCCAAGGGAAATTGCTGTTTGATATCGGGCAGGGCGATTGGGAAGGGGGGCCGGTGGGGTGGCGGTGGCCGGAGGGGGCGGGCGGTGGGAGGGGGAGGGGGATGAGGGGAGGCGGGCGCAGATTCGGCTTTGGTGGAGCCAGGTCCGGCGTTGAGTACTGGTGGTAAAGGAATCAAGAAATCAGAACTGGGGTTTGGGGTTGGGGCGGGGTGGGGGGGTGGGGGCTTCAAATGATAGTAAACATGGTGCTTAACGTCCACAGAAACCGTACGGCTTATTAGGGACGGGGAGATGGGGGGGAGGGAGATTATATACCTATCGCTACATTGTCACCACCAGAATGACTTCTGCATTAAGATGGGCAGCGATGAGAGCCATTTTAATGTTTCATTAGGAAGTGATGGACAAAGTCACAAGACAGTGTCCACAAACCACAACCTTTCTGAAGAGAAAGGATAGCCAAAGCGGTATCGAACCGAGGTCCTTCCGCTTACCAGCCTAACGCCATACCGCTAGGCCAAACCGGCTCACGCTTCAAATGATGGCCAGATCCGGCCTTAAGTACTGGTGGTGAAGGAATGAAGAAATCAAGCCTTGGGGAGTGGGAGAGGGGGAGGGATGAGCCAGGTCCAGGTGGTAAAGGGATTTTTTTTTTAAAGTCAAGATTTTGTTGTTGTTGTGGGTATGGGGAAAGAGAGCAGACGTGGCCATGAGTACTGGTGGTAGAAGGATAAAGAAATCAAGACTTTTTGAGTGGGGGGGGGGGGGGGGATCAGACCTGTCCTTGAGTACAGGTGGTAGAGGGAAAAGAAAGTAAGACTTGCGGGGGTGGGTTGGGGGAGTCAGATCTGGCCTGGAGTAGTTATGGTAGAGGGATAAAGAAGAAAAAAGAAAGAGGGGGGGGGGGGGGGGAGCCAGATCAGGCCTTGAGTACTGGTGGTAGAGAGATAAAGGAATCAAGATGGGCGGGTGGGTGGGGGCAGGGCAGATCAGGCCTTGAGTAGTTGTGGTAGAGGGATTAAAACAAAAATCAAGACTTTGAGCTGGGTGGTGCAGCAGCCAGATCCAGCCTTGAGTAGTTGTGGTAGAGGGATAAAAATAAATAAAAAGAAGATTGGTTGGGGGGGGGGGCGGCAGATCCGCCTTTCGTACTGATGGTAGAGGGATAAAGAAATCAAGACATTTGGAAGGGGGGGGGGGGGGGGGGGGCAGATCCAGCCTTGAGTAGTTGTGGTAGAGGGATAAAAATAAATAAAAGAAGATTGGTTGGGGGGGGGGGGGGGGGCGGCAGATCCGGCCTTTCGTACTGATGGTAGAGGATAAAGAAATCAAGACTTTGGGGGGGGGGGGGGGGGGGCAGATCCAGCCTTGAGTAGTTGTCCTGGAGGGATAAAATAAATAAAAAGAAGATGGGGGGGGGGGGGGGGACATCGGGTAGGGTAGAGGGATAAAGAAATCAAGTCTTTTGGAGGGGGGGGGAGGGCAGATCCAGCCTTGAGTAGTTGTCCTGGAGGGATAAAAATAAATAAAAGAGGATGGGGGGGGGGGGGGGGGCACATCCGGCCTTTCGTACTGATGGTAGAGGGATAAAGAAATCAAGACTTTTGGAGGGGGGTGGGGGTGGGGTGGGGGAGGAGCCAGATCCAGCCTTGAGTAGTTGTGGTAGAGGGATAAAGAAATCAAGACTTTAGGGGGTAGGGGAGGAGCCAGATCCGGCCTTGAGTGCAGGTGGTAAAGGGATCAAGAAATAAGACCTTGAGCCGGCCTCAACAGGCGAAGGAAAGCATTACATTTTGTTGGGAGCCCCAGATACAGCCAAAGAATTTTATTCTGCACCCACCAGCCAACTGAGTTGGTCATTTTTTCCCCCTGTGCCTGTGCTGGTATCATGGCAGATAATCGTGTTGCACATTTCAGTAGGCTGTTGGACCATGATTCCTGGTTATAACGGATTTAGGATGTTGTGTTAGTCCAGAGTGCCTATGGCAATGCCTTTGTTGCAAAAGAAAAATGAAGAGGGTGGAAGCGTATATATATCATATATTATATATATGGCAATTAAACAAAGTAAAAAAGAACAATCACACACTTGCACACATGCACATGCGTGCACACACACACACACACACACACACATCTTGCGCTGCTTTTGATTTAATGTGCTTTTTGTTCTGCTTCGTCCTTTCTTGTTTTGTTTATTCTTTTTTTTCTTTTTTTTTCCATACTTGTGCAGGCTTTGTATAGTTTTCTGTTCCCTCCACCCCTTTTTTCACTGTTGACAAAAACTGGTTCAAACAACAGCCATTTAAACTGGACCTTGGGGATTCAGGGCTATTCCACCTCATTTAAAATAAAAAATATTCTTCTTTCTTGACTTCTTTCTGTTTTTGTTCTGTTCTCCCCCCTCCCCCCTCTCTGTATATGTTTTCTTGTTCGGCACCTTGCTGTTTCTGATTATTTATTGTTGCCAGTCTGCTCTCCACCCCCCCCCCCCCCCCCCCCCCCCCCCCCCCAGCCAACCCCCCAGCCAACCTGCGATCTTCATCCCAGGTCAGTGTGACTGACTTCAGACTTCACCTGTCTCAGTGTGTGTGTGTGTGTGCGTGCGTGCATGTGTGTGTGTGTGCGTGTGTATTGTCCATATTGTTAAATGCATTGCATTTCATTGCAGACTACAAGTTCAGAAAAGATGAAATCTTCAAACGGATGAAGGTGACAACATTTGTGCAGTTGGTGAGTGGTCCAACTTTACATTATTTTATTGGAACTGGTAGAGATGTGTGGGTAAGGACTCCATACATTTTGAATCTTAGACAGGTTGAATACAGCTGCTACCCAAGTGTGGCTGCTCAGATGTATGTTTTTGTTTTTTGTTTACCTCATTATTTTCTTGACAGTGGTGGTCACCAGCACAGACAGACTGGTGTTTCCCAACTTTCCAATCTCTCTCCCTGTGTGTGTGTGTGTGTGTTTGTGTGTGTGTGTGTGTACGCGTGCGTGTGTGAAGTGTGCCTCTCTTGAGGGCATTTGTTATCACTTCTGTTGTGTGTCATTCAAATAGCTGACTTTTGGGGGCAGGTGGGGGGCACTTTGAGGGCATTTGTTATGACCTTTGTTGTAGGTCATTCAGGTAACTGACTTGTTTTTTGTTTTTGTTTTTTGCACTTTGAGGGCATTTGTTATGACTTTTGTTGTAGGTCATTTGACTAACTGACTTGTTTTTTTTTGCACTTTGAGGGCATTCGTTATGACCTTTGTTGCAGGTCATTCGAGTAACTGACTTGTGTGTGTTTTTTGCACTTTGAGGGCATTTGTTATGACCTTTGTTGTAGGTAATTCGAGTAACTGACTTGTTGGGGTCTTTTGCACTTTGAGGACATTTGTTATGACCTTTGTTGTAGGTCATTCGAGTAACTGACTTGTTGGGTTTTTTTTGCACTTTGAGGGCATTTGTTATGACCTTTGTTGTAGGTCATTCAAGTAGCTGACTATGATTCTGCAGAAACCAATGGCTCAAGCAGTAAGTATTGTTTCTGACTTGTCACTGATACAAATATGGTATGTGTGTCATTGGGAGTGGGGTAGGGGGAGGGGGGGGGGGACCAGTTGGCTTTCAGCTTGAGATTCACCAGCTGATGTTTTGTACAGAGTAAGACCAGGGCTTGATCCTGCTTTATGCATATATTGATGTCTGGTTGTCCCAGTGCATCTGCAGAACTTCACTGAATGCCTTGGCACCCAGATGAAACTGAGAAGCCTCTTGGACCCATGTGCTTCTGATAATTATGCCTTTAAAAGATCATTTGGCTGTTAAAAACTGAAAAAAACATAGGGGACACCAGCACCACACACACACACACACACACACACACACACACAAATATATATATATATATATATAATATATATATATATATATATATATATATGAGGTTCAAGTTAAGTGTTGCTTTAAGTCCACACAAAAATATATTTAAGGTAGGTAGGTAGTGTTGCTTAATGTCCTCAGATGTCAGTTGACATATTAGGGACAAGCTGAGACCAGTGCCGAAGCATGGTTCATTATAGCTTTACATCCACGGAAACCAGAAGGCTCATTAGGATGGACAGCCCAGGATGGCCACCTTGACTCTCACACAGCTCCTGAACTATGAGTGAAAATATATATTTAAGGAAACAAAATATGATATTTATATAAACTAGTAAGATGGTTCATGCTAGGACTGCATAGGTGGTGCTATGCTTGTGGCTGCTGTAGCTGTACCTGAGACAGCAGCAGTTTCACATGGCATCAGCCGTGTCAACAACTAAATGTTACTAATATAACCACTTTGATGGATATTCAAAACACCCCATCTGAAGCTACGGTCGCTTATTCAGAGTCGCATACGACCAGAGCACGGTGGGTCTGCTCTGAAGCATAGAATAGTGCTATAGTGTGTGTGTGTGTGTGTGTGTGTGTGTGTGTGTGTGTGTGTGTGTGTGTGTGTGTGTGTGTGTGTGTGTGTGTGTGTGGGTGTGAGAGAGAGAGAGAGAGAGAGAGAGAGAGAGAGAGAGAGAGAGAGAGAGAGAGAGAGAATGACTCAGTGTGTAAGTTTGATGTTTGTTTTGTTTGATTTTTGTACATGTACATTAACCAACTCCCTGCTCCCATCATGTTCTTCGTAAAGCTCTGAGGTTTTTTTCACAATTTACACTTCAGAACTGATCGTTATGATCATTATTACAGTTGCCATTGCAAAGCGCTTAGGGCTCATCTCGAGATGATGCGCTCGACAAGTGTTCATGTAAATTAAATAAAGCGTTATGTGTGATCTTCAAAGAGGGGTTCTGCCTTGTTGGGGGCGGAGGAGGAGATGATGGTGATGCACAAGCAGTGATGGGGATTATTTTCCTTGGTGTTCATGTAAATAAAATAAAACGTTATGTTTGATCTTGAAAGAGGGGTTCTGCCTTGTTTGTGGGGGGGGGGGGGGGGTGGTGACGCACAAGCAGTGATGGGGATTCTTTTCCTTGGCGTTCTCAGATGTTGCGAGTGAGCCGACGACGACTCCATTCCGGCCGGACACGGCAGACCTGGAGGTACAAAAAATCCAGAACGAGAGCGGCAGAGGTGCTAGTGAGCCAGTGGCCTCCCCTTCAGTCCCCGACTCCAGCCGATCGAGGCTTGAAGAGTAAGCATTTTTGCTGGTTTCGTTTGCTCAGGCCTTGGCGGCAGTCATTACCTTATTGCAGAACGTGCCATTCTTCTTCTGGGGATGTACAGCTAATCATGTTTGACATGTGAAACTTGGTCATCTAATATTTTTGCAGGTTTTGTTTGCTCAGGCCCCAGCGGCAGTTGTTACCTTACTGCAGAACGTGCCATTCTTCTTCTGGGATGTACAGCTTATCATGTTTGTACATGGCATGTACTGTGAAACTAGGTCATCTATATTGATTTCCCCCCCCCCCCACTCCCCCCTTCTCTCCCCTGCCCCTCGCCCCCCAAACCCAGTTGATACGTGTGGTGTACTCAGAGCATCAGTCCCTACCAAAAAAAACACAACAACAAAAACCAAACAGACTCCCCCTCCTTCAGCATAATGTTGCTCCTTTTTGTTGGACAGGGTTATACGAGGGGTCGGGGAAGCTGACCTGGATGGCAGCAACAGCAAAAGCAGGCCGGTCGTCAATGGCACCAACTGCCCTTATCTTCTGCTCGACATCCGTGACAAGGATGCTTTTGATGAGTGCCACATTATCACAGGTAGGTCACGCACTTTGGCATATGGTTATGAAGTGCTTGCACTTACACTAAGTTTTAAGTAAAGAAGAAGAAGAACAAGGAAAGAAGAAGAAAAAGAAGGGGAAAAAATGGAGGGGGGAAAATATCTGTGGTGCAGGCCATGGCGCCAAAGCAGTGCTTACCCCAAGCAGTGTGTGGAAGGGAGGTAACTGGTTCATGTTTATTGAGCAGTGAAAGGAGTTGTTGCACCTGTAGCAATTCTACTGCTACAGGAAATGGAATTTCTGAAGGAAGCTTTGCTTTTGGGCATTTGTTTCTATATTCCTTAAAGCGGTGACCATCTTCCTGGGTGAAGATAATGGAGCAGATTGTATTTTTTCTTCTTTTCCTTCTTTCGTATCGTGTCCGACTTGACTGTTTTGAAGACTCTGAGTCAGACTCTGAGTCAGACTGTGGCCTTCACATGTCAGAGTCTGACACTATAGGTGTGTGCTGGGTTATTTTTGTGTTTTCAGTAATCCACCAAACTTGGACATAGACTGTAATCCACACAACTCGGACATAGACTATACTGTATACAGGATCTTTAACATGAATATGCGATCTTTTAGCATGCATATGTGCACCCAGGGGACTTCATGACTGATAGTCTCAGCCAAAGGATTTTCTGCAGAGCCTATTTTTCGGATGTTAATGCAGATTTCTTTTGGGTGATACAGAAGAACCCCTGATGGAAAAGCACCTCTTGTGAGAGATTCCCACACTCTTCCTCTTTGGAGATTGGGAAACATTTTCCTTCCTACTTCACTGTATATGAATTGCTTAATTGCTCAGATGTATAAAGAACAGTTTCCCTACAAAGTGGCCATAGGAAAACCAGAGGGTTGCTCATTACTTTCAGGAAGGTTGCTCGTAGCCGGTTCCGTGATATTGGAAGTCATGTTTCTGTGTTTCAGCCAAGAGCTACCCGACTGCCATGCTGGCCCGGTCCGTGAACTATGAAACGAAAGACATGCTGCGATACGTATCCTTGCTCTGTGTTGGGGAATAACAGTGGCTGTGTTTTTAGTGCCTCATCGCAGAATGAGCCCAGGGTACTTGTTGGACAGTGTGTGTGTGTGTGTGTGTGTGTGTGTGTGTGTGTGTGTGTGTGTGTTGTGTTGTGTTTTTGTGTGTGTGTTTCAGTGTGTGTGTGTGTGTGTGTGTGTGTGGTGTTTGTGCGTGTGTGTGTGTGTGTGTGTGTGTGTGTGTGTGTGTGTGTGTGTGTGTTATGTGTGTGTTATGTGTGTTTCAGTGTGTGTGTATGTGTTCTTTCTTTCTTTACAACCACAGTATGGTGGAGACAGCACTTTAGAATGTATGTTGTTAGTGTGATGCATGTAGCTATCATCACAGATTTTAAACAATAGACCAAGGAAAAATAAATAAATATATATATGGGAATTCTGAGGTGGCAGTGTTGACACTGATTTGATGCGAGCTGGAACTCCATGTACAACTACTAGCTGCATGACAGGATGCGTTTCAGATACGGGCAAGTAAGTAAATAACTTGTTTTCCAGTCAACCAGGATGGTTGTATCAGGGTCGTGTTATATAGTATGATGCTGTAGATGCCTAAAGCAGACAGACCGTGCTGTGACCGTGAGATTATTTGGTGTACACTATCCTGCAACAGTATCTTATTATCGGGAAACAGGGACAGCTCAGTGGTTAGAGTGCCTAGACTTGCAATCAAAAGTTCACGGGTTCAAGGAGCACCAGGAAATTTTCTTCTCCTGGGTCAGCTCTCTGTGTTGACTCTTAATTCGGTGTCTGTTCCACCCACTCTAGTACATAACAGATCCTGGTCATTCTGCCAAAAGTGCAGGTGACAGGTTACAGCTAAACACGCATGCACCCTGTGAATGTGGCTTTGCATGAAGTGATGTAGCATGGGGTATGGTGTACACAGAACACACTGAAAGCGCAGCAGTTTCACATGGCACCAGCCATATAATTAATAACAACCCAAAAGCACTGTAAGTACACCACTAGGGTTGATATTTGAAAAGTGTTATAAAAAGTTGCAGTCGCTCATTTAGAATCACATGCAACAAAAGTGCAACGAGTCTGCTCGAGAGCGGAGAATAGCACTATATAAAAGTGATTATCAATCAATTGCTCTTATTAATAGGAAACAAAATGGCTTGGGTGAAAGGGTGCAGTCAAGTTTGGACAATCAAAGGGGATGTCATTGCCATCATCATTGGATGATGGCAGTGACAACCCCCTTTGACTCATCAGATGGTGATGGCGATGGTAGGAGGTGATGTCTGCATTGTGCACACAGGGTTTACGTTGTGTCACACATTAGCTGGTATCATGGCTGTTTTCGTAAGCACCTGAAGGCAGTTGGTCCTTATTTTCTTAACCTGAGGCAGAAAAATCAAGAGGGAAAAATCATCATCTTGTACGACAATGACGAAACCATAGCTCACCGAGCAGTCACCACGTTGGTAGAGAGGGGCTACGAAAACCTCTTCATGCTGTCCGGAGGTAGGCCGCTTATTATTCAGTTTGTAGTTCATGTCTGTTTATGAATAGTAGTTGTGTGTTCTTAATGCCTTATCTTGGATTGGGCCCAAAGTACTTGTTGGGCCATGAACGTGTGTGTGTGTGTGTGTGTGCGCGGTGGGGGATGTGGGGGGGGGGGTGCATGGGGGATTGGTAGGGGTGAGAGTAGGGATGTGTGTGTGTGTGTGGGGGGGGAGGGGGGGGAGGGGGGGGGGTGGGTAGGGGGGGGGGCATGGTGGAGGGAGGGTGTGTTAGGAGTGTGTGTGTGGGGAGGGGGGGCATGGGGGAGTGTGTGTGTAGGGGATGAGAGTGTGTATGCGAAGGGGGGCATGGGGGAGTGTGTGTGTGTAGGGTGTGGGGGGGGGGGGGGGATGAGTGTGCGTGTTCTTTCTTTCTTTCTTTGCAGTCATGCCATAGTAGAAATAGCTCTTTGGAATGTGGATCAGATAAATCATCTGTTAATCCCCACCAGTCACATGTAATTGTGTGGCCCCAGACAAGACCGTACCCAGAGCTTAGGGCGCAGGGCTGTGGGCCCCAAGGGAAGTCTTGAGATTGTGCAGCCATTTCATCCACTTCACAAATGGCTCTTTTGTGGTTGTTGCTAGTCACCTGGCCAACACTGCAGGTGCTGCAGTTTGGGGATTTGAGTAACGCTAATATATTGCAACAGTTTCCCCAGGCCCCATGATGCAGACTTGCACATGCACAAAAAAGGCATCTGTAGCACCATGGTCCTCCCTTTGTAGCACTGTGGCCTTCCCTCTGTAGCACCGTGGCCCTCCCTTTGTAGCACCGTGGCCTTTCTTCTGGAGCACCATGGCCCTCCCTTTGTAGCACTGTGGCCTTCCCTCTGTAGCACCGTGGCCCTCCCTTTGTAGCACCATGGCCCTCCCTCTGTAGCACCATGGCCTGCCCTCTGTAACCTCATGGCCCACCATCTGTAGCACCATGACCCTTTGTAGCACTACCATTGCCCTCCCTTTGTAGCACCATGGCCCTTCCTCTGTAGCACCACCATGGCCCTCTGTAACCTCATGGCCCTCCCTCGGTAGCACCACCATGGCCCATCCTCTGTAGCACCATGGCCCTTTCTCTGTAGCACCACCATGGCCCTCTGTAACCTCATGGCCCTTCCTCAGTAGCACCACCATGGTCCTCTGTAACCTCATGGCCCTTCCTCTGTAGCACCATGGCCCTCCCTCTGTAGCACCACGGCCCTCCATGCCATGTATGCTCTCATGGTGACCTTCCTTTGCTGATGGCAGTCTTCATCCAGGCCTTCAGCGTCATAGAGTCCACTTGGGGAATGATGGAGAGATGCAGTGGTTTTGTTCCTCCCTCCCCACCAAAGGGAACACTCGCTCACCGACTCTGCTGACACTGTTGTTATCAGTAAGGGGCATTGTAGGTGGTAACTTGCGTACAGTGATAGGTGTCACCGACTTCCGCCAAACTGACTCAGCAGTGGAGTTGGATCTTCTCTCCAAATACTCTCTCTCTCTCTGTCTGTCTCTGTGTCTCTGTCTCTGTCTCTCTCTGTCTGTCTCTCTGTCTCTGTCTGTCTGTCTGTCTGTCTGTCTGTCTGTCTGTCTGTCTCTTCTCTCTCTCTCTCTCTCTGTGTACATGGCATACCAGTGCTCTGACATCTCTCCCTCCCCTTATGGATCTCTATGACAGGTCTGTGGATGCTGCTGCATGGAACAGATGGGGTGAGCGATGTTGAGCGGTGTCTTCAAAGTGGGTAGAAGAGCTAGCATAACCGCACAAGACCTCTAGCCCACCCACCCCCTGATTGTTTTTCTTCCAATCAGCAAGTCTTAAATGATTGTGTCATTATCCTGCAGTAAGAACCTGAGCGTCCTTGCCATGCAGGTTTGAAAGTGGCCGCCAGAGTGTTCCCCGAGGGCCTGATCACCGGCACACTGCCAGCGTCACTGCTTGAGGGCAGCGGCGCCAAACCCAAGGCGAGCCAGCCCCCCACTGCACGGGAGCCAGCGGACAAGATGGACTTCACTCAGGAAGATCTGGACTCCCTGGTCATCTACATGGACACGGCCCTCAGCGACAATAGCAGCAGCAGTAAGTTTTTATCTGGCTAGGCACTTGCACTTTTTCTGAGGGGGGTTTAGAATTACATGGTTTTTTGTTTGTTTGTTCGTTGAGAAAGTTTGAAGTGTGAAGCATGCTGTGGTGGTGTGTGCAGGTCGGCTGTCTCGAAGGGCAAAGGGACCCCCTGGTCGGATGTCTACCATGTCCACTATGTCTTCGTCCACAGCCATGACCGGTGCCGGTCGACCCCCTTTCAAGCCTTAGCCTTTGTGTCACATCAGGTGAGTGGATGGCTCCGAATCTGTGCGTTACTACCTCTACTCCTTCAAATGTAGCTTAAAAGTGTTTCTTTTCCCCAAACTGTAGACCTGCCATGTTTTCTGTTCTGTGCTGCTGTCTTTGCCCAACTCAAGTCACTAAGCTGTGTAAATTAAACTTTGCTGTAGTCAAAATGCTTGTGTGTGGGGATGCCTGTGTGTGTGTGTGTGTGTGTGTGTGTGTGTGTGTGTGTGTGTGTGTGTGTGTGTGTGCATGCATGTGCGTGCGCGCTTTAAGGAAGTAGACCATGCCAAGGAAAACATACATGTATATCAGCTGATATGCTGATACGTATCATGGAATAGTCACTATGGACAAGACTTTGCATTTTACATATACTTTAATTATTATATATTACTTGTATGGTTCAGATTTGTCAGCCAACATGAGGCTGGCCTTCCACAAAGATAGGGATGTTAAGATGAGGCTGTTAAGACTGTGTACCTATCAACTGCTGGTCAGTGTCAGGAGTCTTGTGATGAGACTGTGTACCTATCGACTGTGTGTCAGTGTCAGGAGACTGTGTACCTATTGGCAGTGTCAAGTCTTGTGATAAGACCTTGTACCTATCAACTGTGTCAGTGACAGTGTCAAGTCTTGTGATAAGACTGTGTACCCATCGACTGTGTGTCAGTGTCGGGAGTCTTGTGATGAGACTGTACCTATCAACTGTGTCAGTGTCAAGCCTTGTGATAAGACTGTGTACCTATTGACTGTGCACTGTCAAGTCTTGTGACAAGACTGCGTACCTATCAACTGTGTGTCGGTGTCGGGAGTCTTGTGATGAGACTGTGTACCTATCAACTGCTGGTCTATGTCAGGAGTCTTGTGATAAGACCTTGTACCCATCAACTGTGTCAGTGTCAAGTCTTGTGATAAGAATGTGTACCTATCGACTGTGTCACTGTCAAGTCTTGTGATGACACTGCATACCTATCGACTGCCTGTCAGTGTCAGGAGTCTTGTGATAATACTGCGTACCTATCGACTGCATATCAGTGTCAGGTGTCTTGTGATAAGACTGTGTACCTATCGACTGCATGTCTGTGTCAGGAGTCTTGTGATGAGACTGTGTACCTATCGACTGCTTGTCAGTGTTAGGAATCTTGTGACATCGTTTTCATTCTGTCAACAGATTTTCCCACATCTACGTCCGTCCACCCAGCCGGCAGCAGGAAAGAAAGCACACAAAATGGAGACAAATCTGCTGTTGGGCTGGTTTGCACTTTTCACCAGTTACCTGCGTCAGTCTGTGGCCGGTTTGTTTGTCTGGCCAGCCACGCTTTGCCAGGACATGCATAAGTGTGACGTTGGCTGCACGGCCTTGTGTTACCTAGCTTACCCACATTGCAGCCCCCGATTTTCTGACATCGACGTCCGTCCACCCAGCCGGCAGCAGCAAAGCACACAAAACAGAGAATCTGCTGTTGGGTTGGGTTGCACTTTTCTACCAGTTACCTGCGTCGCCCTTGGGCCAGTTTGCTTGTCTGACCAGCCAGCCGACCACGCTTTGGCAGGACAGGCGTAAACGTGACGTCAGCTGCGTGGCCTTGTGTTGTTTGTTACCTTAGCTGTCCTGCTATCCCCTCCCAAGTTGCTAGTGGTCAGGGTGTGTCATACTTCAGTCTCAACCCCTGCCCATTTCTGGAACCCTTCCCACTCCAGCCCCTGAACTGTTGCAACGGGAGCTCGGAGAATGGGGCGGCACAAATTACTCCTCCGGGAGCTCTTTTTTGTTGCTGTTCTTTTTTTGTTTTGTTTTGTTTTGTTTTGTCTCAGAGCAGGCACTGATTTGGCTGCTATATGCCACAACTGACCCAGGTGCTAAGTATACCTACAAAGAGCAGGTCTGGGGGCTTTTTGGTTGAAGTATAAACAGGGGGTCCAGTCTAGGATGCTTCAGACGGAATTGATGCTTTGTTTTGAACTGGTTCATGAATAGCTAGGGTGGCCTTCATTCTGCCAGCAACGAAAATCAAAAAAATTGCTTCCTTCCATGTTGCTGCGGTTGTTTAGGTTGTGGTGTACTTAAAAGAAGAAGAGTCAGTATTTCCTCGGCTACACGGGCCTTGCACATCAAGGGGGCATGCTTGACACGCAAGAAATGTGAAAAACAACAGCATCAAAAACGCTCTTATTTATTATTTATGCTTCCGCCTTTTTGTCGTTGTTGTCTTGCGTGTCTCTTTTCCCCTTACTTACACACCCCTTCCCCCACCCCCACCCCACCCCACCTTCATCCCCCTGAAGTGATTCATGTCCTTCTGCATTGAAAGGTTGACTGCTGTAGAAGGACTGATGTCTTGTGAGGGGAGATAATTCGACTTGTTTCCGTCTAAAACCAGTATGATTGAGGTTCAGTACTTTTTTCTTTCTTTTTTTTTCTTTAAATTTTTGTTGTTGTTGATGAACATCCTTTGACATTGACAGGTATTTAGATGTGAGCAATATTGCTGCATTATTCATCAAAGCATTAAAAAGACAATTTTTTTAAACCCTGTTTGGAAACATTAAATTACAAAACCCTACTGTTAGTAAGCCTTACAGAACCTGTTCCAAACACGTATATTTATTTCATCACACTATGATCCCAGAGTAATCTCCCACTCGTTAGGTAGCTGGAATTTATTTGTATTTTTTTATTTTATTTATTGTTTGGTAATAATTTTTAGTGTATTTACTTATTTCATTAGCTGATTTGTTTATTTCTGGGTCCAGAATACATTGTTCAGACCACATAGTTCACCTACAGTATTTTTCAGATTGGAGCAGTTCATCAAATCTATGTGTTCAGTATGTTGTTCAGAACTTAAGCATTTGCTGTTTTCACTTCTCTTTTTACAAATGCTTGCATCTGTGATCTGTATTTTTTATACCTTTTTTTTCCTTCTTCTTACTTTGTTGTCTTTATTTTGGTGGAAACACACTTTGTGTGGAAAAAATAATAAAATCATTGCACAGCATCTTCCTTCTGTGACAGGTGTCTTGTTTAGATTTTAATGTGGGGGGGATTTTGTGTGTGTTTCTTTTTGTCTTAACTGAAAAACATTTGTGAATTTCTGATTTATTTTTTATGTGATGTTTGTCTGATGTCGGCTTACAGATAGTGTGTGCTAAAATTCTTATGCAGCCGTAAAAACAAACAAACAAACAAGAAGTTTCTCTCTTTGTGTCTTGCAGTTGTCATTCACTGTTTCAGAATTGCCTTTATCTGGAGTCGTAGTGAAGTATAAATGTAGACAGAACACCCTGTGTTCACCATAATATATTTCATGATGTTGTACATCACAGTCTTCAACACTGAACTGTCGTTAAACATTCCTTATGTCTGCATGAATGGGTACCTCCCTGGTTTGATACACTGATCAACCAATTTGACTAGGTATTTCTAAATTGATTGATTTAATTGACTGACAGGTTGGTGCACGTTTTTGCTGGAAAGCATGACATTCTTTGCAGATATTTTTGAGCACAACTGTACTTTAGAAGGATGACTGATCATGAATGTTCTAAACTGTGTAATGCTAATAGAACGAAGTTTTTGAGGTGTGTGTGTGTGTGTGTGTGTGTGTGTGTGTGTGTGTGTGTGTGTGTGTGTGTACATGCATGCATGTGTATGTGCATGTGCATGTGTGTGGGGGGTAGTGAGGGATGGTATGGAAAGAGCAAAAGTTGTGTTTACATTTATAACCTGAAACAGAATGGGGTTAAGAGCATTAATTTCCTGTAGAATCCAATGGCAAAGGGAGGCAGTAGCACTTGTTTGATGTCACGTGTATAAGAAGATAATAACAATCTGTCGGTTGATTCACCATTAATTTATGCATTTGTTAGTTGGCTACCTACTTATTGATTATCATTGGTTTATCAACGGTTTGCTGGAAAGTGGATACGACATTGAAAACTGAGGGGGGGGGAAATGACAGAAGGAAAGAAAAAGAAAATTGTTCGAACATTGGCATGTCTGTGACTCATTGAAGATGTGTGACATGCTGTCCTAAGCGTTTCTGATGTCCCACATAAGGGAGTTTCTACTAATTTTAAAATTAAAAGGACAAAAAGAATGGAACAGAAGATGAGCACATGCGTAATCAGTGGATCAATGTGGGTGATGCAGCTTTTTCATTTTTGTTATGCTCGTGATGTCAATCAAACACTATCAATTTCCATTGTTTGTTAATTTTGTAATAGATTCGCCTGTACATTTGTCATACACAGACAGTGAAAGTGACACCCTCACAGCTCTTTTAGTCTTTTGATATTATTTTTCATCAAAGCAGCCAGACTGTGTTTCAAAAGTGCACATGTGTACCGAATGTTGTAGTTATTTATGTTTTGACTGCATGAATTTGTAGTGTTTGTCAGCAGAATGTATTAGATTTGTTTTTTGTTAAAAAATTTAAATCTATTTTCTTTTTTTCTCTCTTTTTTTGGAGGCAGAAACTAGTCATTATTCTCATAACTGTTTTTGGCTTGAAATCAAGTTCTTTGCTTTGGCACTGTTGTTACGATGCAGCTGTTTGGAGTCCTGATTGTGTCTCCAATTTTTTAACAGGAATAAAACTGACATTGAAAACTTTTTTGCTGCTGGTATTTGGACAGCAAATTCTTTAAGTGTATCATAAATCTAAAATGATTTGAATGATAATTATTAGCAGTCAGGGAAAGAGGAGAAAAGAAAGGAAAAACATTTAAAGAAATTCTGATGTTTTGTGAATATTGTTGATTATTTGATGTGCAGTAAACTGAAATGAATGGAAGTGTTGTTGCAGCTCAGTGTGTGTGTGTGTGTGTGCACTGAATTGAATACAATGTCTGTGGTGTGTGTAAGTAAGTAAACATGGTGCTTAATGTCAACAGAAAGCATAAGGTTTATTAAGGACGGTATGTGTGTGTGCGTGTGTGTGTGTGAGATGGGGAATAATCTAGGGGAAACAACTACAAAAGCTACAAAATCCCTGCATTAAAGGGTTGCTTCCCTTGAACCACGGTCGACTTCGGCAGCTACTTGGTACTGATAATGTTGATAGTACACTGCATTTCTCAATGTATCGCAGTATTGGGCCTGCATGATCGATAATCAATAAAATATTGACCCTCTGCTCCCGCCCTCACACACACACACACACACACACAAACACACACACATTTGCTCTCGGGAGTTCTGCTACTGTTATGGTAGCCCTTCACAGAAGAGTCCCAAATCCATAGCGTTTGGATGAAGGTAAGTTTCTCATCGCCCAATCCATGTGTTGACCGCGCTCTGTCGTGCTAAACTTTGGGTTTTCGACAGCAAATACTCATGCTCTGTGCCACCCACTCTCTCTCTCTCTCTCTCTCTCTCTCTCTCTCTCTCTCTCTCTCTCTCTCTCTCTCTCTCTCTCTCTCTTTCTGTGATTTAGTATTCATTATTTGCTCTTCGAACTAAAAGGAAACTAACACCGTGTAACTGCCAAGCTTAAAAAAAAAAGTACAAAATATAAAAGCATGCGACTCAATCAAAGCCATTCAAAACGACTGGAGGGCTTCTTTCATGACAAACTCGTCTTCACCGGCCGATACGTCACGTCATGCGACACGAATAAAAGCTTCGTTCTGTTGTAACCCCAGTTGGGCTACACTGTGGGGCTTTTGTCAGCAATTCGTCACACAGCTTTTTCTCAGCACACTTCTCGCTGAATGGAGAGAGAGAGAGAGAGAGAGAGAGAGAGAGAGAAGTCGAACTTGAAAATTTTATTTGAGAGAGAGAGACAGAGAACTCGAATTCGAAAATTATATTTGAGAGAGAGAGAGAGAGAGAAGAGAGAGAGAGAGAGAGAGAGAGAGAGATTCTTTTTCTCGAAAATGCTGTGGAAAGGTTTGTTCAAGGGATGCCCTCTGGGTAGCTTACGTCGCCGCGTACTGCCTCAATAGGGACTGGCCTGGGGTGATACACTTCTAGGGTGTCACAGTAAACACACACGCATACAGGCCACAACACTTACATACGTACAAAGTACACACAAAACTCTGAAACGCAGCAGCTTAGCACACAGGTACGCGTGGGCCAGAGGGAACTGGCAAACAATTATCTGCATTCACTTCACAACACTGAGTGCACTACTGAGTGCATTCGGGTGAAACTGAATCTCAGTGAATTATCGTGTACTCCAGTCCAGCAGTTTTAACGCCCTGTCGGCTGAATCACTTGCACAGCAGGGTGACACCGGGACAACTACAGTCTCGTTGTTATTGTTATTATTATTATTCTTTTGGTTGGTCTGAACTCATGCAGGTAAGTCAGTCAGCTACATGTTTGTACAAATAAGTTGCTCAAAGCTTTCAACGTTCACTTTTGCTGCTTCTGCCTGCTTGCGTTTTGCTGCTTGCACTATGAACTGCTGCCGTCTACTTCCCGGTTACCCGGGGGTTAATCAAGACTGCTGTCTACTTCCGTTACCCGGTTAGTTACTGCTGCTGTCTACTTCCGTTACCCGGTTAATTACTGCCGCTGTCTACTTCCGTTACCTGGTTAATTACTGCTGCTGTCTACTTCCGTAACCTGGTTAATTACTGCTGCTGTCTACTTCCGTTAACTGGTTAATTACTGCTGCTGTCTACTTCCGTTACCCGGTTAATTACTGCTGCTGTCTACTTCTGTTACCCGGATAATTAGCGCTGCTGTCTACTTCTGTTACGCAGTCTACTTCTGTTACCTGGTTAATCACTGGTGCTGTCTACTTCTGTTACTCGGGGGGGGGGAACATTACGGTAGTACAATAGAACAGGAAGGAAGGGAGCAGTAGCAGTATTGAACAGAGTAGTGTGTGTGTGGCGGGGGGGGGGGGGCTGTCAATATTACGGTAGTGCAGTAGAGCAGAAGGGTATTGAACAGGGCAGGAGCTTGATGGGGTGGGGGCTGTCAGTATTACGGCATAGGTACAGTACAGCAGGAGGGTGGGTGGGTATAGGTACAGTACAACAGGAGGGTGTGGGTATAGGTACAGTACAGCAGGAGGGTGGGTGGGTATAGGTACAGTACAACAGGAGGGTGTGGGTATAGGTACAGTACAGCAGGAGGGTGGGTGGGTATAGGTACAGTACAACAGGAGGGTGTGGGTATAGGTACAGTACAACAGGAGGGTGGGTGAGGTATAGGTGCAGCACAACAAGGGTGGGTGGGGGTGGGTGTAGGTGCAGCACAACAGGAGGGTGGGTGGGTATAGTGCAGCACAACAGGAGGGTGGTTGAGGTATAGGTGCAGCACAACAGGAGGGTGGGTGGGTACAGGTGCAGCACAACAGGAGGGTGGGTGGGTACAGGTGCAGCACAACAGGAGGGTGGGTGGGTACAGGTGCAGCACAACAGGAGGGTGGGTGGGTACAGGTGCAGCACAACAGGAGGGTGGGTGGGTGCAGGTGCAGCACAACAGGAGGGTGGGTGGGTATGGTGAAGCAGGAGGGTGGGTGGGGTGGCAAGGGGAGTGCTACGGAACGAGACAGGGTGTGTGAGCAAAGAATTATATTCGGGACTTGAAGGCTTCCACCGAGTGAGATGAAACTTGCCTCGGGTGGAATTAAGGCCGCTGTTCAGTCCACGGGCGGGTGGTGCGGGGGGGGGGGGAGAGGACTCCTTCCCGCTGTACAACGCGTTGCCAACAGGTAGTAAGTAAGTAAACACGGTGCTTAACGTCCACAGAAACCGTACGGCTTATTAGGGATGGGAAGAACGGGGAGGAAGGGGTTATGGAGGTGGGGGGGAGAGGGGGAGAGGGAGATTATATACCTATCGCTACACTGTCACCACCAGAATGATTCCTGCACTAAGGTGGGCAGCGATGAGAGCCATTTTAATGTTTCAGTAGGAAATGATGGACAAAGTCACAAGACAGTGTCCACAAAGTCACAAGACAGTGTCCACAAACCACAACCTTTTTTGAAGAGAAAGGAGAGCCGAAGCGGTATCGAACCGAGGTCCTTCCGCTTACCAGCCTAACGCCTTACCGCTAGGCCAAACCGGCTCATCAGCAGGTAGGAGCTACTAGAGCTTCAAGTACATCGCCTGGTGGGACCGTCGAGTGACCGCTAATCACCACCCCTGCTGTTTCCATTGCTTACTGCTGCTGACTACTTCTGTTAGCCTATTAACTATTACCGCCATTACTACTGCTGCTGCTGCTGCTGCTGCTGCTGCTGCTGCTATTACTTCCGTTGCGGCTAACAGCTGTTGTTACTTCTATTACTAACTGTTGCTGTAAACCACAGCCCGTTAAGTCATGCGATTAATTGTTTGCGCGGAGCGCGGCTTGTCCCGTAAATCACGCCACTCAACGGAAGACAACTAGCACTGACCAGGAGGAGGGGATCCATTACTGTTTCCCGTCAGCATCTGTCACCTGCACAAAATCGTTGGATGGCTGAGGTCTTTATTACTTTTTTTTCTTTTTCTTTTTTCTTTCTTTTTAAAGCTGTTATTTGCCACACGTTCTTGCTGATAATATCCTCGCGGACGTTTATAACAAGCATGCACACACACACACACACACACACACACACACACACACACACACACACACACACACACACACACACACACACACACACACACACACACACACACACACACACACACAACACACCACACACACACACACACACACACACACACACACACACACGCACGCACACACACACACACACACAACACACACACACACACACACACACACAAACACACACACACACACACACACACACACACACACACACACACACACACACCACACACACACAACACACACACACACACACACACACACACACAACACACACACACACACACACACACACACACACACACACACACACACACACACACACACACACGTCCGAAGTGTGTCCGTGCTAACTGCCATGGCCGAATATGTTTGTTTATACCGTGCGGCTGTCGTTAAAACACTGGACGCCAAAACAACACTGAACAAATCAGATGAAGCTAAAGTACGATAAGTGTCCTGCAGCTCATTTTTCACCGTTTAACTGTTGTTTAAGTGCTGTTTTGTAGCTTGAAAAAAAAAAGAAAAAAAAGGGGGCCTACCGTAACAATTCTCATGTTGTGATTTGTCGTAATAAATAACGCTCTTTTAAAAAAAATTATGCATTTGGATCTCCCTTAATTTACTATTGAATTCTACGTCTTCGGCTCGGTTTCCACTTTAAGCTGTATCCCGAGCAGAGAGAAGCAGCTGGCAGAGCATGAGGCGAATAAAGGCATGGTTCATTAGCTACCAGGCACATTCTTTCATGGGGAACTGTGAAAACAATAGCCCTATAGCTATCCTCATCCGTCCTACTACTGCGATCATCAAGGCGTGGCTAGGTTTCACGTGCTTGCGGACAGGCTAGGCTGTATATATATAGCGACAGTTATAGTTACGGTTACACAGCCGCTGATGAAGATCTAGTCAGCGCCTGTTGCAACTGTCAGGTGTTATCACGCGGTGTGTGTCAGTGATTTGTGTATACATGCTGTGTATACATGCTATACATGCTGTGTCCAGTGCCGGTGACTGTAGCGTTGAATATTGATTTATTGCCTGGGGGTGGGGGTGGCGGAGAGGGGGGTCTGGCGACTGTGAGAGCAAACGACTATGCTAATGTCAACGTGTCTTCATCATTATGTCGTTGATTGTGTTACTGGTTTTGTTGTTGTTGTTTTCTTCTTCTTCTTCTTCTTCTTCTTCTTCTTCTTCTTCTTCTCTCTTTCTTCTTCTTCTTCTTCTTCTTCTCATTCTTCTTCTTCTTCTTCTTCTGCTTTGCCTTTCGTACTGATATAAAGCATACAGTTGACTGGGCGTTAAAAAATCTTTCTTTCTCTTTCGTCTTTCCTGCTCCTCCTTTTCCTCCTTCTTTCTGATCCTCCCCCGTGTTTTGTTGTTGTTGTTTTTTGTTTTGTTTTTTTACTCCTCCTCGTACTCCTCTTCCTCTTATTTTTTGCTCTTCATCATCTTTTTTTCTCTCCTGCTCCTCCTCTCCTTCCCCTTCTTTTTATTGCTCCTCCTCCCCCCCCCCCCCCCTTCCTGTTCCTGTGAGCCGGTTTGGCCTAGCGGTAAGGCGTTAGGCTGGTAAGCGGAGGGACCTCGGTTCGAATCTGCTTCGGCTCTCCTTTTACTTCAAAAGTTGTGGTCCGTGGATACTGTCTTGTGACTTGGTCCCTCACAATTAATGAAACATTAAAATGGCTCTCATCGCTGCCCATCTGAATGCAGGAGTCGTTCTGGTGGTGACAGTGTAGCGATAGGTATATAATCTCCTCTCCCCCCCCCCTCGTACTCCTCCCCCCCCCCCCCCCCCCCCCCCCCCCCCTTCTCCCCGTCCCTAATAAGCCTTATGGTTTCTGTGGACGTTAAGCACCATGTTTACTTACTTTTCTGTTCCTCCACCTCCTCTTCTTCTTTTTTCTCCTGTTGCTCCTCCTTTCTTCTGTTCTTCCTCATTCTTTTTTTCTGCTCTTCTTCCGTCTTTTTTCGGCTGCTTCTCCGTCTTTTTTCTTTCTTCTCTCTTCTCTCCCCTCCTCCTACTTTTTTTCTGTTTCTCCTTCTGTTTTTTGTTTTGTTTTTTGGTCTCTTCCTCCTCCTCCTCAATTGGGAGTGAGCCATAGACGGAGTATATATCTATCTATCTATCTATCTATCTATCTATCTATCTATCTATCATCTATTATATATATATATATATATATATATATATAGTATAAGAGAGAGAGAGAAGAGAGAGAGAGAGAGAGAGAGAGAGAGAGAGAGAGAGAGAGAGTAAAAATATATATATATAATAGAGAGAGAGAGAGAGAGAGAGAGAGAGAGAGAGAGAGAGAGAGAGAGAGAGAGAGAGAGAGAGAGAGAGAGAGAGAGAGAGAGAGAGAGAGAGAGAGAGAGGCCATTTCCCGAACGAATCTATTACAAGAAGGGCTCGGGGTCTCAGTGATGTTTTGGGTGATTGCATGCGCTTGTGGGTACGTGACTGTTTTAGGATTTAGGATGAGGTGTGAATGTTGAAAGATGAGAAATCGGTTGGTCGGGTATGTTTATTAATTATGACAGGGTCTCAATGATCTTTTGGTGATTGCATGCGCCTGTGGGTACGGGACTGCTCTAGGATTCTAGGATTAGGCCTGACTGTAGAAAGATGCGAAACTGGTCGGGTATGTTTATTAATTATGACGGGGTCTCAATGATCTTGGGTGATTGCATGCGCCTGTGGGTACGGGACTGTTCTAGGATTCTAGGATTAGGCCTGACTGTACAAAGATGAAAAACTGGTCGGGTATGTTTATTAATTATGACGGGGTCTCAATGACATCTGGGTGATTGCAAGCGCCTGTGAGTATGGCCATGGGAGTGTTCTATGCTGATGGGAAGGGCAATGCATATGAATGGGAAAAAGATTAATATGATAAATATTTTGTTTGTTTTTTGTTTTATCACATTACGGTCTTAATGGCTTTATCATGATTGCCTGCGCCTGTGAGTATTAGAGTGTACTTGGATTATTATAAATTATAGGAAGAGATGTGACTGAATAAAAGATGACGAATTGGTCAGGTATGTTTATTAGTGACGTTTTGGTGATTGCATGCACCTGTGTGCAAGTATGGGAGTGCTGTACGATTACAGGAAGGGCGGTGTTTTAATATGTGTTGCTTGAAATAAACCTACCAGGAAGTGGTTGTGCCGGAAATTCAAGATATATTTATGCCAAATTCTTTGATTTTCTCTATTATATATATATATATATATATATATATATATATATATATATATATATATATATATATATATATATATATATATATATATATATATATATATATGCGTTCTCTCTCTCTCTCTCTCTCTCTCTCTCTCTCTCTCTCTCTCTCTCTCTCTCTCTCTCTCTCTCTCTCTCTCCCTCTCCCCCTCCCTCCCCCTCTTTCTCTAAAGAGAAATTCCTTGGGTATGTTGATAATTATAATAATTAATGGCACAAGGACTTTACGGTGAACGCAGGCATCTGTGAGTATGGGAGTGTTCTCGAGTTATAAAGAGAGGTCTGAATGAAGACAGATGAGAAATAGGCCAGATACGTTGGTAATAGTATCAGTTTATTGACATCATTATTTTATTTAACACTGTGATTAATTTAACACTCGTGCCTACTCATTTTGCACCGGTGTCACGTTTCAACAGTTTAATAGGACAGCAAAAATAATTTAAAAAAAAAATCAAAAAATCATCTGATCCTGTCTGATCTTGCCTCTCTTTAAAAATAATAATCTGAAACAATATGCTAGCACTCTAAAACAAGATCTAAACACATTTTATTTTTTTAAGAACGCTTATTTAATAGGACAAAACACAATTTTCGGGGTAAGCCTCTTTTTAATAATAATAATAATA